>JAKTTJ010000039.1:0-116815 GCA_030581495.1 Waltiozyma xylosica | reverse complement strand
GCTGAAATCGAAGCTAAGTACGGTTCTTCTGAAGGTTCCTTATCCAAGAGAGATGCTGCCTGGTACTGGCACCAATACGGCTTAGGTCAACCATTCACCAAGAGAGACGCTGACGCTGACGCTGCTTTAGCTAAGAGAGATGCTGCCTGGTACTGGCACCAATACGGCTTAGGTCAACCATTCACCAAGAGAGACGCTGACGCTGACGCTGCTTTAGCTAAGAGAGATGCTGCCTGGTACTGGCACCAATACGGCTTAGGTCAACCATTCACCAAGAGAGACGCTGACGCTGACGCTGCTTTAGCTAAGAGAGATGCTGCCTGGTACTGGCACCAATACGGCTTAGGTCAACCATTCACCAAGAGAGACGCTGACGCTGACGCTGCTTTAGCCAAGAGAGATGCTGCCTGGTACTGGCACCAATACGGCTTAGGTCAACCATTCACCAAGAGAGACGCTGACGCTGACGCTGCCTGGTACTGGCATCAATACGGCTTAGGTCAACCATTCACCCGATAAACCAAACCAAGCCCTTGTGTATGAACTTTGATTCTGTTGTCGCCTTTGTCGCTCTATGGAACCTCTTTGATAGTGTTCCTTCTTTTGACTTTCTTTTACAAGCGTTGTTTAACTTTTTTTTGTTAACGTCTATTAACTTATATAACTTTCCTTAGAGACTCTTTTCTTATCGTGATTTTTATACATGATACATTACTTTCTTAATCATATGATAAAAATTTAGCCTATAAACTGTGAATTTAATTTTTCATTACTGATCAAAATCAATGTATTAACGCCGTTCACTATTTAACAATCCGGTATTCGATCCTAGCTAAAGATTAAAAGAATAAACAAATAAATCATGCCTATATTGTAAAAAGGATTTTCAGAGGACCAGCTTCTGAAACAAGTGATCTAGTTATATTCATTAAAGTTTCTAACTCTGATTGGAATCTTGATATCAGTCTTTACGCCATCTTTGAATGTTAAACTAACTTGGATGAAGTACGCTCTCGTTATAAGACAGCTTTGAAACGTTGGAACCAAAGCTTCTTTGACTTTCTCTTGGTTTAAATCAAACTTAACTTTAATCTGTTTGGTGAATTCGTTTGGTTTGATCGATTTCCAATTGGTTTGGTTTGCATTAAAGTCTTTATCTGTTTGGAAGAGATTGGAAATGACAAAAGAATCGCATTTAATTTCTTCAATAGCTAGAAGGTCTCGATGAATGTTTTTATCAAAATGAGAATCAATTTTCATACCCAATTGCTCAAACTTTGACTGATATTCTTGGTATTGTTTCATATAAGGTTTGAATTGAGACTTGAAGCCAGACAATAAGTCTCGTGTGTCGTCTTGGTTAAGAAAGATATCAGAAGACAATTTCATTGGAATGGAATTGTTGGAATAAATGTTTAATGCTAGAAGATCCACAGCAACATTCTTCAATTTTGGTAAATTCAAAATACCATCGGAGGAGCCATTCAGACTAGATTCAAAATTCAAATCTAATGTAAGTTCATCAATAACTCTCTTTTCGTTTGTCTTTAAAATATCCAACAAATTGTTAAAATTCTCAATACCTTTGTTGTTCATGTTGTCAATTTTGTTAACCTTATGGATCAGTTTTGGAGCAACGTATGGAATACCATCCTTTGGAACACCAGTTGTTATTGTCAAAGCGCCGTGACAAGGTTCAGAGGAGAATGATTTACCGAAGGAGAACTTGGAAGAAGGCTTGGATTGATATGTGATATGTCTTGTGATTTCAGTTGGGATGCCGTTTTCGTTTCTGATAGGGAACTGGATTGGCACTGCATGGGAGTTGCTGCTATGGTTGATGTTTGTGGAACTGGAATATAAAGAAGAAGTATGCCTTGAGATGGATTCTTTGGTCTTCACATCACCTTCAAGGAAATTCTCACATGATCTCAAATTCATTTCAATGACACTTTTGAAATTGGATAGTATTCTTTTCGAAGAGAATAAGGATTCACCGAAACCGAAAGGAATGAAACGAAGGAAATGTTCCCCATGCTTGATAACTGAAAGCTTGCCATTGCACCTTGGAGATTCATCGTCAACGAATAAGGCGTTAATGGAATAGCTGATACTGATCAAGTTCCTAGTTAAATCTTCAACGATAACTGGACCACCACCACCTGGGAAAGACCTGTACCCATATTTCAAGATAGGATCAATTTCAATATCAGCATACTTCCCATTTTTGTATAATTTGTTAAACCCCAGAGAAGGAGGAAGCAGCAAATGAAGATTCTGTTCATGACGGCACTTATCGTCCAGAACGTTATAGGGAAGCTTGAAAGTGAAGAACTTCTTGTATTTCAACCCAGGTTTGATGATTCTTTCATCTGGTAGCCCGATAAAGCAACCATCAACAGCATCAACGGTACCATAGACATAATCTTGGTTCACAGCAGAAGAAGAAATCGCAGAAGGTGTCCACGTAGCTGACAAGTCAACCATTATCAGAAACTTCTTATTGATCATAGCCTTTCTTGTAGTATCGACCACAGTGGTTACACCTTCCAATGTAACATAAAACCCCTTAAATGGGACATCTTTACCAGATTTATTCTCAATGACAACATACCCATGGACAATGTCACCAGAAGAGTACTCTTTCAAAATAGACTCATTTTCATTCGTAGTATGTGGACCAGGCAAGTTCTTGGTAATATTTATGGAGATGTTGAGACCCTGTTGATCAAATTGGGGCAACCTATGGTAATTATCAACGATGTTCTTATCATACAACTCAGTGCTTGCTGAAACCTGTGGAGCAAAACTGGATGAAGGAATAGAAAGAAGACTTGAAGAAGGAGCAGTGGTGACGGATGTAAATAACCCTGATTCATTGTTATTCAATAGTTGATCTGCACTAGAATCTGCACTTATCAAAGAAGGGGAATAATCTGGTGGAGAAACACCTTTAACATCTGAAGGAGTATGATATTGTAAAGAATGATACATTTCAAAACTTGGTAAGACATCAAAATAGGCATTCTTTTGAAACACAGGGTCATCAAAAGTGATAGCAGGTTGTTTAATAGTAAGCTCACTGTTCAAAATCGTAGGTTGATTAAAGTGTTCCAAGTTGTTCAATTTGAAAAATTCGTCTAATTGCTGACGACGATGGGATTCACGGCGAAAGGCTGGTGTATAATCAATATCATCAGGGTTTCCTGTAGTATTAGTGGAGGAAGCTTCCAGATGTTTGGAAGACAAATCAGAGGTCAGCGTCGTTGGATCTGAGATAGTCATGTTTGAGAGATCCATAACAATAGATGAACCAACCTTTTATGTTTCTTGTTCTCCATAAGGGATCAGGATTCCTTCAGCCTTTTATAACATCCGGTTTTGATAGATAACTTAGATGGGTGTGTAACCTATCTTCACAGCTGTTGTGGTTTTTCTGGTATGACTCCACGCTAACCAAGTTAGAAGATTCCAGAACAGGAAAACTAACCTATTGTTTTTTACAGGACCCATGCGCGTTATTTTGACGCAGATTTGGGAGTTGCCAGGAAAAGAGCAGGTTTTACAGATCTCAAGACTTTGAACATTTGTGTTCTTCAAGTAGTTCCTGCCAAACATTCATTTTGTTAGCCTAAATCTTGATACCTTTTTAGTTTTTCCCACTAAATCAAAAATGATTTATTCTATAGTAGTGACTCAAGATATTATATTGTATTTCAAAGTTATCAGTAAAGCTTGGCAAGTTCGACTCTAATTCCCTATTATCCGTGATTCTCTTAAGTCCTATGTAAGTACACGTGACTGAAGTTTGTAGCACTTTTAGAAAATGGTCCACATCACAAGAGAGATGTGTTTTTCTTTCCAAAACTGTCAAATTGGATCTTTTCCATACTGTTCTGTGGAATTATAGTAAAGTTATCTTTCGTGATGCTCTGGAGGAGTATTTAGATTGACTAACTGAATCACAAACGATGCAAATATATTCTGAAACTTCTTTCTTGTGTCTTTGTGTCACTTTAGCTCAAACAAATCTCCTAAACTCCATAATCTGATTCTTTACCACCCAAAAATATGCTCAATATGCATGCTCAAATCTGGCTCACCACTGATCCGTTAGAAGGATTTATCTGATCTGGGCAGTAAAAAAGAGAGCTTCTCTTTGAACTGACGTGATCCAGTTAAAACGTATACACGAGATATAGGCGATCTGGTCAAGATGATCGTCATACGCCGGCAACAACTCTCATTAGCTAATTCTACATTAGTAGATTTTACTTTTTTCATTTTTTTCCAAATAACAAGAATCAAATCTTAAATTGAATTAGTGATGTAGGTATGCATATTTAATCCAAATGAATTATCATGTTTTTACCAGAATCTCCAACAATCGTTGGAGGAAACACCAATAGCTTGCTCTATTTCATACCTATCCTTCAATTCTAAGAATCGTCCAGCACCGAATTGTAATTCGTCTTCGTTGTTGATAGCTAAATAAGCAACACCCTTACCACCTAGGGAGGTTTCGTAAGTTTCGAAACCATATTCTTCGTACTTAGAGATTAAGGCCTTGATGGTGGACTCGTCAACCTTTTCATCGACTAAAGTAATAGCACAACCACCACCACCGGCACCTGTCAACTTAGTCTTACCGATTTTCAATTCATCAGTCAAGATTCTAACCTTTTCTAGGACTGGATGAGAAACACCCAAGGCAACTAGCAAACCGTGGTTAATTTCAAACAATTCACGTAATCTGGCCTTATCGGCATCGTCTAAGGTTGGTCTAATCATTAATTGGTAACCTTCTATTGTTAAGTGATCCATCGCATTTAAGATGGCCTCAAACGTCTTTGGATATTCAGTGGTCAATCTGGAGACATTGCCAACTAAGTCAGCAGTACGTCTTGGTTGTTTGGTGTTAGTTAATAACAACTTCAAACTAGGGAAATTTCTCATGTTGGTTCTGATAGAAGGAATGGAACTTTGGGTTCTTTGGAACATAACAGCACCACCATGAGTGGCAACAGCATTGTCGATACCTGAAGGATTACCGTGAATACACTTTTCGCCCATGAAAGACCAAGCGTCAATAAATTCGGAATCTTCATTCTCATTAGATATTTCGTCCTTAGTTAAAGAAGCAGCCTTAACATGACCACCAAGGGTAGCGAAGGCACTTGCAAGACAAACAGCAATAGAAGCAGATGAGCCTAAACCCGCACCAATAGGCAATGTTGAACGAACAGTGAATCTCATACCTGGAGTACTTCTCTTTAACAAGTTAACATAAAGGTAAAGGAAGGAGTTAGCAGCAGCGAAATGAATAGCTTGTTTCATCTCGGCCAAAGTGTTAGCTAATTCGTTAACAACTTCAGGAATAAGCTCTTCGGTTGTCTTTGGTTGATCTTGATTGATAAACGGAGCAATAGCATCCCACGGTAGGGAAGAACGGTTCCAAGTGTGCACAAGGTTGATATCTGGGAATTCTAAGATAATATCTTCCGGATCCGAAGATGGTGTAACCAACAGATATGTTCTCAACGAGACAGCAGCAGCAATAGCTGGCTATTGAAAAGAGTCATTGTGTTAGTATTATTTCGCTGGAGAACTGTGGATGTTGAAAGCTTTAACTTACTTTACCATAAACGGCAGAATGTTCTCCAAAGATAATAACCTTACCTGGAGATGAAACAACGAAGCAAGAGTCTGTAGTCATGTTGAAAATTGTATTATTGAATGAGGATTGGAAGTTTTGTTTTTTGATGGTTCAATAATGATAGAAAATATTCGAAATTTTTGTTCAAACAGATTCTATAATATGGAATAAGGGATAGATGAAAAAAGGAGAGGGGATAGTGAAAATTGGAATACAAGAACAACTTTGGATCTTTCTCTATGGCAACCCAAATGTTAAGACTTTTGCGTATTAAATGGAAAGAAGCAAATATAAGCAGTTAACGCTGACCCCCCTATTTCTTGAAGCTACCTGGTATGTTGGTATTGTATAGTTTAAAGATAGTTTTTAACAGTTTGTTTGTTGACCTGATTAACCGCGCTGTCTGTCCTTTCCAGGACTTTTTCCAAACAACCTGGTGGAAGTTTTGCAACACGATACGGCTGAAATATTCATATCGGTCGATCAGCTTTCGTTTAGCGGTGCCTTGGTAGTGCGCGGTTCAAGTTTTAAACGACTGGAGGAAAAGCACATTTCATTATCTTGAAGTTTACATTGAACATTGAAGGAAACTAATAATCTTTGGCACTTAAACCTCCAGAATTAATTTCAATCTTAATCTCTGAGAATTGTCTACTGTGACATGGAGTTTTGTTAGATTCAACGTCTTTTTTTAATTCCTATGATTTTATTTCTTGAAAACAAAAATTTGTGAACTGAAAAGCATTTGAAATCTTGAGCTCCATTGGAACTGAACACTCTTTTAAGATATCAGACGGCTGTCTATTTCTTGCTTTTGTTTCTTGTCTAGTGATCTCAAATTTAAAGCAAGAAGATAAAAGACACAGGTGTATAGGGTTATTTGCTCGCTGGCAATCGTTATTGTACAGAGCATATGCAAAACGTATAAACAATATGTGTTTAAAAACGATCGTTTTGTTTTCAAGAATTCTAAATCAAAATCTTGTATTATTAAACGAGTCTCTTCGAGTTTAATATCCAACAAACTGCTTAATCCCTTGTCCTATTATTCTTATCTGTCAGTTCGCTTTTCTCCATCTAATACGAACAAAAGTTTTGTAGTACTGGAGGATAAATTAATCCACCATATCAACACTACATCATACATATTCAGCTGATTGTATAAAAGGAAAACAATTTGATTTAAAAAAATGTACACAGTATTAGAACAATACATAATTAGACAATCTATCACTTATAGCAGTATATGCAAATTCGTTGTTGAACTGAATAACTTTGAAAACGTGACGATATAGAGAAAAACAAACAAAAGACAAAAAAATAATAATAATAAAAATCATCATAGAAGACCACCAACGTGTTTCTTCAGTGACAGTGTGATGTAATAACTCAAGCAAATAACATCAAGAACACCAAGATACTGAAAACACTAACCGCCAAACTGCCAGAAGTGTCGATCATACCCCTATGTTCAGCACCGTTTTGGTAGAAATCTTCACGAAGGAGAAAAACAACACCATCTTCATCATAATTGCCACGTTTAGATTGTTCAAGTATAGTAGTGGTAGCTGCTGATGTAGGTTTTTGTTTGTCATTTTTGTCGAAATCTTCTCTAAGGAGCTCAACTGTACCACGTTTTTCCAATGAAGGAGCAGTAGTACCAGTCTCAGTAGGATAACTAAAAGTAGGAACATCGTGTCTAACCCATGATGAATAATCCATAGCCGTGGAAGTGACCGAACCAGTGGTAACAATGGCAATATGACCGATTCCAGCAATAGAAGTGACAATGACTTGATCTTCATCTTGTACACGAACCGAGCCATCGTCATTGTATTCATCCAGGATATAAATCACCTGGGCCTTAATACCAGCATCCAAAGAGCCAGTAGGTTGTGAAGGAGGGTCAATGGTTACAGTGACGAATTGTCCAGGTAAATGCCCCGTGGGGATAATGAACACCGCATCGGTTCTAGTTTGAATGAAATCCGTCAAAGTGTAACTATGACTTGGTTCTAAAGTCCAAGTCTCAGTACCATTATTCACTAAAGTTGTTGTCTCCGATGGCAATGTTTGATAAGTTTTATAGGTTGTAGTTCTTGTTAACGGAGTAGCAGGAATAGTGACATCTGTACGTAAATCGCAAGGACATTGTGTAATGGTTAAAGTTGTAGGAACATCAGAAATATTGTATGTTTTATGGTTTGTGACAAATGACGTTGGAGAAGTGAGATATGTTGTGATGGCTGTGACACGAAGATAAGCGGTGATGTGAGTCTGGAAAACAGATTGGGATACATCATTGGAGTTGTAATAGGAGTTGCTATTCTCTTCAGCTAGCGAGAATTGAATCAATAAGCAACATATTGGAAGCAGTAACGATTTGGTTGGAATGACCATTATTATATGAAGATGTTAGAATTTACAAATTTGGATTAGATGTCGGATAGTTGAAGGAAAGTATCTGGAGAGGATACCATTGAGTATTTATACCTTCCAAGTTGGAAACACTTTCATACCTTGATATGCATATTTGGTTAAAGGGAAAATGACAGTACCTCGACTGACATAGCGGGATACATTGGGTTGATCATTGTTCACACTTTGATACAAAATTCCTTTTCTAATTTTTTTGATATTCTAAAATTAATTTCAAAGAACTGCCATTTGAACTTCTTTCTTCTTGTTCATTGGTTCACAAATTCATGGCCTCTGTTTTTTATATTAGGTGTTTGTTGATGTTTACTCTTCTCGTAAGATATTGGAGAATCTAAGTGTCAACTTACGTAATGTTAAGAGAGTTCATTCCTAGTTTGTTCGGTTGTATATTTAGAAAACATACAATCGATTTAACATTTAAGTTTTATCCCGTATTTTCTAGATTTAGACCGCGGCCTAATATAATTATACAGGCTATATAGATTATATGCGCTTCTAATAGCCGCCGCGCGCACAATTAAGATTAGAGTTTATAGAGTCATCTAAATTACAGTTATTGGGAGATTCTAGAATTGTGAGAATTATATAAAGTTTAGAGCCGAACATAAAAACTAATGAGTACTACTGCAGTTCGGTTTTTGTACAATCTAAAAATGAATTTAAGGTTAGAACCATAAAATCAGAATCTGTCTCTCGAGCTTAGTTAGATCATCAAAAAAAAAGAATAATAATAATAATAATAATAATAATAATCTTACACTACAATGTTGAATACTTACAGACTAATTATCAAAATTTAATGCACATACTCTTATTTTTATTATAGTATAAGACATTTCTATGGAAAGGAAAGAAACAATCATAACTTAGTTACCCTTAGCAGCCTCCACACCAGAGTTGATTTGGATCTTTTTATCTTCACCAGCACTGATAATACCTTCACTACACCATTCAACAGCGAAAACCTTATCACTGCCCTTTTCAGGTTTACTTTCTCTGGTGATGGTGTATAACGCCTTTTGAGCTCTAACATCCCAAATCTTAGCAGTCCCATCATGCGAAGCAGAGGCAAACATATATTCTGAGTCAGGGGCAGCTGATAAGGAGACAACCATGTTCTTATGACCATGAAGCTGTTGTTGTGTCACAGCACCAGTGGAAAGACGAGGATCGTGTAAAGTGATGTGTCTAGCAGAAGAACCACATGCTAGTAGGTTCAATTTATCCAATTGGGCAATGGACAACAATGCGAAACCTGTAGTCCTAGTATCGATGGCTCTAGCAGTAACCAAATCCCAGGTCTTAATAGTGTGGTCCTGAGAAACGGAATAGGCAACAGAGCTATCGTGAGAATCGAAAGTCAAATCTTCAACAGGTTGACTATGAGATTCTAAAAAGGCCAAAGGAGCACGTCTTCTAATGGTGGAATCTTGCAGAGCCAACTTCCGTCTCTTCTTAGCAGCAGTGGAGGTAACGTTATTGTTTGGATCAGCCATGGGATCAACAATGGTCATTTCTTTATAGTTCGTGGACCAAAGACCAATGGCATTGTCATACCCAGCGGATAAAATACGGTTGTCATGGACACGTAGTTGAGAAACAGCAGCCTTATGACCTTCCAAAATAGCCAAAGTCTTACCAGCTTCAGGTTCTTCCTCTTCATCAACGTTCTTCAATTCGTCCTTGGAGGCACCGTGCTTCCAAAGACGGATTTGTCTATCTAAACCACCACTGACAACTCTTGTTTCACTACACCAGGCAACACATTTAACGGCTCCTGAATGGCCTGCGTATTGTTTGGTGACTTTACCGGACATATCCCAAGTTCTGACAATCCCGTCATAGGAACCTGAAAGAATTTGTCCATGTTGCACATCCAAGGAAGAAACCCAATCTTCGTTATTGAAAGAAGCCAAATAAGATGGAGGTAGAACAGAACGAGTATATTCCAAGGACAGGAAGGCTTCTGAAGAAAGAGCATTAGCGGTCAAATATTCTTCGATAGAAGTACGCAACAGAGTACCGTTGATCAAGAAGTCAAAAGGAATAGGCTTTTCAGATTGGGACAATAAATGGTTGACAATTTCGGAAAGACCAAATCTCTTTAGGGAAATTGGAACATATAATGGTCTATCTTCAACTTGTAGTTCGCTATCTTCTTCACGTGTGAAGAAGCGGATCTTGATTTGGGTCTTGTCTGGACTGGACATAATGTTGTGTGTATGTTTGTGATGGATGGAAGTTGAGCGAGGGTCGAGTTTATGTTAATTTCATCTCTACACCTTCATATCTATCTATAGGTACTGTTTAGAATAAATTTTTTTTGACCTCTTAGTGATGAGATTGAAGCTGCTCGATTTACAGATCGAGTTCGCACCTCGCACCTCGGAATTTACAAAAATCATCCGATCTGTATTCCCGGAATTCTATCAATTGGCACTTGCCACGCGCGCTGGATTCTTAACTTGGAATGTTGGTGGCGTATTAATGCACTTTGAAATACATTCCGTTACACATTACCACATTTCTTCCTTAGTAGGTCTTGTTCTTATAGTAATTACACGCATACCATCACATACAGCACCCGTTGAGATATGCGGACCGACCATGGGAAAACTGAGTGATTTGAGGCGTATCTCTAAGGGGTTGAATTCTGAGGATGAATTCTGGGTAAGATCTGAATGAAAGATTTTTTCCCCCTAGGATTACCACGTTCCATTTATTTTTTGTGAAGAATCTTCCATTAGAGTAGATCAGAGTTGCCTCCAGAATCTGAAGATGTATTCATTGTCCAGTGATGGTCAGAAGAAAACGATGATCAGCAGCACATCAGAGCCTGATGAACAGTACTACACCTTTGTGAACCCAGAAAGTTACTTCTCTCACCAGCCAACTACCCCAGCAACCACACTTACAACACCAGGAACTGGTCATGGTAAATCATTGTTTTCTGCTGCCCCATCCCCTATATCACCGGTTTCTTCTTCCTCCTCTGCTTTATTGGATTTTCAATATTTTACCCCTATGCGGGAAGAAGAAGAAGATGATGATGATGACGACGATCTGAACAATATAGAGGGAGCTTGTGGTCTAGCAACGTTAACTACAGCTATTGCTGTTCATTCTAATGAAATTGAGGAAGATCTTCGTTTCTCAACCCCTTCGTTCTCCAGTTATTCTCTGCGAGACGATGTTGGCAGAGATAGCTCAAGTCCCTACGGTTCTTCTCCTTCTGCTTCTTTGCTGAGAAGCAAAACGATATGGCTTGGGAAATCTACGACTCCTATAACTCCTACGGCAAGCTATGGGAAATATCTGGAGTCCGTGAGATACGTACAAAGATCAGCTACCACCGCCACTCCTCTTTCTTCGCCAAAGAAGAGGTTGCCTGCCACCCCAACAAAGACAAACAGACCGTTGAATCACCAGGAGGAGTCTTCCGCCATGGTGTCGCCTTCTAGATTAGGAGGAACTTCTTTGGCTCGTTGGAACAGTCTGAGATCCGTTCAGAGCCAAACCACCAAAGATATAACAAGAGATGAGTGCAACACAGCAGACTCATTATTGTTATCCAACTACCATAAATTCCCAGAGATAACATCCACTCTATCCACTTCCTTAACGTTTGTTGACAGCAGCAGCAAGTCCTTCTCTGTCAAACGTCCTTGTTCTATATTAAAGCAATATACCAATGGTGATGGAGTGTGTGGTGTTGTTGAGATTAGAAACAGCAGTGAGGAAGCTGTGAAGTTTGAGCACTTGGTGATTTTCTTGGAAGGTGTTCAATATATCTCTGTCTCTGATTGCGAGAAAGTCAAGAGAACGGTCTTTTTAAGATTGGAGGAAGAAGAACAAAAGGAAGAAGATCACACTGAGATAGAAATCGAAGATAACTTCAAGGCTATCTGGGGATCCACCACCAAGTTCAACACAAAGACAAAAATGGTCCATTCAAGGCCTAAAAATAACATCATCAACCCAAAGACAACTTATCGTTTCCAATTCTCCTTCAAACTACCAAAGACTGCCACGTCTACCACATACAAGACCACTGTTTTACCTCCAACGCTCTCCTTCTACAAACAGGATCCGAAGTATCGCCATCTACCGATCGATCCAGATTTGAAGTATGGTTATATTTATGACGATACTATGGTCAATGGGACGCCAATTGTCGTCCATGATTTGGCCCAAGGCGATGTTTCAGTGCAGTACAGTGTCCTCTTTGGGATTGTGACCAAGATATCTCCAGAGCACTGTTCTGATTTGAGTGGTGTGCAGTTGGCCAAGTTGGATTGCTCCAAACAATCATTTATACGGTTTGTTCCTTCCATTGATGGTTTGCTAGACGGTGGCGATATTGATGAAGGTGTCAAAGCTTGGTTTGATCTTAAGAAACAAATTGAACAAAAAATCAGCGGTCCGGTTGGCGGTGGTGGCGGTGTTAATGACGGTGTCTTGTTGCCCTCGCCTGTGTTATCGACTCACCAACTGTACACAACTAGTATCAAAGCGAGCATGAAGAAGAAGAAGACGAAGAAAAATGATGACAATCCATCTCTGGCAGCTTTGAATAGATTGAAGAGCAAATTGCTGGACTTGTCGCACTATGGACCAGATATGAAGAAGAGCAACATCGCTCCACACGGAGTCATCACGATGTCTTCTCCTATCCCATTTGAAAAGATCCGCTATTGTACTCCCTCGATATTTGACAAAGTCAATCAATGGTCCCATTCGGAGTCGAACAATGTTGAAGAATTGAATGAAGTGGTTATTAATTTAAGATACGTTGTTGCCAAGCCTCAATCACAGTCTGTTTCAGCGTCTTGTATCCAATTACCACGGGTTGATTCTGTTGAGGTCGATGTACATTGCATTGATTATCATTCCATAGATTCAGTTCTTTCAATTCCTGTCACCTCTGAAATGTTGGTAACTTTGATGAATGAAAACGATCAAAAGAACAACCGTGCATTGGAACAAGTTGAAGATTTTACCACAGGTTTAAGAACACAAGCTCAGAAACTTTTAGAAAGATTATCTCAAACTACGAAAACTGACAATGAATCTGATGAATTATCTCAAATCTTACAATCTCTAGCCACGATCAAATCAACAACAACAAAATCCCAAACGTACCCAGCTTTACATAAGCCAATTCCAATTCATTCAGAATGGACAACAACAACAACATCCCGTTCAGTAAATACCAATACCATCCAATACAATTCCACTTTGACCATCCCTTTGATACATCCTGTTTCTTATAAAATCAAAGAAGTCATGAGTCCAAGTTTTCAAACTGCATATGCTGGAAGGTGTTATGTCTTGAAATGCCGTGTTGGGTTCAAAGATGAACATGATAGAAAGAAGAGGAAAAAGATGGTTTTGGATTTACCTGTCAGTGTCGCGTTATGGTGAGATTGGTGATACAAAATCAAGGATTCTTTGAGATTTGAGTTTTGGCATATATAGATATATATAAATTAAAGTACTTGTATGTAATACTTGAATTGACGATATTTTTGAAAATTAAGTTATTAGGTTTCCTCCAGTGTCAATTTGCAAGTTTGCAGTCTGCAGAACACGTGATTGAGACACAGGCCTCAGTTTAAGAATATCGAAAATAAAGACAACTACAAACGATTGAAGCGTTATGAAATCATATGAAATAATAGTCCTATTTGACTCGATTTATTTACGATTTGGTCAATTTGATTGGGATTTCTTGCATTTCGATCGTTGCTTGAGCAATCAATCGTTTTTGGAATAAGGCGGATTGCTTCTCGCCGTCCCAAGAGTAGGGAGTGCTACAATCTTGATGTATTAACATGAAATATGCAATTACAATATGTATCGAATCAATAAATACACAATCTTAAGCTGTAATTAATCTCAAAAGACTTATAATCATTTCATCAGGGAATGCAGCTTGATACAATTAGTGAAATGTAGAAACAAACAATGGATACAAAGCCATAGTTAAGACATGACA
Source organism: Waltiozyma xylosica (assembly GCA_030581495.1). Taxonomy (NCBI): domain Eukaryota; kingdom Fungi; phylum Ascomycota; class Saccharomycetes; order Phaffomycetales; family Wickerhamomycetaceae; genus Waltiozyma; species Waltiozyma xylosica. The sequence goes on along the minus strand of JAKTTJ010000039.1, from coordinate 102,722 downwards.
TGACTATGCAAAATGAGATCAATGACAGAAAAGATGGAGAGAGCGAAAGGACTTGGAAATTAGCCACGAAAGTGAAATGCAAAGAGACAGGAGGGAAACTTGAAGGCGGGAAGGATCGATTCATCGAAAAAGAATTAAGACCATCAGCACCACAACAGCAACAAAGCTAAGTGAAATTTCTTTAACAACGTTTCATAACATTATGCGATTTGAAAGGATCACAAGGAACGAAGACAAAAGAGCAACGTAAAATTCACAAAACAAAGCGTAGTTGGGTAGTGGTATCTTTTTGAAAAGGGGTGAGTGGGAGTCTATTCAACATTAGAAGATGAGCCAGAAGAAGCACTATGCAGAGGTAATTTCCCAACATTCATTCTAGTGTTTCTATAATTCCCACCACTAGTAGAAGTTATGAGGTTATTACTAGCAGATTTCTTTAAAAGAACACCAGCGGCAGAATTCGTGGATGTCGTTGGCTTCTTGTTTATGAGAAGATCTGAACCGATGAGGAACAAGGGGCATAATATCCAAATGGAGGACTGGATGCCTTCTTTGATCATGATGAGGTATAGTTCGAGCTAACGAAGAGCACTTTCGATGAGTTGACTTCGGAGAATTAAGAAGCTCTAGTCATCATACCCTGTTGCAGCGCTTCTCTTTGGCTGCACTTTTTTTTTCTTCTCTATTGCATCCGCTTTTTTTTCCTTTTGTGCTTTTTTTGCGATCGCGCAGGGTGCATGAAAGATTGCGGAGAAGCACATGAATTAGACACCTGTGCCTGTCCGTACCATTTGAACATAAGATCAGTCGTTTTTATAAGTGGTGTCAGAATTAATGTATCATCAAAGAAACTTGGGGTTTGGGGAGAATGTTCGAATGATCCTTCGAGAAGAAAATTCGGAAAATCAAGATATCGCGCGGTTTTATCTATCTCTATACAGTAGACCGTACTGTATTGGTAGTTTCTAGCTATTCTATTTACTACATTCTGTTTCTTTAAGTGGTACGAATTTTGCAGATACGGAATCCGGTATAATTAGACCAATAAATTACTTCGGTCATGTCACAAATAATATTATTATAGTCGAATATTTATCTGAAATTGTACAGTAATAAGTCTTCAAAATGGTAATTTAGTTTGTCCCTTTTCTAATTTGATTCTTTTATGAGAGTTGACAGAAGTTCTCTTCTTATTTTTGCTTTTGTACAGCACTGTAGCTCGTGGCTGTTTAGGGCTAGCCAAAACAGATGGGGATGCTTTTCGTGAGCTTGAAATTTCTTGTTCCTGATCTTCGCTGAATGATTTAGAAAGATTTAAAGCATAATGATAATCATCGTGTTCTCCTATATCTTCAACAACGATTCGACATGAGCGACATATGATTTCTGAACTCTCGGTGATTTCGTAATGTTCTTCTTCATTTGAATGAATCGAATGAAGAGGTAAATCCTTAGTTATTAACGGTATACTATCAAGAGTTGTAGAGGTTCTAGGAAGACCTGTGTTACCAATTTCTTCTTCGTATTTGATTTGATTTTCCAATTTGACCCTCATCGTAACGTCAACAGACTCAGGCTCGATCTTTATTCCAACAACCTTTTCCGTTTTCACGGTAGTATCATCTGTTGATTTAAACTTCTTAAAGACTTCTTCGATATTTTCAATCTTTTTGAAATTTTTGAATGCATCAACAGACCCCTTTTTCACATATTGATTAGTTGTCTTTCGAGTTGGTTCTTTCTTTATTGAACTTCTGGCGGCTGTGGCACTAGTGGCTTTAAATTCTTCAAAAACTCTGTCAATATTTTCTTTCATTCTGACATCTTTGACAGTTGGCTCACTAGTAGTTTCTTGTTGGAACTGCTCAACAATAGGTATAATATCAGTTTCGGTATTGGATTTGAAGTCTTTGAAAACATTATTAATCACTTCCAAATTTTTAGCCTTTTTGGATTCTTCTAGGCGTGCCTTATTTCTCCCAGCTTCGTCAACGATTGACTCCATCTTTTCTCTTTCCTTTTCCCGTTCAAGATCTTTGAACCCATCCATCACATCACCCTTTTTAACAAAGTTCATAATATTATTATTCTCAAAGTTCCTATCAAGCATCTCAAAATTGGATATCGTCATTGTAAGGTTACTCAACGGGAAAATATCATTACGATATTGCTTGTTCAAGTCCTGGATCAATTGTGAACCATGAGCAAAAAATATCCCTTCAAGCTCGTCGTTGTTGGAATAAATATTGGACACTGGGATCTGTTTAGAATGAGGTGCGCCGAAATTCTTCCGTGGTCTGATGGAAATCGATATGGTCTTTGGACGAATCTTCTTCGATAGTTCATCTTCAATCTCCATGAGTCTTTGGTATAAATCAACAGCAAAAATGCTAATCCATTCCTTACAATCTTCGACATCTTCACATGATCTGCCTCTCATATTTTTGGAAGAATTCATAGATTTCAGTTGAATCTTAGAGACAACGGGTGTCTTGTAACGAGCATTAACCATTTCAAAAAGTTTGGTTGCTAATTGATCATCATCAAGTAGAATTTTGAGCTCTGATAAGGTATAGTGGTTTCTTATGTATTGAATAGAGTTGTCGTTTTCATCATCTTCAGGTATTAATTTCAATGTAAGGAATTCACCAGTCTTACCACCCATTGACCAGAAGTCTGTCAATTCAAAATTGTTCAAGAACTTCAAAGTCTGTGAGGGAAGAACAATGGTTTGGTTATTTGGCTTTTTAAAGCCGGAAGCCAGCTTTGCCACAGTTTTATTTTGATGAATACCGCTGGAAGTTGTATACCCCAAACTATCTTCAATCTCTTTTCTGATCTCGTGAGTGATGATGGACCCCAGGATTGTAAACAAATCGTCATAATCATTCATAAAAACCTCCTTATCTTCATCGTCACTTTTGATCAAATGTCCCCAAGTTGTCAGTTCCAAATCAGTCGGAAGATTAGGTAGATAATCATCCTTCTCCAAATGATCAATCTTGAAATCTGGGATATATTCAAACAGCTTCACTATCAACAATCTTCCCAAATCTATGAAAGATTCATCAACACTTGCCTTTTCCACTAGATCACAATTATTCTTAAAAATCTGCATCAATTTCCTCGATTCTCTCCGATAAGGATCCAAACTGACTTTATGATTTGAAGGATGAGGAAACTTATCATCCTCATCTCTATATCTCCAGAAATTCTCACCCTTTTTGAAAGTTGCTGTATGAATTGGTTTCAAATCTGGACATTTAAGCTTTGCTGTATCCAATGTATCCATTCTACTGATACCATAATCTCTGGCGGCATAAGAAACAGCAATCAAAGTTGACCATTGCACACAAACAACTGGATCTTTCACTGAAAGACCCGTACGGAGCTGTTCTACTTGTGCGAAAAAGGCATTGACATCAATGTGGGCAATAGTGGATAATGGAGAAAGATATGCCTTTGAGGGGTTGTTGAGATCCAATAAGTTTTGTTTGGTAAATTTGGAATGGGCATTAATATCGTTGATATCTGGGTTGACTCTAATCTTTATCGTCTCGGCCATCTTTTATATCATCATTAACTGTTTAAGAAATGAATGGATCTAAATTGGTGAAGGATCAATGGAAATGCATGAAAGGTCCAAAACTAACCATATGCTATTATTGGCTTTGATGTTTGCCACCTTAATTTTTTTTGTTTGTTTTGAAAATTTAAAATTCAGTGTTCTTGACGCGTCTCGCGTCTGCAGCTTGAGAAGGCCAAAGATAAGTCGAGAGAAACCATTGAACGAATATTTGTGTCCGTCATTTCAACTTTTCGGAAACCTTGTCCAGACACTAGTGTTTAGTTTCAACAAATTTGAAACAAAAATCAATTATGTTTTTTAGTTTTTAACTATGGTTTAACAAAATTTTAACCCACATACAGTAGGGTATGTTTTTTACCGGGCGTGGGAGAAACAGAAGAAAAACTTATAAAGAATACGAATATCCGACCTAGGTGAACTTGTTAGTATAACTTACCTTAACCTTATACTAAGATTACTTCTCCATGGATTAGATAACTTCCTTAAACTATAATTTACTAAATATATTGACGGGATTATTGTCTTGTTTGCTCTTGAATAATCCTGACAATATTTCGTCGACCCAACTGCTTAGTCATCTCATAGCCGTAAGACTATGTCAGAGTTGACCGATCTCAATTTTAACAAAACTGTGAGGAAACAGGGTCAGGTCTGTCGGTTGGTTTGGTGTTCCCAACCCGGCAATGTTATGAGCGATGTGTTGGTCATCGCGAATCTAAAGGAAAATTTTAAATAGTCCCTCTTCTTCTCTCCATCCATATAGTTTAGATACTTTAATACACTAGTCAAATATTACCATAGTTTATGTTATAATATAATATCTATGGCGGGTGGCAAGTCTCTAATTCTTTACAAAAACACACAGGAAGCTCGTATGGCGCAGTGGTAGCGCAGTAGATTGCAAATCTATTGGTCCTTAGTTCAATCCTGAGTGCGAGCTTTTTTGTTTTTGCTTACGACGTTCTATTGAAGGATGTTTTTCTTTTTTTTAAAGCACTGCAACTAAAATTTTTAAACTACGAGAAGCTTCAGGATACTACAGGAATCATACATTTAGCTTTATCATGAACATAATGCAAGGACTTATTTGCCTTTTCTCAACTTTCTATTAGCATAGGCGATAACTTGAGCATTACCTTCTTTAGTGACGAAGAATTTCTTCTTTTGATGATCACACCAAAGTTGAACACCGATTTCTTCAGCATATTTTTGTAAGACTTGGTATTCTTCCTCAGTTGCGAAATCGGTGAATAAGTAACCATCCCATGTTAAGATTCTGTCTAATTCCAATTGCCATAATTTAATTTGATCAGTGATATTCGGTTGAATTAAATGGAATTTCTCATTAGTATTAGCATCATACTGGATTTTCTTTTCATAAACCTCTTCAGCAGTCTTACGAAGTTGAGGATGAGCATGAGTTTCCAAATATGCAATCATTTGGTCGGCAGTGATACCATTCAGCAATGCATTCCGTACCGATTCCCTGGTGATTTGACCTGTGACTAAGTTTGCGAATCTAGATTTCAAATGGACGAATAAGTTTAAAACTGCGATTTGTAATGGAGAATTGGTGTATGCGTATAATTTGAAGTTAGTTTCAATGATGATGGAACCTGCGTTTTCAATGTTTGCAGAAGCTGTCGAACTAGATGCAGATGCATTGTTGTCCGTTGCTGTTTTAATGACTTTGTTCATCGCAGAAGATGCTGTTCTTAAAGTTGTGGCATCAGAGGTCAACGTAGTAGCAAGACGTGTTGGATAGAATCTTTTAGATGTAGTCTTTCTTTGATAAATTAAACCGTAATCTCTTAAATCACCCAACAAGTTCAGCTGTGTTTCCGAAAGAACAGATAATGAGTAATCTTTACCCAACTCCAAAGACCCCAACATGAAAATAAAATTCAAAACATCCACTGGATCCATTTGTAAAGATTCAGCCATGCGAAGATATTGTAATAGTAAAGTCCAAAGTTGGGCATTCACATCTTGTAACAAGAACTGGAACCCTTCATTCGTGATGACCATAGCCTTTGGTGTATTACCAGTCATTAGACCGGAATGTCTCAAGAGGTGTAAGACACCCTTACTTGGAAACTCGTTTAGTTCTGTACCAACCATGAAGTGAAGAATAGTTTCCCATTTGTTTGAAGCATAAGTATCCAAAAATGCAATATCCACTTTATTAGAATCTTCGGTATCACAAGGAGCACCAAATGAAACACCAATATCGAAACCTGTAAGTACATTTCTTAAATTTTCTCTGAACTTAGGATTCAACACTGCAACCTCACCATTATCTTTTAAAATGTGCAAAGATTTGATAGATCTAATGGCTTCGACTTGTTCTGCTCTCCCATTAGGTTTGACCCATGCATCTAAATCTGTTAATTTGATAGGTTTCTCATTGAAAATCATTGACATGATATAGAACTTTGCAAGGTTGGGAAGTAATCTGTAGATAGCCAAACATGTTGCTGGCTGTGGATTTACCGCTGGTTAGTATATGTATCTAAGCTGTCGATGCAAAAACATTGGAACCTATGACATGAACTTACTGATTTGTATAATTTGGATTGAACTGCCTCAGGTAGACCTTCTAGGTAGTCATTGACTGTTAATTTGAATAAATTGGAAGCCATATTTGGTCAAGTTGGAACGACAGTACAACTTTAACGCTGATAATAGTCTAGTGAGATTGCCTTCCGAATTCGTCTGTTTTCGTTCTTCATGATCTCCTAGAAAAATCAATAGGCTGCACCAGGGGCTTCATAACCCTTCAAATTTGGAAATTTCAGCTGCCATGCATCGAAGGGCAAATCAACCCTTAGTGTTTTTTTAAAATTTTCTAGGTGCGGATCCTACAGCTGGGCGCGCGGGAAATGGCAAGAAGAAGAAGAAGACGAAGAGCTTTATAAAAATTTAAAGGGATGTCAGTTGATTACAAATTATTACGGGTTGATCAAAGTACACCTCTTCCAACGCAAGGTACCACATCATCTCAAGCACAATGGTCAGCAACAGGAAGAGAACCTCAAGTGTTTCTCACTCACACTTGCCTTCTAAGCACAGACATGGTCACTCTGCCGCTGGTGAAGATTCCTTCAGCGATTTGCTAAAGCCTGTTTATAAGGGTAAACAATTAACCGATGAAGTGAACACAGCTGAAGATAAGTGGAATTTGCTGCCTGCTTTTCTCAAAGTGAAAGGTTTAGTCAAACAGCATTTGGACTCTTTCAATTATTTTGTTGATGTTGATTTAAAGAAGATCTTGAAAGCCAATGAAAAGGTGTTGAGTGATGTTGATCCTGATTTCTACGTCAAATATTTAGACATTAGAGTTGGTCAAAAGTCCACCTCCAAACATAAAGATCCTATCCTGCCACCACACGAATGTCGTTTGAGAGATTTGACATACTCTGCTCCTATCTATGTGGATGTTGAATACACCAGAGGTAGAAAAATCATCATGCATAGAGATTTGGAAATCGGTAAGATGCCAATCATGTTAAGATCCAACAAGTGTACCTTGGACGGTGCTTCTGAGTCCGTGATGGCTGGATTGAACGAATGTCCTTTGGATCCAGGTGGGTATTTCATCGTCAACGGTACCGAAAAGGTGATCTTGGTTCAGGAACAATTAAGTAAGAATCGTATTATTGTTGAAGCCGATGAGAAGAAGGGGATTGTTCAAGCTTCTGTTACGTCTTCCACTCACGAAAGAAAGTCTAAAACTTATGTTGTTACGAAGAACGACAAGATTTACTTGAAGCATAACTCTGTCTCTGAAGAGATTCCTATTGTTTTGGCATTGAAGGCTGCTGGTATCACTTCAGATTTGGAAATCATGCAATTGGTTTGTGGTGATGATGCTGCTTATCAGGATTTATTCGTCGTTAACTTTGAAGAAGTTGCCAAGATGGGTATTTTCACTCAGCACCAAGCTTTGGAATATTTAGGGTCTAAGGTTAAGACCATGAGAAGACAAAAATTGACTACCTTACAAGAAGGTATCGAGGCTGTTGCAACTACTATTATTGCCCATTTGACTGTTGATAACTTGGACTTCAAGGAAAAGGCCTTATATATGGCTATGATGGCTAGAAGAGTCGTCATGGCTATGCACAACCCAAAGATGGTTGATGATAGAGATTACGTTGGTAACAAACGTTTAGAATTGGCCGGTCAATTGATGTCTTTGTTGTTTGAAGATTTGTTCAAGAAGTTCAACACTGATTTCAAGGCTAACATTGACAAGATTTTGAGAAAGCCTAACAGAGCCACCGAGTTCAATCCTCTACTGAGTATCAACATCCATTCAAACAACATCACTTCTGGTTTGAACAGAGCCATTTCCACTGGTAACTGGTCCTTGAAGAGATTCAAGATGGAAAGAGCCGGTGTTACACATGTTTTATCCAGATTGTCTTATATTTCTGCCTTGGGTATGATGACTCGTATTTCTTCGCAATTCGAAAAGTCCAGAAAGGTGTCTGGTCCAAGAGCCTTACAACCTTCTCAATTCGGTATGTTGTGTACTTCCGATACCCCAGAAGGTGAAGCGTGTGGTTTAGTTAAGAACTTGGCTTTGATGACACATATTACAACTGATGACGAAGAAGAGCCAATTAAGAAGCTTTGTTACTTAATTGGTGTTGAGAACATTTCTGCTATCGATTCCGCTCATTTGCATTCTGCTTATGGTGTTTATTTGAATGGTACTATTATCGGTACCACTCGTTTCCCAACCAAGTTTGTCTCTTCTTTCAGAGGCCTAAGACGTACTGGTAAAGTGTCTGAATTTATCTCCATTTACACAAATTTACATCAAAAAGCCGTCCACATTGCCACTGATGGTGGTCGTATTTGTCGTCCATTGATCATTGTTGACAGTAACGGTGAATCCAAGGTCAAATCCCATCATTTATTACAATTGAAGCAAGGGAAATTACAATTCGACGATTTCCTCAAGCAAGGTCTTGTGGAATATTTGGATGTCAATGAAGAAAACGATTGTTTCATTGCCCTTTACGAATCAGATTTGAACGTCAACATCACACATTTGGAAATCGAGCCTTTCACCGTTCTTGGTGCTGTTGCCGGTTTGATTCCATACCCACATCATAATCAATCTCCACGTAACACTTATCAATGTGCGATGGGTAAACAAGCTATTGGTGCCATTGCTTATAATCAATTCCAAAGAATCGATACTTTGTTATACTTGATGGTTTATCCACAACAGCCAATGGTCAAGACTAAGACCATTGAATTGATCGATTATGACAAATTGCCAGCTGGTCAAAACGCAACGGTTGCTGTCATGTCTTATTCTGGTTATGATATTGAAGATGCCTTAGTTTTGAACAAATCCTCCATTGATAGAGGGTTTGGTAGATGTCAAGTCTTACGTAAGAACACCACTATCCTAAAGAGATATCCAAACCATACAAAGGATATTGTTGCTGGTATGAGAGTCAATGAAAACAACGAGCCTATTTTCCAACATCAATCTTTGGGTCCTGATGGGTTAGGTGAAGTTGGTACCAGAGTTGAATCTGGTCAAGTTTATGTTAACAAATGTATTCCAGCAAATGCGACTGATTCTATTATGCAACAGGGCACTTCTACAGAGCATCGTGAAACTCCTGTCTTTTACAAAGCTCCGGAACCTTCATACATTGACCAGGTGATGATGTCTGTTTCCGATAACGATCAAGCTTTGATTAAAGTGTTGCTGAGACAAACCAGAAGACCGGAATTGGGTGATAAGTTCTCCTCTAGACACGGTCAAAAGGGTGTTTGTGGTATCATTGTGCAGCAAGAAGATTTGCCTTTCAACGATGATGGTGTTTGTCCGGATATTATTATGAATCCTCATGGTTTCCCATCTCGTATGACTGTTGGGAAGATGATTGAGTTGATCTCTGGTAAGGCTGGTGTCTTAAATGGGTCCTTAGAATATGGTACTTGTTTCGGTGGGTCCAAATTGGAAGATATGTCCAAGATCCTTGTTGATAAGGGTTTCAACTACTCCGGTAAAGATATGTTATATTCGGGTATCACTGGTGAATGTTTACAAGCCTATATTTTCTTTGGTCCTATCTACTACCAAAAGTTGAAGCATATGGTTATGGATAAGATGCATGCTCGTGCTAGAGGTCCAAGAGCGGTTTTGACAAGACAACCTACCGAAGGTCGTTCCAGAGATGGTGGTTTAAGATTAGGTGAAATGGAAAGAGATTGTGTTATTGCTTATGGTGCTTCTCAATTGTTATTGGAAAGATTAATGTTGTCTTCTGATGCCTTTGACGTCGATGTTTGTAACCAATGTGGTTTGATGGGTTACAATGGCTGGTGTACTTCTTGTAAGAGTGCAGAACATGTCATTAAGATGACTATTCCTTACGCCGCCAAGTTGTTGTTCCAAGAATTATTGTCTATGAACATTGCTCCAAGATTGAAGTTAGGTGACGTCTTCGACTAAAGAGAAGATATGATGTTGTTGTAAATATAGTTGCATTATTTACCATTTCCGCCTCTGTTGTATATTATAGAAGAAGAACAAGCTGGAGGTGGTTAAATAAAGAGTCGTTTTGTTTTTGTTATGGTCAGTCTTGTGTTTTTTCTTTTTTTTTCTTATATAATCAATTATTATAAAAAGCATTTGAAGTTAAAAGTTATTGCAGCTTGTGATTAAGCAGTCAGTGGATCAACATTCAGAGGTTTAAGTAAGTTAAATTAATGAAATTACCTATTATTTTGAAAGTCGAAAATCCCGTTGTCCGGGTGACGACTTTATAACATTCTGCCAGTTTGGCCGGCGGGCGATAGGCGCTGTGAGACTTTGGGACTGTGCGTGCGCATACCGGGGCATCGGTTAAAAAATTTAAAATTTTTAAAGATGAAAAGAGAAGAAGCGCTTAAAGGGCCATAAGAACATTATAAGCTGGACATCTTGACTTTATCTAACTCACACAAAAACTAGGTTCAACATGGGTAAAGTTTCCAAAGCCACTAAGAAGTTTCAGTCTAAGCACTTGAAGAGAACCTTAGATCACCGTAAGGAGGTCAAGAAGCATAACCAATTAGTCAAATCTCATAAGTCTAAGAGAGCTGGTGCTTCTACTGCTACCAAAGAAGATGTTGTCGCCAAGAAGAAGAAGTCTGATGAAATCTTCGAAGATATGGATGTCGAAGAATTCTTTGATAAGGGTTTCGAAGTCCCAAAGGAATCTAAAAAATTAAAGGCTGCTAAGGCTACCAAGAAGGCCGAAGAAGAAGCTGAAGAGGAATCCAGCTCAGATGAAGAAGTTATGGGCCATCAAGAAGATTTAGAGAAATTGAAAGAAAAGGACCCAGAATTCTACAAGTACTTAAAGGAAAACGATTCTGAATTATTAGATTTCAATCCAACCAATCCATTAGAAGCCATGAGTGATGATGAAGATGATGACGAAGAAGAACCTGGTGCCACTGGTTCTGCTTCTGCCTTCGGCCCAGAAGACCCAGAAGAATACAAAGAAGATAAGATCGAAGTCACATTGAAATTAGTCAAGGACTGGACCAACAAGTTAGAATCCGAACCAACTTTGAAATTGATCAAGAACATCCTAGCAGCTTTCAAAGCCGCCATCAACGTCAACAAAGAAGATCAATCCGAATACAAATACTCTGTAACTGATGCTAAGGCATTCCATGAATTGATCATCTTAGGTTTGAAAAAAGTCCCAGGGGCTGTTCAAGCCATGGCTCCATATAAAATTGTCAAGGGTGCTAGAACCGTTAACACTAAGAACTTGAAGGTTAAACAATTGAACTCTATTTTGAAATCCCATGCTGGTGCACTTTTGACCTTGTTAAACGATATCAACAATGTTGAAACTGCTTCTTTGGTTTTATTATCTGTCCAAGAATTACTTCCATACTATTTAAGTTTCAGAAGAATCATGAAGAATTTGGTTATTGCTGTTGTTAACGTTTGGTCTACTACCAATGAAGTTGAAATTCAAATTGCCTCCTTTGCCTTCTTGAATAATGCTTCAAAGGAATTCACCAAATCTATTTTGGATTCTGTTTTGAAACAAGTTTATTCTTCTTTCATCAAGAATGCCAGAAAGACCAACATTCATTCTATGCCTTTGATCAACTTCCAAAAGAACTCTGGTGCTGAATTGTTTGGTATTGATGAAACTTTAGCCTATCAAGTTGGTTTCGATTACATTCGTCAATTGGCCATTCATTTGAGAAACTCCATCAACAATACCAAGGATGGTTTCAAGACTATCTACAACTGGCAATATGTCCATTCTTTAGATTTCTGGTCTCGTGTTTTATCTACTCATTGTCACCCAGAAAAGGAAGTGAAGAAGGAATCTCCATTAAGACAGTTAATTTACCCATTGGTTCAAGTCACTTTAGGTACTATCAGATTGATTCCAACTGCTCAATTCTTCCCATTGAGATTCTATTTGATTAGATCCTTGATCAGATTGTCTCAAAACTCTGGTGTCTTCATTCCATTATTCCCATTATTACAAGAAATCTTGAACTCCACCACTTTAACCAAGACTCCAAAGAACGCCAATTTACCAGCTTTCGATTTCGATCACAACATCAAATGTAACTCTCAATATTTGGGTACCAGAACCTTTCAACAAGGTGTCTGTGAACAATTCATTGACTTATGCGGTGAATATTTCGTTCTTTACTCTAAAAATATCTCCTTCCCAGAATTGTCCACTCCTGTGATAATTTCTCTACGTCGTTATATCAAGACCTCCAAGAATGTCAAATTCAACAAACAGTTGACAAACTTGGTAACCAAATTGAACCAAAATTCTGAATTCATCTTGGAAAAGAGAGCTAAGGTTGATTTCAACCCTTCCAACAGATCTGCTGTTGCTAAGTTCCTCAGTGAATTGACTTGGGACAAGACTCCATTTGGTGGTTACGTTGTTGTTCAAAGAGAAGTTAGAGACGAAAAGTCCAGAATCTTGAGAGATTCCTTGTTACAAGAGGAAGAAGAACGTAGAAGAGCCAAGGAAGCTAGAAACCAACAAGATGAAGATGATGAAGATGAAGATGATGTTGTCATGTCTGGTTCTGACGAAGACAAGGAAGAATCTTCTGGTGAAGAAGATTTAGAAGAAGATGAAGAATAAATTTCATCATCATATTTGGCATAAATATATTACAACCTGTATAATAGAAATCAAAAAAGAAAAGGAAAACATTCATAAACAAAATGAGCTGCTGTTAGTAGAATCCTATAGGGGTTTGAAGTAGTAGCATGTGTTTTTTCTTGTAAGGGGACACACTCGCATTAGGAAAAAAACTCATAATTTTGCTTAGCCGCCCAACCAGCCTATCAAACTTTCTCAATAAGTTCCTCGATAACAACAGCTTTTCTTCTTTCTTCACCCCCCTCTTTTACAAGCTTTAGAAATGAGTGTAAGATTTAAAACGAACTTAAACAGTTCCCTAAGGCGTATCCATGTAACTTCTCATCATTTCAGACCAGTTGCTCTGATAACAAAGAGATACAATTATAATGATAGCAAGATACCATCACCTTTTCAATCAGAACACAACAACACCACCACATCACAGCCATCATCTTCGATGACACCAGAGCCCTTTGTTGAATCTATTAAAAACGCGGATTTCTTCAATAAGAGCCAAGATTGTACGTCCTGTGGTATCCAACTACAAACCATCGATCCTGAGTCCGAAGGCTACTATATACAACCAAGAACTACACAAGAGATCAATGACATGAACAAACAACAGGCATCATCTTCCACCACATACAGATCCCATAAGAGCAGTCAATTTCTTAGTGCATTTTCCAAACTAGACAATGAAGGTAGATCTCTCTTGACTAACCAGGACTCCCAAGTGGAAAATGAAGTTATCATCACCTCTAAGAAATCCAAATCTTTTTCTAAAAACGAACCACTAACATGTAAAAGATGCCACGATGCTCTGCATCATTCCCAATATGACACTGATAAAATCCAATCTTTACAGCTTTCCCAAATTTTAGAACCAATCCCTGTGAAATCTTCAATCTATCATGTCTTTGCGGCTAGTGATTTCCCCTTGTCTTTGTTGAATTTACCAGCTCGTCGTGGTGATATCAAATTTATTATGAACAAAACAGATATGTTATTTGCACATGGTTCTACTATTGATAAGTATGACAACTATTTTAAGCACATTATCAAGAGACTTACAGGTTTGAAGAACAGTTCTGTTTATATGGTCAGTGCTCATAGTAATTGGGGTATCAAGACTCTTCTGGGGAAATTAAAAGATGATGTGATGTATTTGGTCGGGTATGTTAATACTGGTAAGACCAAGTTGGCTCAAAGAATCGAAAGCGCATACACTATGAAATCTGACAATAAGAAATTATTAGGGTCTTCCCATTTCCCTGCTTTGACAAGAGACGAAATCGAACATAAATTATCATCTAGAAAATCTTTAATTGATACACCGGGATTAATCACTGACGATAACTCTTTCAAGCATATCAAACAGGAACATTTGAAAAATCTAACGCAGGGTAAGAAACTTATCATAACCGAGATGCGTAAGGAAAGATATCATAGTGCCAGAGACGGCCAGATCATCAGTATCGCTGGTGGTTTGATATTGTTGAGAGTTCCAAACGGCACAATTGTTCAAGCTAAAAACGCCACTTATGGTGTATTGAGAAACTTTCAAAGCATTGATAAGGCTATTGAAGTTTTACAAAATCAACCAGATGCTTTGGAAAAGAGTATCTTTGTTAAACCAGAATCAATCAAGTCAGAATTACAAAGATATGTCATTCCCCCTTTCAAGGGCACAATTGACCTTTTAGTTAAAGATTTGGGTTTTGTTCAAATCAAACCAACTGGTCGTATCAATGAAAATTCTGAATTATTCGAAGTATTTGCTCCTAAGGGGATAATCTTAGGTGCAAGGGAAACAATAGAACATTTCTTAACAGGGTATATCAAACAATACGATACCAAAGAGAAGAAACATTATCACAAGGGTGAAGTGGTCAAGATCACCAAATCGGAAAAATTGAGATTTAAACCTAAAACCATCCCAGATTATAAAATCTTCACACAATTGTATCAAATCCCTTTGGATTGTGATGATCCCCAATTGGAAATGAAAAGACAGTTTGAAGAGTTACAGCAGACAGATGGGTATGAGAGACGGGTTGGCAAGGAATCCAGAGATTTGTCCAGGAATAAGTTTTGGATTGAAAAGTTGTGAGAGCGCACACATATGTCATGTTTATAGATTGATGCTTTATGCAAATAGTAATGAGTTATAATAGTATTTCACGACAGTTCATAATTAAGGCATAATCATATTAGATTTTAACATCATAATGAACTCAACGATGTACTCACTATAAATAAAAGCTAATACTAACACAAGAAAAAAAAGCAACCCTATATTAGCTTGAACTCTAAATCAAAATACATTGTACTCTGATAACGACGGTCCCCTTAGTACTTTATACGCTGAAAGAAACCGAAATTAAACTTGCAACTCATCACATGATAAGGCAACCTTCTTTGGAAACATCAATCTTTTCACCTTCAATTTGCTCTAGCAAACCCAAAAAGATCTTGCTTATATCACTATTCTCACCAGTACTCAGTTTTGCAGACACTTCAATGTATGGAATATTGAACTCTTTGGCTAGTTTGGTGGCTTCATCTGCAGAAACTTTTCTTTCCAAATCCAATTTATTACCAACGAGAATCATTGGGATATCATCATTACCAGTGGAATCTAAGATCTTATCTCTAATAACAGGCAACAAATCAAATGATGATCTTGAATTTATAGCAAAGACTAAGATATAACCATGAACGATAGTGGAATCCTGTATTATAGTGAATTCATCTTGTCCGGCAGTATCCAGGATTTCTACTTCATAAGTTTGATTTCTGAATTTAATCTGCTTATTGAATTGGTTTTGAATTGTAGGATAATAACTTTCAACAAAATAACTATCAACATATTGAACAACTAATGTGGATTTACCAACACCACGTGCACCAACAACGGAAATCTTACGGGTACGTGCTGACATTTTTTATTAATTTGGTAAATGCGGGAGATTAACGAGATGGATGGAACAGTTGATTGAATCAATTGTTCGTTAGATGAAAGTGATGGATAATTTGCCTTTCTGAAACGTCAATGATTGGATATCGATCTGAAACTGGACACAAAGCTGATGGTGAAAATATAAAATCCGAATCTCAAGGGGAGAATGTAAAGGGGATGAGGTTTTTCAAATCAGAAGGTAGGAATAAACACACAATCAAAGATTAAGGGAGGATGATCAATGAAAGTAGAGAAGCAGCGCCTTTTGTTTTAGATTCTGCGTGATATTTCCAAACCACCTGTTTGCATATCCATGGCCCAAATAAAGCTGCTACAGTGTCCGCAAGAATCGGCTCTGGCCCGTCGCGCAATTAAAATTCAGAGAAGGGATTTCGCGCTAACAGCGCTAAATTTAACCAGCGAGTACAAGTGTCGCGAAATTTCCACCTTGCTTTATCAGGTCCTGTCAATATCTTCGTAGCACGCGAGTACTTTGGACGATATTAAAAAGTGCTAACTTATTCTAGAACTCAACGAGAACTAGGGATCAGTGAAGGAAACTCTACGATAAACTTTTGCGTTGATCAATGATTGAGGAAAGGAAACCTTCCAACCTCTTATTTATTGTAGTAACAGTCCCTAAACACAAGTGTAAAATTTGCAATGATTTTGTAGGAGTCGGCAGCGCCGGATAACCAGAATTCATATATCCATGGGTTAATATCTACAGTTGTTCACTATTTTTTTCAGGAAATATTCCTAGCACGGTATATTTACAACCATTAATTGACTTACGTAGCTAGCTTTCCTATAATCAGTTCCCAATTAAAGAAATACCAGATGATTGAGCCAACGCATAAAAAACACATGGATCAAACTAAAAAACAATCTATTTAACCAACCCAACAAATGAATAACTGACCAAACTTCCAAACAATAAACCCAAACTTAAGAAAATTGTAGAGAATCCACCAGCAGCTTTCTTTTCACCATCTGTATCGACATAGCTACTCACATTCATAAAACAACAACTTAGACAATGGCCATTAGTCAAACCAAACATGAACTGAAGAATGAGATAAAACGAGTCTGATTTTATCACTGCAGGTTTGGCTTCATGTAAGTTGCAAACGAAAAACAAAGGGATCAGCAAAGCACGGAAAAGAGAATAATAAAACAAGGATATGTCCGAATGAATCACAAGCGATGGGTAAGAACATAGGACTCTACCGACGAGATCACCTAGGTTCCAAATAAAGAAGACAAATGGAATGAAAATAGCATCTTCGAATACCAAAGAATCAGAAGGTCCTTTGTTGATGGAAGAAATGTTAGAAGCGAAAATTGGGAAAGTCAATGTGATGACGAAGATCGAGAAGATCGAAAGCGCAATGTACTTCAATTTATAGAACAATTGCATGAATGGAATGTAAGTCTGATCTGATTCTACTGAAGTTTCTAGATCCTCATAGTCCTGATCATTGATGTGAGTTTGAGTCGTTGTAGTACGAGCAGTATTATGACGACGTAATAAATCGTTGACATTTTCATACTTGTTAACCACAAAGAACAATAAACCCGATAACATAACAACAAGACAAGTCATACCGAAATAAATCACTATGCTCTTATTTTCTTCAACTGGGACATCGACTGTTTCCAATTTAATTTTGGCACTTGTTGACAAATTGGAGAAGATCAAAGAAATAGAGGGCAAAACACCAGCAATAGCCTGTCCAACCATAGCAGCCTGAGCATATTGCGGACCTAAGATATTAACGATAGCCAGAGTACCATTCTGTTGGAAACAGGTACCGATGGAACTGAATAAAACCAACAGCATAATAAAAACAAAATATTCCATGGAAGCCAAAGAAGGAAAGGTGAATTCTAAAAAGGATAAAATGGCAAAGATTATCAAATTGATAATAATACCAATTGTGACACGACGACTGTAATTTGTCCCAAGTTGCTTTGTTGATAAATAGGAATTGAAGATCAAACTAGATAAAGTGGAAACAGTCATCATCGTGGAAGTATAAATATCAGAAAGGGTTGTCGATCCATTGGAAGAACTGAATTTAGTCATGAAATACTGGGATGCTGAAAGAAAACAATTCCAAGGCCATAACAATGCTATCCCAATTATAAGATACGTGGTATATTTGAGTGTTGATAAATGTAGTGATAATGATTGCATTTGGAAAATCACCTTGTCGTCTTCATAATGAGGCATTGTGGTATTGGATACTGTTGTTGATTGAGATGGTGTCCTTGAACGAATTTGTTCGTCTAATTGTGCAAGTGATTCATATTGAACCGTTGGAGTTGGCGATGCTAGAGGCCCATCAGTCATTTCTCTAGTGAATATAAAACTGTGTTTTATCTAGATGGAGATATTTGATAATGTTACCTGTTGACACCTTATACAGTTTGGCCTTGTCATTGATAAGGGGGTGGTGGAGCGTCGTTGTTTGCAGCACGCGCAATCTCTGTGGTTGCTTCCAAATATTTCAAAACTCAGAGCGAGTTCGCGGCTTCCGCGAATACGTGCTGTGGCATTTCCAAACCAACAAACCTTGGAACCTGGACAAATCCAAGACCTTGAATGACAAACGACGACAATATGAAAATGGAAGTCATTTGTACCCAAGAATAACATGAAGTTTGAAAAATAAGGGTTTGGAAACAGCGAGGTTCGAACTCGCGACCCGCTTTAACGGGACCAGAACCTGATTCTGGCGTCTTAACCACTCGACCATGTTCCCGGAGTTGGAATTCCGCCATACTTAAGGAAATTCTCGAGTTTCTGAATATCCTCAAGATGATTTCAAGTGGAAAACCAGTGGACCAGAAGATCCTTTTCTGAATTTCCTTGTTTTAACTTTGAACCAAATTGTGAGGTTTAAAAACTGCTCTGATTAGTACCCACAAGATAGAAATCTATGTCTCCGTCGCGTCTTTCCAAATTAGAACTACACAAGCTTATCAATGAACCTGAATGTTCTATTAAGTTATTTGGTTTTCTTGAGTAGACAGTAGCTTAAAAAAACAAAATTAGGCTATGTTGTTTATAGCATCAACCAGGTTCACAATTGGTTTTCTTAAATTAGAGGGATAGTTGATCTTGAAAAAAAGAAATGGAAGATCAATTGATGAACATGCTCCTTATACATTACCACTCCTTGCTTTGATCCAGCTGGAAATCCATATATACAATCAATTTATTTTCTTTGGCAAAATAATGCCCCACATGTGAATAATTGAGGAGGAGCTTTCCTCCTAAGAGAAGTTGAAATAATTTAACAGCAATCAATTTTATAGTCCAAAGTTTAGTCCTTGTTTATGATTCATTGCGTCGGCGGCTATTATCTCGCACCCCAATGGCAAAGGGTCCTCTCCATACCCTTGATGACGATCACGTGAGCGGCACTTGGAGCAAGAAAAATAAACATATCCAAATCAGTGATTAAAGTTCACAACTTACAAAATCTCGCATCCATATTGTATTCAAGACTCCAAGTTTACGTGACCAAGATAAGCGTGATTTCAAAGAAATCAAACTTTGAAATTATTGTAGATATCCTCTGGGATTTGCGAAATTTTCATTCTCATTCAGCACCGGACAACTAAGGATACTACTATACTTGACTTAGAATTATTTGGATTGATGTTATTATAAATACTGGATGATTTCCATTATTTAATATTATAATCTAGATAATCAAGTGTTTAGTTAACTATGCAGATGGTAGACAGAACAAAACAATGAGGGAACCTTTAAAATTCTTTTATGTAATTTCTTAGTCACACTAGCCGCAAATTCCTACAGAATCAGTCGATTGGGATCACTTTAGAATGTTAGGTTAAAACTTTGTGGGTTGTTTGTCAAATCTAGATTGGTCGAGGCTCTAAATGACTGCTAGTATAAGCAAACTAAATGGTCACTACAGTTCAAGTTTTAGTATGGTGAGATTAAAACAGTAACGCACGTTTATTGACATCATACACATAAACAAAGGTCTCCTAATTCCATTGTTAGTTACAATCGTTCATAGATTGAACATGACACTATGATAACAAAACTTCTTGGGATCAGATACTAAAAAATTTCTCTTCTCTTAAAATTCTCAGATAATGTAGATAAGTTTGATTTTTGGTTGTTCATCACTTTAAGAAGTTTCATATCAAATTATTGATCGGTCATGATGGTGGCTTGCTTACTGTTTATTGAATAATTTGAATTGGAAATGGTTCTATAAAAGTTAAAACTTGGTGCTCAGTCATTTGTTTTAACCAAGTCTAGCCTTTTTGGGGCTTAAAAAGTCACGAGCAAATAAAGTTTGATTTTCTTACGCTTTTTTTTCTCCCTTATGACGACCCGCCTGCTCAGAGGCTGAAGTTCGCGAAGCGTCTAGATGCATTCCGGTTCGCGGGTTAAGAAATTATTTTAGGGTAACATCACATCATATTAGGCAAAATTAAGGTTTAGTATATACAAAGGACCTGTTATCTTTGGGAAAATACCCTGAGCAATCGCCCACTTACCCACTCACCCACCACAACCACAACCACAATATTTTGGGGAACCTATCGCATTTGAATCATATATAAACCTGCGGGAGAATCCTCTTACATCTCAGCAATCAAACAAACCTATTCGTATCTTCAAGCACAATCCATTTTAATCTTCAGAACAAGTCCGTTCAACAAACGCCCCCCTTAAAATCTTAATCTTAAAATCACACAATGGTAGTCACAACATTTATCCAATACAATCCTTTGGATCCATCGTATCTTTCAATACAACTAATAAGCATTCCAACATACATGTCTCTTCCATTAAAACTAATAGAATATCTTGTCGCCACTATCCAATTCACATGCTTGTTTTTATCATTTCTTTTCTTCATGCCTATATTGGCACTTTTGACATTGGATTTGATTGTCTATATTATTAGGATATCAAAACTGTTGACTAATATTAATCAACTGAAAGCTTTGTTCAACTTGGGTAGCGAGATCAGTACTGTGGCCCCGGTTAAGGAGAAGGTTAATGTTGGTAAGATTACGGTTCAACAAGGTGTTGTTTACGAAGAGTATGTCATAACTGGTTGATTTGGACTCTCAGATGAAGTCTTTCAGAACGGTAAGACTGATGCTCATGGCAGATTTGAATAGGTGGCTTCAAATTTCGGTTTATTATTTTACAGAAACAAAGGGGTTGTTTCTTCAATTTTTTTTTTGGTTGTTTATTTTTTCCTTGGCGTTGTGGTTTTTCCTCGATGATTTTTACACTTATTATTTCATTACATTATTACTATTATTACTATTGGATAACTGGATTATCTTCATTGGCTATAGATTGGCTTTATATATACTACATTTCTACTACATTTCCTACTACATTTACAGTTATTCGTACTTTGAAAGTAGAACTTAGAACTTTTTTTTTTCGTAGTCGAACGAAAAGATCAAAGTGGATTAAAGTTTGTCGTTTTCAAATGGCATGACACGTTACAAATTTTGAAATAGCTGCTCCTTATATAAAAGCTCTTTCCCTCAAATGTCAATATCTATGAATTAGTATAAGGCATCTCTTTTGGTTTGGATAGAATTCCAAAATTATAAACGTAGAAACATGGCAGACCTGTTATCCGGAAAGAGCAATTTCCGCGGCCTCACAGGTTTTTTTCTTTGGGTTTGACGATCGGTGAACGATGATGAACTTTGACCGTTCAAACAACACAAGTCAAAGAGCATTCAACGCTACTGTAGTTCATCGGTAGCTATCTTGCTTAACATCAAAGATAACCATGTCCGCTTTACACAGACCACAAGCTGCTGCTGCTCAACCAAAGGGTGAGCCATCTTTCTGGGAATCCATCACTGGTTCTCCAGTCTTCCCATTCGCCTTCAACACTGTTTTATTTGCTGTAAGCTAACAACTCGAAATGATTTCTTTGGTGAAGGGTTTTTCTTTTCTTTTGGATATCTATAAGGCTTAATAATTAATGTGAATTCAACGAATTATTGTGAGCTTCAGATGACTTGATGTTGTGAAACATTTATATGCTCAAATATCTGAAACTACCTGCATCTTTACGTTCAATATCAAAAAACCCGGAATCAAATTTGTTCATTTACGTTTCTCCAAACTGTTCAAAAAATACTAACATATTACACTAATAGGCTGGTGTTTTCTTCATCCAATCTCCATTAATGGACTCTTTAGTTCCACAATTATAAGTTCATTATCACTGGGTCGCTTAGACCTGTTGTCATGGAATGAGGCTAATTGTCAATATCGTTTTTGCTTTCTCATTAATGTTAATTCGCTGTATATATTATGATCAATATCAAATTCTCTTCATTTTGTTATGTGTTTCAAGTATGTACTCATGAGGAGTCTCCACGATTATCCTACCGAAGAACCGGATGGGTCATGCTTCTACAAGCCTTAAATGAAAGCTTATGTTTTGTACCAAACCAAAATACCATATGCTACAGAAGACCGTCTAACTTTGATGCCAAAAGACAGAAGCGCAAAAAAGTAGTTGTATTATGTATTAAAACTATGCATTATCATATCGACTATCCGGCTAGATAGACGCCTAGCTTGGAGGAATATGCTTCAAATCAATTAAACCAAATAATGACAATGTAAAACCAAAAACACATAAATACAGCAAGCAAACAAACAATGTAATTATGGTGTGCTTTCTAGTGCAAACTTAGATAAGGAACCATCGGAACAAATAATAAAAAGGAAACGAGGGAAATAATCATGAAAATAGGAAAAAAAACTTGAACTCAGGCTATTGGTGAATATGGAGAGAATCAACAAGCTTATTATTGATCAAGTTCAATCAGAAAGAACACACCAAAGAGCATGTAAAATAGCTGGGAACCAAATGAAAATACAACAAACAATGTTGATAAGTAAGTCTCTACCAGCACCTTTGACTAAAAAGACAGCCAATGGTGGTAAAATTAAAGCGATGATAATGTTGATGATTTTAGCCCCGTCAACCATTGTGTATAATGATGTTAAACGATTGAAAGTGAATGAATATAAAGTAAATAACTTTGATGTCCAAAACTACTTGGTAACGTCCCGCATATTGGTTACATTGTGGGTGTGTTTTGGAGGCGTGTTTTCTCATCTAGCCTCTGGTTGTTGCGTTTGTAATTAGTTCCGTGGCCAAACCAAGAAAGCTGATGTAATCAATGGTTGCCCGTTCAGTTATGGCAGAAGAATATTTTGGTGGGCGGATGTCACACGTATGACTGGTCCACCCTATAATGTACACATCTGTTTCTTGTTCGTTTGTTGGTTTTTTCTTTGCTAAAAACTTTCAGTTTAAATTATATTAGGATAGATAATCAATCATTTAATCTTGGGATATCGTTAGTTGTCATCACATCATCTAGGGCTAGCTTTTTGTTGTTCTGATAACTGTTGATTGCTTGATTTGAACGGGGTCACGGAGCGCTTCTAAGCTTAAAATTAGTCAGTAAATTTTAAAGAAAAACATAAATCAATCACTGCGAGAGCGAAAGCCTACCGCCTAACTTAAGCACCTTTCAACTCCCAGAACCAACACATAATAAACTCCTCACACAATTCTGAAGTTTACAGCTTCTTCATCAACAAATAATAGGCTGTTGTTCAATCAGTGCGCATATTTCGAGAGCTGTTTCAGAAGCCACGTCCAACCAGATTAGCAGAGGGCAACGGCATCTTTTGTTTACATCCAACCGAAGGAAAAGAACAAATATTTGGGTTGTGTGTTTTGTACATTTATACATATTCCAGTTTTCCACCATTAACTCATCACCATTTTAACTAATAATTAATATCATTGCTACAATTTTCCTCGTCAATCAACTGTATTATTATCGTCTTCTTAAAATCCCAAAATGGTTCTTATCGCTGGTGTGAAATATGCATGTGAACGTTGTATAAGAGGCCACAGAGTCACCACTTGCAATCATACAGACCAACCGTTGATGATGATCAAACCAAAGGGTCGTCCCTCAAGTCAGTGTAAGCACTGTAAGGAAATGAGAAAGAACAAGAACTCACACTCTAGTGGGTCCTGCACTTGTTCCAAAGTGAAGAAAGGCTCAAGTTCAGCGGCTGCTTCGTCTTCCAATGTTTCCTCCCCTTCTGTCTCCAAATCTTGTGGTTGTGAGGCGAGTAAGCCTTGTTCTTGTCATGGTAAGAGAGTTAGTAAGGCAGAGACTAATTCAAAGAAAACAAACTCAAGATCTTCTTCTGTTATTTCAGTGAATATACCCAAAGCTGAGAATCACAGCGTTCCATCTTCAAATAATACGAAGGCAAATACTGGTTCACCTGCACCATTGAATACACAAGGTTCTGACAACAGCAGCACGCAGGCTGCTCAGTTCAGACAAATTGGATTAGATCCATTGATTAAATCTAGGCCGATTGGGCAATACACTAGGACGAGAGTGGGTGAAGTGTCTGTTCCGTTGAATGAATATATTCCAAACAATCCAAGCAGTATGGGTAATGTTTCTGACAGAATACCCGATGGGTTTTTCCAAGATGTTCCTCTACCTTTTGAACCTGGACATGGTCTGTTAGATCTTTTCAATGACAATATCAACAACTTTTCTAGATTGTTAAGCTCTGCTGTGTCTTCTTCGTACTTCACAGACACGCAAATCCCCACAGCATCTTCAAAGCCACTCACACCTCCTTTGGACTCCAATAGAATGACATCTCCAATAATAGGTGCTGAATTCTTTCCATATTACCCAATGCAACATTCTCAGTCCACTAATACCGACAACAGAGAAAGGAATATCCAGAGAAGTTCGTCCATTCTTTCTAATGGGAGTAGCTCTTTGTCTGATTCTAGAAATAGTCTACAGTACAGTGCCAGTTCCGATTCATTGGCCAGCAATATGAATCCAAGCTTGAACAGAAGTAATTCCGCGAATGATACCAGCAACAATTATCATCATTATAACAACATGCTTCATCAGAAGCCTCCAAATTTAACGAAATCACTGTTCTCAGGTCTCGATGATCGTAAGGATATTAACAATAGCAACAATGATGCCAGCAGCATTCATAGTGTTGAAGTGTTATCATTGACGCCTTCTTTTATGGATTTATCCCAGCCTGATCCTTCACAAAAAGCACAAATCCATCAACCAAATACAGCCGTACTGGATGAAAACTCATTAGAAAACGTCCTTTATTCCAACAATAACTTTATCAACTCAAGTGGGAGTTTCTTCAATAACAACACTAATAATCATTATCAAATGAAACCACCATTACATCATCAATCTTCCAGACAACCAACCAACGAAATTTCCACTGATTTTATTAATCAATCGAATTCAAACTTGGATTTAGATTTCAATGCATCGAATTTGCTAGGAACAAGTACTGCCACGTCTACTGATCAACCGTCTGCTGCTGCTGCTTCTTTGTTGGCTCAAGAAAATGAAGAACAGGAAGAGCAACAAGAAGAAATACCAGGTATTACTAAGTCTCTGTTTGGTAATCTTTCGATACCTATGTGAAATGGTTTCATCTCTTGTTGGTTTTTGCGGTAGTCTGTTTTTTTGTCTATCATATTGTTTGTTTCTTGGTAATTTGGTTTAGTTGATAGTTTTGGGGATCTGGCTTATACAGGGTTTGGAATGTTCTTTATACATATAACACACTTCCGTATTTACAAAATCGGGAGTAGTTGTACTTATCAGAGCTGAGTTTATATAATCATATTTTAATGATAATCCGTTTATTGGTGGTTTGTTCAATCTGATATACACACGGTCAAGTCGTGGAAAACAAGTTTTGTAAAACAAGCAGCTCAGTATATATGACTCTTCTAATATACAGCACATATGATGGAATTCTTTCTCTTATCGAAATCTTCTTTACATGTTTTGGAATCTTTCAGCCAACTTACCAGCACCGAACTTGAAAGCATTGAAAAGACCCTTTTCGGATAAATCAATATTTTTCAAAGATGGTAATTCCTTAGCAGGAGTATCGGAAGTTCTATCTTTAATAATAGACCCTTCTGATTCCAATATAATACCGTCATCGATCATTTCATCGATCGCTATGACGACTTTATCATAGTTTTCCAAAATGGATTTCTTTTCAATGGTGAAATTCAATAAAGTGTTCAAAGCATCTTCAAAATTGGAAAGGACTTCGGATAGAGTGATTTCATTTTCTTCTAATGAAGAAATTATATAAATGGTGACATCCAATAATTCCTTATAAAGAACCAACTTATTTTCAAAAATCAAAATCTCAGCATTTTGTTTATGAGTCTTCTTGAAAAGATTCTTTTCGAAAGTTCTTTGATTGGTAAATTGATGGAACTCAGAATCTGATTCATTAACGTTGAAATATTTACCAAATAATCTATCACCTTCGTTATCAAGGATTAATAGAGCATCAATGGCATGAAGTGACAGGTTCTTGGACATTGTGAGGGGGGTATGAGTGTGTTTATATTAACCTGTGGAAATGCGGATGGATTGATGATTCCAGCTAGACTTCTTCTTATTCTTCCCAGTTGTTGATGAAGTCTGACTTTTGTACGTGTTTACAAGCCTACTTACTTGTTGACGTTGATTTTCTTGATCTGCTGTTTCTCGATTTCGCCCCATAATGGAAATGCCTGGTCTCGAACTCGATCTACATTTGTGAATGGCGCTCTCGAAAACGTTTTGGAAGTTCCAAAAAACTAGCCCTGGTTATTACGTAATAAAAGAAAATCCGATTTGGATTTTTGTTTGTTTGTTGATTTTTCGTCAAACTGTTGCGGCTAATTATAGGCGGGCGTCACAACAAGGAATGTCAGGTATCTTAAGATAACTCAGTGGCAATCATCTTATACTCACATTAACTTCTTGTTCAATCTACCTTAAGACTCCATTTTTCCCAGTATAACTTACATATTATGGGTAACTCAGACTTTCATTTCTCCCTTCTGAGGGTTACAATAATACAAGCAAGTTTAAACCATCTGTTTTCATTTCTTTGCTCAAACAACGAACTAACAATTTGTTATTTTTTAGCTTCTTCGATCGATTGGTGTTGATAGATGCAAACCTGAAATCATAGACATACTTACAGATTTATACATAAGGTATTTGGACTTGATAACGAAAGAAGTTCAGAAATTAATGGAAACAACCAATCGTATGGATATTGCCCTTCAAGATATTACACAAGCTTTAATCAATTTACGAGTTTTGAATCCAACTAAAATATTGGATATTTATGAAATCCACGAAAATGAGAATTCCAATTTACCTAATGATAAAGCTGATCTTTTCCTTTTATGGGTCATTAAAGAAATACCGGATAATGCAAGAGTGGTGGCTAAAGTGGATAAATCGTTATTGAATGCTCAGAACGTGAAATTACCCGTTATCAAGGAATATATTGCTCAGTCTAATAATAATAATAATAATAATAATAATAATAAAAATAATGAAGCCGGTATTGACTCTATATTGGGTCAGACATCATCAATGATGGGCCGTGCAGCTGGTTCTACCGCTGGAGCTGACGATGATGATGAGAATTGGTTGAAATATCTGATGAAGAAGAAATCTAAATTTGATAAATCTGATAAGTTTAAAAACACAATTTTGACAAATTCTACAAACACGGTTCATTTGAATGAACCTGGTAAGGGGCTTAATTCAAATGTCAATGCTGAATTGGGTGAAGAAGATATTCCTGAATACTTGAGAGAGAAGCTATTCCTCATGAATAAAGAAAATATTGAGTTGAGTTATGAATATGGATTAGACAAAAATTCGGACATTTTTATGGAGGATTAGTTGGATATGGAGATGGCTTCTTTGTATACAGGATTTATGAAATTAATGACGACGATTATTTTTATTATTATTATTATTATTATTATTATTATTATTATTATTTGTAATAAGTGTTTCATATCTACTGATACGCTCTATGAACAAGGCTCCTAACCTTGTTCATATTAGGGTGTTTTTTCATATAGGTTCTTTGAGGCAATTATAAAAAGGTGTAAAATTCCCACAGGGGAATTTCTCTTTGATATAGTTTTTATAGAACCACCGATTAATTACTACGTATATATTTTCACTAACAACCACGTTAGGGTCATACCTGACTCCTAACTATTACATTATTATTATTATTATTATTATTATTATTATTATTATTATTATTATTATTATTATTATTATTACTACTACTACTACATCAAGAGAGTTTGTTATCTAAAAATTCAAATGATCAAGAAGACAGCTAGTACTACGCGTTGTGTCAAATTTACGATCTGCTCTAGCAACTAATTGATTTTTCAACCCCCTAATGACACTTGCATTTTAAACATCTCGAGAAGGTCTCAGAAATCTTCAAAACCTAGAACTACAAGCGATTCATCAATGTATATAAATAGATTGCAACCTAAGAAATATACCGGATAAATTATACGGGCCTGCTTCTGATATGAATACAAAATTAAAGCCAGATGTATCTAAAGACACTTAATCCCATTATAGTTATTGTGACCCAGTCACAAAAAAGAAGCCTGGTACTTTCACAATATTGCTTTCAATCTGTTTCTTAAGTTAGAAATCAGACTAACATTAAAAAAAAGCAACGAACCTTAAAAGAATCCGGCTATTAATTAATCCGAAAGTGGCGGCTGTACGTACCGGTTGAATCGATCATCCCGGGGTGACTTCATTATGAGAACTAGTCAGGCTCATGGAAACATTTAAATGGGGAATACACATGTATATAGTTATAGGGTGCATAGAAATTAGTTTTGTGAGAAGGGGTGAGAAACAATCGATACATGGGCTGTGCTGATTTCGTTTGAAACTGGTATCTCGCAAGCTTTGTAAGTATAAAAATTAAGACGATTCAAATAAGAATGAACTACGAGGGCTAAATAATATGCACTATATATCTCAATTTATATGGACAGCAATTAAAGAATTGGCTAAATATTATTACCACACTTACTTCAGCAACTTTACTTACTATTGTTACATTGATCGGCAAAGCTGCAGGTCTTTCATATACGTATTAAACGATGATCGATTTGAATCATGTAAACAAAGTCAATTAATTCTATCTTTAGTAACTAATTTTAGAAACATTATTTTAAAACTTTAAAAATTTAACAAAAAAATTAATTAGCACAACAATTTTTTTTCGAAAATCCGGGGTAAAATACAAATTTTTACTGTTCATCGTTTTGGTCATCGGGGCATTATGCGCGGTATTTGTTGTTTGTTCCTTTTTGCGGAGGATCCCTCCGGCGTCAGCTGGGTGGCACTGGCGGCTGCAAACAACCTTATCTTTTTCTTTTTGACGCGCAGCCATTGTGGAGGTAATATGTGCTGGGTAAAAAGGGCTTCAAGTTTTGCTAACTAAAAACCTAAAAAAAGACTTGAAATACCATAATTAGAGAAGAGGGAAGATTTCGTTACAGAATGGTGCAATTTTCAACTCAAAACCATTGCCCAATGTCTCACAATCTGGGTGTTAGTGGAGGTTGTTTTCGGAGGTTGGAGCAGCTTGTGCGCCCAGATGCTTAAAAAAGAAACATCGCCAAAAAGGAACGTTTGTTTGGGTCATCAGCATTGCTTTTGGCACGAAATCTGTATTTAAGAAGTGCCTATTCAGCTTTTTTACAACCATTTGTTTATTTGCCTCTTGTCATCATGTGCGATTTTGTTGAGTAATTAAAAAAAAACTCTTATACATTTCACACACACATTAAATGACTTTCCAAACAGATTCCATCGCTTCTATTGTTCCATCCTTCAGATTAGACGGTCGTATCGCTGTTCTTACAGGCGGTGCTGGTGGGTTATCTGTTGTCCTTTCCAAGGCCTTGGTAGCTCAAGGTGCTGCTGTTGCACTCGTTGATTTAAACCAAGAGCTATGTGAGGCTGCCGCTGTTGATTTGCGTGATTGGGCTCTGTCTCAAGGTATCAATCCTGTCCCTGAAATCACTGCCTGGTCTTGCAACGTTGGTGATGCTGAACAGGTTAAAGAATGTTGTGAGAAGATCAACTTGCATTACAACAATATTGCAGACTTGTTGATCCATACTGCAGGGTTCTGCTACAATGCTCCGGCCTTGGAATACCCAGACGACAAGGCTGCTGCTTTGATCAATGTCAATTTGAACGGTGCTTATTATGTTTCCAAATACTTTGCCCAACCATTGGTTGCCGCTGGCAAGCCTGGTTCTATCATTTTGATCGGTTCCATGTCTGGTGTTATTGTCAACCATCCACAACCACAATTCGCCTACAACGCCTCCAAGGCTGGTGTGATCCATTTGACCAAGTCTCTTGCTTGTGAATGGGCTCCTTATAACATTAGAGTCAACTGTTTGTCCCCAGGTTACATTTTCACACCTTTAACAAAGAAGGTTTGTGAAAATGGTGAAGATGGCGCTAAGATGCAAGCTGCCTGGGAAGAAAGAGTCCCAGTCCAAAGATTGGCTCAACCTCAGGAATTTATTGGTTCTATTTTATACTTGGCCTCTCAATCTGCTTCGTCTTATACTACTGGTGAAAATTTGGTTGTTGATGGTGGTTACCAATGTTGGTAAGCTGTTTAGCTATTTTACCTATTTTAGCAGCTACTGTTTGATCATTTGGCCTATAAATCAAAGTCAAGGTATTTTTTTATTTATTAACGTCTTTGTCGCGTCATCTGCTTACACTATAGGGGTCTTTTTTCTTATATCTTGTTCATTTGTGCTTTTTTGTTCTATCATCATTACTATAGAGGGTTTGGTTTATTTGTTCATTCATTCATTTGTTTTTTAATTCTAATTTAATTCATTGCATATAATCTAATTTTATCAAAACTTGATCTTGTTTTGTAGTTCTAAAAACATGGAGTCAATAATCAATGCTCTCCGCATGACAGGGAAAATTCAATGCTCCCTCAGCTGATTATGGTGTTATGGTGGTCGTGGCCTCGTTCAAATCGACTGCAAAGCCGGGAAACTATTTTGAATCTCCGCAAAATCGCGCCAACAGTGTGGTTTTTTCTCGATGTTGCAGCTGTTAAAATTCAGATCGATTTGACTGATGAAAAAAGGTAACCCTTAAGGTGTTAAAACTTGGAACAAATTTTATATTAAAACAGTTAATCTAGTTTCTGGGTTTTGGATATATATATATATATATATATATATATATCGATATCCTCTCCCGGTATAAACAAAAGGAAAAGAAAATATATATTCTAATACTTCTCTGCTGCCATTTATGAGTACGACATCTACAGTTGAATTACAATTTCTCATCACTCGGTTATCCATTCTTTTGATAATTTACGCTGTTCTTTCTGCATATTTTCCATCATCATATCTCCCTTCTTGCATTTTCCTTATTGGCATGGTATCATCTTTATACAAAACATCTAATTTCAAGTGGCTAATCAACAAATTCGTGAACATGGAGTTACCTTCAGAAAGGCAAAACATTGTCAACGCCATCGCATCTTTGAAACGTTATGAGACTTTGGCATTGGCTTGGAACAATCATAAGATTCGCAATTTGAAAAGAGTCAACTGGGAAGATCAAAAACAAGCCGTCCAATTGGGTTACCTGGATCATTTGAATCAAACTGATGTCGCGATCAAACATAACGGTGAACTATGTACCGCCATTGCGAATGATGCTCTGGAAAGGTACAATATCAACGAAGCTGAAAGAAGATCTTCATTATATTCACAAAATAATAATAAAGTGATTGAAGCTATAACGCACTATACACGTGATTGGTCGGAATTAGGAGATGAAGAATTAAAACCTTTGATATCTTATATTAAGCAAAACATTGAAAAGAACATCGCATTGGAAGATAGAGGAAACACTGTTATTGTTGTTCCTGGTTCTGGTTTAGGCCGTGTCGCCTATGAATTGTCCTCCATGGTACCTGAATTCAAAGCTGTCCATTCGGTGGAATTCTCCACTTTGATGCATCTTTGTAATGAATTTATCTATTCTAAAGCATCCAATAACCAGAGTTTCCAATTACATCCTTATATCCATACGTATTCTCATCATGTCACAAGGGAAAACCATCAAAGGTCGATCGACTTATCTTTACATAAGACCAAACCATCAAATTTGACAACACATTTAGCTGATTTTAGAAAATTCCAAATCCCAGATTCAAATTCGTTTGAAAATATTGTCATTGTGACTTGCTTTTTCATGGATACTGCTCAAAACATGTTTGAATATTTCAAAGCTATAGAATCCTTAATCGCAGGTCCTTCAAAACAACGTGGGATTTGGATCAATATTGGACCACTGAAATATGGGACTGCGCCAGTTGTGGAATTCTCACTGGATGAGATTAGACAGTTAAGAAAATTAAGAGGTTGGGTCGATCTAGATGAACCACAGCCTTACGGTGATCAAATGGCTGGGTATCTTACTGATGAAAAGGGGTTATGGAGGGGTTATTATGGGTTGGGTAGATGGACTTCCATTTATCAGCCAGGAAACCAAACTAAATAATCACAATGATCGTTAATGAGCTCATGTACGTTGTATAAGCTTTGATATTGTAAATAATTAGCCATTGTATAGATAAGAAAAAGTACGTAATATTATGAATTCTGAAGATATAAAAAAAAATAAAAATCAAAATTTGAACTTGAAGACAAAAAAATTAAATAAAACTGAAAAATGCTCCATATGGGGATCGAACCCATGACGTTTGCGTGACTTAGGCATAACTGGTACAGTATATGAAACCGCTATAAGCACAAAGCTCTAAACCACTGAGCTAATGGGGCGTTTTCTAGAATAAAAACTTTATATAATGAATGGCATATTCCATAGCTTAGTCAGCAAAAGGATATTTAGAGACATTTCGTTGGTATTTGTTCAGTTCAACATAATTGGTACTATATATTAAAAAGCCTGTACGGTTTTATGATTCATGTTCTATTCAATCAGTTTCAATGCTAAATCAAATTCTCCTTCGTTTGCGGTAATCACCATTTTTCTTTTTTGTTGTTTTGTTTTTTGGGCTTGCGGGTTAATACCTCAAAGCTAGACAGCTTTGTTGATCCATATCCATGATGGAGATAATTAAACCTTTGTTTTTTTTTCTTTTCATTGAATTCCTTAGAAAAGTGCATTCTTTCTACAAGAACCTTGTTATAAAAAAACTGCCTCATGAATGGTAATCGACAAGTTAAATCTAGTTCAAGAAGTGTCTTCCCAAGGGCAGACAGCGCCTATATGGCCGTTTGTTTTCTTCCTGGTTGGGACCGCATCGGTACTTTTGTTTAACGGACAGGCAAAAAAAAATATTGTCATACAAATACGGTGAAGGCAAGAAGAGTCAATTAGCCAAGAACAGAGTTGTTCTACTAGTTATCTCCCACCATCGCAGCACTACAATGCCACCAAAGAAGCAAAAGGAAATTGAAAAAGATGAACGTCTCCAAGCCATCGTTCTCACGGATTCTTTCGAGACCCGTTTCATGCCTTTGACTTCTGTCAAGCCTCGTTGTCTTTTACCATTAGCCAATGTTCCGCTGATTGAATATACTTTAGAATTCCTAGCCAAGGCTGGTGTTGACGAAGTGTACTTAATGTGCTGCTCGCATGCCGACCAAATCCAAGCATATATCGAACAATCCAAGTGGAACAAGCCTTGGGCCCCTTTCAAGATCCAGACTATTATGACGTTGGAATCCAGATCTGTCGGTGACGCAATGAGAGACTTGGATAACAGAGGGTTGATCACTGGTGATTTTCTCTTGGTGTCCGGTGATGTGGTGACCAACATCCAATTCGACAAGGTCATGGAAGTCCACAAGCAAAGACGTGCCGAAGATAAAGACCACATTGCCACTATGGTTTTGACCAAGGCCTCTGCCTTACACCGTACCAGATCTCATGCTGAACCAGCAGTGTTCATCCTGGACGAGAAGAACGACAGATGTCTGTACTACCAAGACATACCGCCAATCGACGGTAAGAAATCCGCCATCTCCATTGATCCGGAGTTGTTGGAAGGTGTCGACGACTTCACTATTAGAAACGATTTGATTGATTGTCACGTTGACATCTGTTCGCCACATGTCCCAGCCATCTTTCAGGAAAACTTCGATTACCAATATCTCAGAAAGGACTTCGTCAAGGGGATCCTTTCCTCCGACATCTTGAAGAAGACCATCTACGCCTACATCACCGACGACTACGCTGCTCGTGTTGAAAGTTGGCAGACATACGACGCCATTTCGCAAGATATTTTGGCCAGATGGTGCTATCCTATTGTTCCAGACTCCAACTTCTTGGAGAACCAAAGTTACACTTACGAAGGCCAGCATATCTACAAAGAAGACAACGTCATCTTGGCCCAGTCTTGTAAGATTGGCAAGTCTGTTGCCATTGGTGCCGGGACCAGCATTGGTGACGGAACGATTATTGAAAACACAGTCATTGGTCGTGACTGTAAGATCGGGAAGAACATCACCATCAAGAACGCCTACATCTGGGACAACGCCGTCATTGAGGACAACAGCTCCATCCAGTGGTCCATCATTGCCAATGCCGCACATGTTGGCCAAGGTGCCAAGTTGAGCAGGGGCTCTGTTATCGGGTACGATGTCAAGATCTCCAGCGGTCAAGAATTGGGTAACGATGTCAGAGTCAGTGCTAAGAAGGTTGAGAACAACAGCAACAGATCCTTTGTCAACTCCTCAGACGAGGACTTTGAAGACGAGGAAGACGACGAAGAAGACGATGAGGATAACAGTACGGCTTTTGACACCTCTGTTGTTGGTACCGATGGTGTCGGTTACATCTACGAATCGGATGACTCTGACTATGAAGACGACAGCGCTAAGCCTGTGAACTCCTTGATGTACCAAATTGGTGAATTGGCCCTATCTGACGACTCTATCATTTCCCAAGTTGTCAAGCACAAGAAGAAGAGATCTTACTCTACTACATCTGTTATGACTGATTACGAAGAAGAAAACTTCGAAAAGGAAGCCATTGCCACATTGGAAAGAGCCTTGATCAACAACCATGACATGGACACCACTTTGTTGGAATTGAACACTTTAAGAATGTCCATGAACGTCACTTACCACGAGGTCCGTTTCGCCACCTTGACCACCTTATTGAAGAGAATTGAACATTTCATTGAAACTGATACTTTGAACGCTAAACAAGCCACTGATAAGATCTTCAAGCAATGGGGTAAACTTTTCCACAGACAAGTCTTCGAAAAGAATGAACAAGTCGATTTGTTATCTATTGCCAACGAATTAGTTGAAAAATCCTCCACTTTGGACAAGACTGTCATGCTGTACATCTTGACCATCTTATACGATGAAGATATTGTGGAAGAAGATCAAATCTTAGAATGGTACCATAACAATGAAATTGACAACCCACACGTTAAAAGATTCATTGAATGGTTAGAGGAAGCAGAAGAAGATTCTGATGAAGAATAGATATTTTATGAGTGTGTTTTGGAGAACTTTATATTCGAGGTTTTTACCATGCTTTCTATTTCTAGACACACTATTTGTATGTATGTAATTAATTTATCATGACCTAGTTATTAATGATTGTTCTTCGGCGGCTATGTTGTAAATATTACGGATCTTTTTTTTTGTGGATTATCGACAGAAATACCAACAAAAAAATGGTTATTAACAATCCTTGCGCCTTCCGAACAAGGATATTAAACCTCGACTTTCTAATACTTTAATGGGGTTTGCCTCTTATCAATATCGCTCTTTTTCTCATTCTCATGACCAAAAAAAAACTTGCATGTCAACAAGCAATAGAACTCTGCTCAAAATGACCAGCAAATCTCTCTACTCCTTATTTGCCGTTTCCATACTATTATTCTTTCCATGTCTATCCTTAGCCGCAATCCCCCTACCCAACTCTCGTAATATGGACGATCTTCAATCACAGAAACAAATAAAATCAGAACAACAGATTGTTCTTACATCAAGTACAAGCAAGGATATTTGGTCACGATACGATGGTGTTTCCAGCAACGTTGTGCACAAGTTACGGAAAAGAACTGTCCTTATTGAAGATTTGGGATTTGATGAAGGGGATGATGATGATTATTCTATCAAGTTGGCCTTGTTTACCAGTGAGGCGGATGCTATTATTGAAAAACTAAAGGAATACAGTCCAATAAGGAGTAGAGAAGCAGCAGATAAAGAAACAAGTATCGCTGATATCTCTACACCCAATCAAACCCCAGATTCAACACTTAACCAATCAACTGAAGAAACAACAGGGTCCATTCATTTTGAATTTCCATTCACAGGACTAACAGCAGAGAAGGCAGAAAATTTCAAAAAATTGTATCAACGACTTACCAATAAAACTTGGTTGAACAATCCTTCTTACCTTGAAACTATTCATGAAGGAACGGGATTACGTGAAATCATTCATAAATTAGATTTTGATATTCCGAGGTTCTTCCATCAATGTACAAATCATAAAATAAAAAAGCTAACACAAAGCAGTTTGGAAAAATATCGCAATATTTCCAGTTTGGATTCTTTCTCTACGGGTTTTGATGATTCTCATTTGGTTTTGAACCACACATGGGTCTGGTTTCAAAATCATTTCAATAACTGTGAGCAACCTGTTGAACTCCTTATGAACCAAATCACTGCTAATTCCGCTTCGAGGAAGAACAGACAGTTGGTTGATATTGAATCTATTGTTGATCCATCTGATTATAAACATATCAAGACACTTACACATAAATTCATCTATTCTTTTCAAGTTCATGAAACAAATGTTTTCAAATATGGATACTCTTTGGTTTTCAGTTATAACGAATTCATTCACAGGTTGACTTTGGAACTAAAACCTTTATCTATTATTGAAGAAAATATTCAAGATGATGTGATGTTCAAGATATTGTTGTTCTGTGAAAGCACGGTCAATGGAATATTGAAGTATGATAATAAACATGAGTTGACTAGATCAGTAAAGGTTTGACTCTTGAGATTGTAACTTGAATTTTCATTATAATAAAGATATCAATTGAATAATGTTGCTTTACCAATTTTGATATCTGATTTATTTCCTAGAGCTGCTTCTACATGACCTCTGTTTTAGTGTTCACAAATATCCATATAGAAGATCATCACAATTCCCACGACCAAATTTATTTGTTTAGCTTATAGTATTGATATTTGTTTAATCGAAAATAGTCTTTTATTCACCAGCATAGAAAGGATACTTCATTTCTCCGATATCAGGATCGAACATTAAAACATGTCAAAAAACACTGATTTTACCATTCAAGTGAACTTTTTATGAATTCTTTGATCACGAAATGTTTTACTTAATTTTTCTTAAAATAAAGACTGGTTCTTCAACGTTTCAAAGCCAAAAAAAAAGTGAAATATATCCATTGAGTGTTCCAAAAAAACAATCATAAAGGGGGAAGTGGAAAAAAGGTTAAAATTTTTCTCAATCTCAATTTTACCTCCCATCAAGTTCATTTTCTCTCCAAGGACTTGTTTTTTCAGATAGAAAAAAGTTTTCTTCGATGGTGTGTATAAATCAATGTAAAGCAAAAAAAGGTATGTACTAATTGACTGCAGTTACTGTATACTATTGTTTCATCGCCACATGATTCACAAATTTGCCAAAGCGTTCATTAGTAAGAGTATTATGATAAATATTAAGCACTGTTTAATATCTCCTGGATGTTATAACGGTAAAGCGAAGTGAACTGATTAGTTTGTCAAATATTTAAGGTTTTTGAATATTTCCTTTATAGTAGTATATCAGAAATTCAAATCTTTTAAATTGTGGTTAATTATATGAAATTAAAAATTAAAATATTTAAAGAATTTCAGGTACGAAAATTATTAAAAATATCAAGTCATGAATAATATGATTATATAATTATTTATTTAGAACCTACTCATAATAATATTCAATCCATCCAATAAATTTAATGTACTACAGATCGTACTGTCCCAATTTTAGGTGCGTTCATAAGCACGTAGTGCAAATATGTCCTTCACCAAGTTTGTTCCGACTGCGGGAATGTTCATGCGGGTAACATGAAAAAATTGGTAATTAATGAAATGTTTAAAATCTCAATAGAAATTTATAGTATGAACTTGGAACAATTCCCAATCTATAACAGTTAGTTTATACTCTAGAAGTAAATGATTCAAGTCATGCCTTTCAAGTTTCTCAAGACTAGATCCGAAGATATTTTTAATGGCTCTAAGTCGCCATTGCCGAGGACCTTTGGCGCGTTTTCAGATCCCAAAGACAAAAAAAAGATCTGATTGTTCGCGATTTCAAGAAGCTGTATAGACCGACAGGTAGATCTGCCCCGTCAGATACTGTGTGTTGAGACAAATAAGATACACTATTAAGGGGTAATCGTCATCCCGATTTTTATTTACAGCATCAACATCTTTTTTTCCCAAAGAAAAGCGAAAGGCTTAAATTTAAATGTCATTCTATCAATTTTTTTTTGCAAAAGTTTTTGCTTTTTGATACCGGATGTCATCAAGTCAAGGAGTCTGAACTATGGGGACTAGAATCAAGAAGTAGTCATCAGTGATCAGAAAATCTTACTTTCCACAGGTAGTAAAACATTGAGTTGCTCAGATTGCTCTGTGAAAAATGTCAATTTTATAGTCCGAGAACTCAAGAGATCAGAGGGTTTGCAGCTCATGTAAGATTTATAATGTTGGTAAGGTGTGAACGAGCCTATAGAGAATATTATCATCTTCCTGACAAGTTAATTGTTATAGATAAAGATCACAATTTCAGCTACCAGTGCTAGGAAATCAACCAGATTTCAGAATAAAGGAAAGATATGATATTGATTTTTCCTATATAATGATAAGAGATCCTACCATTAGCGAGTTATGAAGTCTTGCATTGTAATTATTATTGGATGTATAATGCCATGGGAATAAGTTCTAAAGTTCTGAGACAAATTTTAATCTTTTCTTGTACAGTTAAACATATCGATCAGATGACCAAAAAAATTTAGATTATAATTTAGGTTGACTCTGATTCTTTAAAACACTAGTCTTTTAGTTATACAGCCAGAACAATGCATACATAAGTAAAAAAAATGCTGATCTTGCAAAAATATTAGATTACAGTTGGATTAAGAAGTCTTTATTCCGAACCGATAAGCAATTTATCAGTCGCAGCTTCCAGTCACGTGCTAAACTCAAATCGAAGTTAACATTGGCCACAGTTGCGCGAAACAGACAACTTGGCCCACTAAAATTTCCGTGTGGCTATTGAAATAGTGTGTTCACGTGATTTTAGCTCAATTTTTCGAAAAAGTTACATCAACGATGGAGCGAATTGCACACTCCAGTCTGCAGTTAAAATTCACCAAAAGGAAAGGGCTCTTCCCACACAGTTTTACTGTAATTTTACCATGTCTTTTTTGTCCATGATAACAATGAGTTTTTCTCAAAAACTGTCGATAAGTTGGATGTTCATATGGTAAAAATCAATCAGATCCTTCCAATATTAAATCTTCTGTTATATTCTTGAAAAGCATTCCATACTATTTCGCTCACGACACGGTCACGACTTCAAACACGGAAGAAGCTTCAACAAACATACACACACATAGGCCAAAGACATATTTCAAGATGTCTAATAGCCTTCAAAGAAATACAATAGCTGCTTTGATAAACCCAACAAGCTCAAGCATCGGCGATAATGATGACGATAGAAAGTTTCTACGAGCTGCAGCTGAAGCTATTGTTGCTACTTCAATGAACAATGAAATAGATCCCACAATACTTGAGTTATTGAAGAGGATCCAGTACGCCAACAGCAATTCATCGGCCAATAGTAATAGCAGTCTTAATGATATCAATAATAACTTTGAACACCACAATAATCACGGTGGATTCAACCATATCAATGGTGGCGATCTTTCTAATGCAGCTGGAGGCCCTTTGGATCTTAGTTTCCTTACAAACAACAACAGTAACCAGGGTTCAAACCAAGGTTCAAACCAAGGCTTTAGCTTTTTGAACCAAGAGAATATCAGTAACAATAATAACAATACCAACAATACCACCAATACCAACAATAATAACAATAACAACACTCAGTCAAGTAGCAACAATCATTTCCCATTATTCAACTTGAACTATTTTGATAGTCTCGATCCCAAGCCAAACAACAACAGCGACACTAACAACAACACAGAGAATAATGGCACTGTTTATCGCAAGAATTCAGCATCAGCAACAAAGACTCCTAATTCAAACAGTACCAATTGGAACTTCACTCATATTCTGTCACCAGAAGTATCGCAACATTCTCCAATGAACTCACAACAAACGTCACGTGCAAAGCAACAAGAGTCCCATTCTAATTCTTCATCTCAACCTACAACACCACGTTCGTCTTCTTCAAACAACAACAACAACTTGCAAGAGGGCGAAAAGCCCTTCTTTTGTGCAGATTGTGCCTGGTCATTCCGTCGTTCTTCAGACTTACGAAGACATCAAAGAGCCCACATGCCCGTGTTGCCTCATATTTGTCAGATGTGCGGTAAGGGGTTTGCAAGAAAGGATGCATTGAAGCGACATACTGATACTTTGACTTGTAAGAGAAACAGAGAGAAGTTGATCAATTCAGGTGGCGAACCTCCGATGAACCGTTCGGGTTCGTTTTCTGGTGGCGTTGGTGGTAGGAGTAATAGTATTGTGGATACCAATGGGTTTAGTATGTGAATTATCTCTTCCATATTATGAGTTGGTCCAAACTGGTATTGGGTCATCATTTCAACGCATATGCTGTACATAACTTTTTTAGATACAGACGATCATTAACATTTCTTGTACTTTTGTAACAATGTTACACTGCTGATTTCTATTCATCATCACTCGTAACTGCTAGTAATAATACACTTGAGCGAGCTTGAAGATATATGGGAAGACGTAAGAACATAACGACATAAGACTTTTGCACGAATATACAGATATAATATGCACAAACACACAAAAGAAAAAGAAAAACAAAAACAAAAACAAAAACAAAAACAAAAACAAAAACGAAACAAAGAGCAGCCTATACAACGGAATTAGATTATAAAATGGCGCTTGAACACCATATGACCTTATCAATAATTGTTAAATCAGATGACTTGGAAGTTCTGATACAACAAATTCTTGAATTTTTGTAAAACAACATCATTTTGCCAACGTAATTCATCTTCAGAGATCTTGATAAAACTCAAAATGAACTGATCTAAAGCATCCATACGATTGGTAACAACAGCCACAATAGTTGGATTGAAGTTTAAATTCTTGACAAACTTATGCAATAAGTAAACGATCAAGATCTTGATGGAGAACTTGCCATCATTGCCATTTTGATTCAAATATTGATTATAGTTTTGATAGAAATTCAACATCATGTTGAACAATCTGGCAAATTCGATGATATTGACTTGACAATTGGAAAGGATGATTTGAATTTCGTCAATGATTGAATTCTCATCATGAAGATTCTCTTTGATCAATCTGCCAAACTTCAAAAACACAGAATGGAAAGAAGTACGTAACAAATATTCATAGATGAACTCTTGTTCATGATTCGAAGCTGTACCAAATGATTCCATGGCAGTGGCAGTAGAACAAGGAGAATCGCTGGTGTTAAATGTATGATGAATAGAGCTTGGAAACGTTGGAAACGCAGTTGAGTTATTGCTGAATAGTAGAGAAGACATCACGATAATAGAACTGTGATAGTATAGTGGAAGTGAATGAATGAACAATAATAAATAAACGATGTGAAACAATGATAACCCTAATAAACCCTGATGAAACCGGAAAGAAGAAAACCCTTTTTTTTCTTAAGATGAAATGAAGACTGGAAAAACAGTGAATGTATATAAAAACCCCTTGATGTAGAATAGATCAGCTATCTTTCTGTTGCTATTGTAGATCTTGGTATCTGTAGCAAGAGAATAGAGTGAAAAAATGTAAGCCCCTAAGTCTGGTTGTTGAATTAATTTAATGAGATCTCTCCTGAGATATAATGTTGAAGTCAACTAAACTTGTGGCAAGAAAAAAAAAAGAAGATCTAAACTAACTGTGGAAGTTTGTTGAGATACTATGAGTGTTGTTGATGTTGATGGTTAATGCTAGAGTAACACAATCAAGAAAAAGGTGAAACAAACAATGAAGTGAGTTAAGCTTATAGGAACTTACCAAAGAAAGGTACAAGTTGCAGAAAGGAGTTTCAAACCTGAGGTAAAATTCAAATATGCCCGCTAATCCTAAACAAGAATGATAGCAGCACCTCAGACTCAGATAATTCTTACACAACGATGAATCATCATCCCCAGGAGTCTGCAACGGTTGAAGAGGTGGCACATTTCTTAAAGTGAGTCAACAATATGATTCAACCGACGGAAACCGTTAACGATATCTCCTATATTAGCTTCGCTAATACCTACCCTCGGAAACCCACGGAGACTATCAGTAGTGAAAAACGGGCATGGTTCTGTAATATGACTCAGCTATCAACGCTACGCAAAAAGCGGAATTCCACTGGAGAAAAAAAAACGCATCAAAAAAATTCCGAATTTGGGTTGAAAACGCCTCACGGAACTGAAAAATTCAAAGTACAACTGTCCGTTTTTGGAAAGGGGTTAGTTTTTGAGAATGAATGCCAAAAGACAGGAATTTTCAATGGTCACATGATTTAAAAGTAGGGTCAAAAGCGATTTTGGAAATCTTGCAGCTTGCAGTAGGACAGAATTTTGAGATCGGGGAAATCTACAGAGAGTTAAGAAGGTCACAAGATTGATAGGGAGCTATATAAACTTCAGGCTTTTTCTCTTTGCCCCCCTTATATTCCAACCTCATATCTCTCTTTCTAAGCCCAATTTATAGTCATTTGAAACACTCTAAGCAGCAATGAGCGACCTTATTCCTCCACAAGAATATCTTAAATTAATTAAATTAGCTGTTGAATTCATCAAGGGCAAATTACCAACTACACATCAAAACCCTAAATCTTTAATTATCTGTGGATCAGGTCTCGGTGGTCTTTCCAAACTTTTACAAAATGCCATTACTATACCATACCATGAGATTCCAGGTTTCAAAACTTCCACTGTTCCTGGTCATGAGGGGAAATTATTAATTGGATTCATTGGGTCTAACAAAGTTCCTGTGATTTGTATGGTTGGTCGATTACATTTTTATGAAGGTTATACTTTCCAAGAAACTACCTTTCCTGTTCGTGTTGCCAGTAAGTTGGGATGTGA
This sequence comes from Waltiozyma xylosica, assembly GCA_030581495.1. Classification (NCBI taxonomy): domain Eukaryota; kingdom Fungi; phylum Ascomycota; class Saccharomycetes; order Phaffomycetales; family Wickerhamomycetaceae; genus Waltiozyma; species Waltiozyma xylosica. The sequence goes on along the minus strand of JAKTTJ010000039.1, from coordinate 59,643 downwards.
GATTCTAGTTGTGACTAATGCCGCTGGTGGGATTAGACCAGGTTTCACGCCTGGTGATTTAATGGTTATTTGGGATCATATAAACATTCCAGGTTTTGCCGGATATCATCCTTTAAGAGGTACAAATTTAGACGAGTTTGGTGTTAGATTCCAACCATTGAGTGATGCGTATGATTTGAAATTAAGACAGTTGTTTTTCCAGAAAGCTAAAGATTTGCAAATTGAAAGATCTATTCACGAAGGTACTTATTTCTATGCTTCAGGCCCAACTTTTGAATCTCGTGCCGAAGTTCGTGCTATCCACCTGTTAGGTGGTGACACCGTTGGTATGAGTACCGTTCCTGAAGTCATCATTGCTAGACATTCAGGGATGCGTGTCTTAGCCTTAAGTTTGATCACTAATGCTGCTGTTATCGATTATCCTCCAAGTGGAAAAGATCAAACTCAATTGGATAATATGGCTGATGGGATTGCTAGTCATAAGGAGGTATTAGAATATGCCAATATGGCTTCCGCTGATGTTGAAAAGATCATCGAAGCTGTTGTGAACGAGTTTTAATACTATTTAGATCTAGGTATTCAATAAATATAAGGTTATTAAGGCACAGACCAATCAAGTGATAGGTGGCAAATCACAGCCAACCAACTCCCAACCTTCATTAAGCAGGGCATCCTCAATCAGATCCATATATTTGAACTCATCGAAGAAGAAAGCATTTTTCCAATGACGTAATTGTTTCCTCTTGACAATAAATTCAAAAGATCTTTGTTTGTTTTTCTTAAGGAAATTTCGCAATTTATGATCCAATAAGGATTAGTTTGGATTCCGCGGATCAGTCAACGTGGATTTCTGGACTAATCCTTTAAACCCGCCTCTTAGTGATAATATCGTACAGATTTGTTCTATTTCATCTAATTTGAGCATTGCGATGGTATTATCTTCTGTGGGACGGAATTAGAGTTCTAATGGTTGGATTACAGTTAAAAGGGTATGAGAGATTTCTAAAGGTTAGAAGCCTATTATTTGTACCTGGAATTGTTTCAATAAGGAAGAGGAAGTAGTAGTCTTGGTTTGGGTCTTCGATGTGTTGTTAGTTGTTTGTTTTGTTGCCTCTGGAGAAGCTATCACTGTCATGGGTAATTTCATTCGAGTTAGTTTCCGTTCTGGTTCAACTATCCTATTTTCGGTTTTGGTTGCACTATGACTTTTCTGCACTTTCTCTGTTTTCAGTTCAACAGGGTGCATATTGACTCGAGGAATTTTAGACCCAGGAGAAGTATCCACCACGATCTGAGTAGCTGATTTAGGGTTTGTTCGTAACCGTGACAAATCTTTCGTGACGCCTTTCTGCATCAATTCACCCTCGAGATTAAATTTGGGTTTCTTGATTGTGGCATGCGTTTCAACGACGTCGTCCTCATCCTTTTCATTATTGTCTATATTCTCTAGAGATTTGGTAGTTCTCTCAAAATAAGTTGAAAAAAACGGTGGCGGTTTTTTGGAGTTAGTTCCTCACTATATTCGCCACCAATACTGATTTCTTTCCAAAATCAATGGACAATGTATGAAGCAGTTGTTGTGGAAAGTGTGAACCTTAATCGTTAAGAGAAAGTAAGCCAAAATCTCTAAATGAAAACAAAAACTGTATCTTGCATCCAAGGCAACTTCAAAATGTCAACTTTTTATTAGAAGATTCAAAGATTATTTCCAGATAAGGAAGGTCCCATGAACCTTCCTAAATAAGAAATATCAGATTTCGCGGTGCAGAAGGTGTTGGTCGTCGGGTTGTACCGAAGGTAAACAAACAAATGCCAGATCGTCAAGTTAACTAACGGAGGCGCTGCATGTGCACATTGAAGGTTGCAAATCAAAAGTCTTTGTGATCTCAGTACTATTTCACTCAATTCCAAAAGGAAAAGAAATCACTATAAAATCTTCAATCTAAAGATGGTCACAATTGGTAACGCTCACGACGATTTAATTCACGATGCCGTCCTAGATTATTACGGTAAACGTCTTGCCACTTGTTCATCAGATAAAACCATCAAAATCTTCGAGGTGGAAAACGATGAACATAAATTATTAACCACTTTGAGTGGTATCCATGAAGGTCCAGTCTGGCAAGTCAGTTGGGCTCATCCTAAGTTCGGTGTCATCTTGGCTTCTGCTTCTTACGATGGTAAAGTTTGTATTTGGAAAGAAGAATCTCATCAGGGGAAATGGAATGTTATTGATCAACATACTTATCATTCCGCTAGCGTCAATTCTGTCGCTTGGGCTCCTCATGAATATGGTGCTCAATTGCTCATCACTTCTTCGGATGGGAAAGTCTCAGTTCTGGAGTTTAAGGAAGATGCTACCACTTCTTTTATTGCCATTGAAAGAGCTCATGCTATTGGTGTTAACTCTGGTTCTTGGGCCCCACCTTATAAGAATGAAGCCACTGGTCAAGTTGAAAGAAGATTTGTCACTGGTGGTAGTGACAATTTGGTCAAGATTTGGAAATTCAACCAAGAATCCAACAATTATGAATTGGAACATACTTTAGAAGGTCATTCAGATTGGGTTCGTGATGTTTCTTGGTCCCCTTCTTCCCTCGTTAGATCCTACATTGCTTCTGCATCTCAAGATAAAACAGTTATCATCTGGTCTCAAGATAAACCAGGCTCGAAATGGACTAAGAAATTCCTCACCGAGGAAAAATTCCCAGATGTTGTGTGGAGAGCTAATTGGTCTTTAAGCGGGAATATCCTAGCTGTTAGTGGTGGTGATAATAAAGTCACTTTATGGAGAGAAAATTTGGATGGTCAATGGGAATCTGCTGGACAAATCGATGAGTAGACCCGCTTTTCACAAGCTGTGTGTGTATAATAATAATATTAAGAAACATTAGAAGTTAATCCGTTACAAATTTCAGATTGGATAAAGTGAGTACTGTACAAGCTATTTATATTCTTAGGCAACTGGTCTCCATTCAACACCAAACTGTAAGGCGTCACCAGCCTTGAAAGGAGCAACGACCAATTCACCTTCACCAATCAATTCCGGAACGTTATGTTCTCTTTGAACCAACCAACATTCTTCACTAGAATCAACCAAATCCAACTTAGATGAAACACCGTAGAAATCTCTACCGAAATCATTAACGAAACCTTTCAATTGATCTAATTGCCCCTGAGATTGGAAAACTTCAGCGACATAGGCGATGGCTTCACTTTGAGTGAAAACACCAGCACAGACACCAACATGTTTACTCTTGGCGTGCAAAGGATGTGGGGCAGAATCAGAACCAAAGAAGAACCAAGGCTTACCACTGATGGCAGCAGCAATTAGGGCCTTTTTATCAGATGGTAACTTGGCAACTGGTTTACAGAAATTGATTGGAGCACCTGCCCAAGAGTCAATAGTCAGCCATAAATGATGGGCAGTGATGGAAGCAGCAACTCTGATGTCTTCAGCTTTGGTGATTTGAGAGTTGATTTCATTGATAGTATCAATAGCAGCCTTAGTAGTACAATGTTCCAAGACGATTTTCAATTGTGGGAAATCTAAATGTAACTTCTTCAAGGCTGGTAAAAAGGATTCTTCAGCATTTAAAACATGAATTTCTTCACCATCCTTGTCAGAGGATGGTTTTTCACCGTGTAAGTTTAGGATCAAACCTTCTTCTTCCATAGCTTTGAAAATAGGGTAGAAGGCTGAGAAATCATTAGGATCAACACCCAAGGCAGAGTTAGTTGTGACACCGGCTGGATAACATTTAACACCAGAGATAACACCCTTTTGGGCAGCTTCGTGGATCAATTCAGGAGTTAAATCACGGGACAAGTAGAAAGTCATCATGAACTTAGTCTTTGGAGCCAAATGCTGTAATTCTTGCTTGTATTCAACGGCTTTGTCAATGGTAGTCACTGGTGGAACTAAATTTGGCATGACATATGCGATGGAACAACCACCTTCATAGACTGTTGGTGTGACGAGATTCATCATTTCGCCTGAACGTAAATGGACATGGAAATCGGCTGGGTTACCGAGGTTGATTGGTTCGAAAGAAGACATAGCTGTGGTCGATAATGTGACGTTCAGGGATATTTATCAATTAATTTGTGATCCTCTGCTTTGGGGCTTTTTACTGGGAAAATATGTGCAAAGCTAGGGAAGATTTTACTCTGATAACGTCGTTGCTCTTCCTTTTTTTTGTAGGATGGATGACATAAGCACTTATGTAAGACTGATGAACGTCTGATTTGAATCCGAAAGATTTTTATTCGCAGAGCATCTCGCGATGAGATTAAGAAACGAAGATCAATGAAGTTCTCTTATACTAGTAGTATTTAGCTTCGATAAAATGTCTGAATCGAATATAGTGGCCCCAGTGCTTTCATCAACACAGGATGAATCGGATCTTTTCCAGAAATACACCAAACAAGACCAAAACCGTTCATACCTCAATGCAGGTGCCGCCGCTGATCCAACTTATTACACTAAGAATCCAGATTTATTGATCAAAGACATTGAAAGGTATTACTCTATCAAGCAATTGGCCAAGGAGATCAAACTCAAGGGATACCAAAGAGTCACTCTACAATTTCCTGATGGCATTGTTGCTGATTCTGCCATTGTTGCTGAATTGTTGGAAGGGGAATTATTGCAGGAGAACAAAGAACAAGAAAAACAGGAAGAGAAAGAACAAAAAGAAGAACTCAAGGAGGACGAAACGTGTAAGACTTCATCATGTTGCAAAGCCCGCAGCAGCAGCCCTAAAACTGAGTCCTCATCCTGCTGTGGAAATGCAGGCTCTTGTTCTCCTACCACTGGGCAAAAAGTTTGGATCTTAGCAGACACGGCGTATTCCTCCTGTTGTATTGATTCCGTTGCAGCTCAACATGTTCATGCTGATTGTGTTGTTCATTTCGGAGACGCATGTTTGAACTCCATCGATGCCTTGCCTGCTCTGTATGTCTTTGGGAAGCCTTGTCTGGATTTAGACAAAGTTGTTGCCAGATTCAAACAAACTTATCAAGATAACAGAGAAGAGCCGGTTGTTCTCATGGCTGATGCTACTTATTCTGCAAGCTTGAAAGAATTATATAAGAGATTGAGTGACGAAGAAGGGTATGCCAACTTGGGGTACTTGGACATCAAAATCTCAGATTCTAAGAGCACTACTACGCTAATCGATTATCAACAAGAAACCAACCAGGACCTAATTAATCAGAACATCACCATTTCAAACCGTCAATTAATCACCAAATCCGAGGAATTACTCCAATTGCAAACTTTTTCTTCTTCCTGTCAATTATTCCACATCACAGAACCACAAGCGCCACATTTATTATACTTGACATCCCAATTCTCCACTGTTTCCCTGTACATTCCAACGACAGACTCCATTTCCACAGGTCCTTTCCCATCGTTGACAAAACGGTATAGAGCAATGCATATTTCTCGTACTTCGGGTACGATTGGTATCTTGGTCAACACCTTGTCTCTATCGCATACAAAGCAAATGATCAATTTGTTATCCAAACAGATTAGAGAAGCAGGTAAGAAATCGCACTTTTTCGTTGTTGGGAAACCAAATGTTGCTAAATTGGCCAATTTTGAATCTGTTGAATGTTGGTGTGTCATTGGTTGTCCTCAAGGGGGGATCATTTTGGATGAGACTAATGATTTCTATAGACCTATTGTCACTCCTTTCGAATTAGGTGTTGCTCTTGGTTTGGAGAGTTGGACCGGTGAGTGGGATTTGGATTTCGAAACATACTTGGAGAGATTTGGGGAAGAGGAGGAAGAACACGAAGAACAAGAGCAGCAGCAGCAGGAGGAACTGAGTGAAGATGAAGCACCAGAGTTTGACCCAGTTACAGGGAAATACATCTCCACTTCTAAACCTTTGAGACAGTTGCATCATCTCACAATCGCTGCTGTCACCGAAGAGGAAGAAAATCAAACAGATGGTTCAGCAGAGACTTCTTTAGTTAAGAAATTCTCGTCCGCCCTAGCAATCAAATCCACTGTTTCAACATCTGCCCAGTACTTACAAACCCGTCATTGGACGGGTCTTGGTTCAGATTTCCAAAATGACGATGAACATTACGATGAAGAAGGTGCCCTGGTGGAAGAAGGGTTAGAAAGGGGTGTTGCTAGAGGTTATGGATTTGATGTCAGTGATATGAAGAATAAGCAGGAGAAATAAGTAAATAAATAAATAAATCAACAAAATATTGCCTGATAGCAGTCGACAGTTCAGTTGGTTAGAGAAATACCATTTTAAAATGAAAAAAAAAAACTGATGTAAGAAGTGTAGTTGTGCCACCCCACAAGAATTCATGATGCCAGCCAGACTTGCGGATTTGTGGGGCTTATATAATCTGATTTGAGCCTTTACCGTTGTTGAATTGCACATATGAAGTCAACAAAGCGCAGTCTTCGTGTCTTTCAGTAATCACAACTCTTTGGAGCCGAATCTTTCTTATCTTATTCCAATTCAATTACTTGATATCAAAGCTCACAATTCACAATGTCTGAAGTCAATGTAGGTTCAAACCAAGGACAAAAAAGGAAAACAAACAAGCCAAAGCAAATCATACTAACAACAACTACTTTTAAAACTAGCCTTTATTCACACAAGGTCAAATCAAATCCATTATAATACCACACTTAACTGTATCCTCATCGGATGATATCAACACCATTGTATCTTCTATTTTGACAACACTTCAAAAAGATCAACGTTATTCTCAGTATAAGATCGTTTTAAACGTCACTAGAGTAACGACACCGTCCATACCGAAGGAAGATATCGATAATATTCAAGAAGTTAAACAATCAACGGGGTTTTTGATCAATTGTAATAACGATGGTATTGTGAATTTGAAGATCTCTAGTTCCGAATTCGGATCAGTGGATCATGAGTTTGTTCTCTTGTTTCAATTGGTTTATATCAAAGTTTAAAGTGATGAATTAGTTATTTACTACAAAATGCTTCACGAAACCATATGATTTTATTGATGTTAAGGTTCTGCTATTAGGTATATAGAATGATATTGCAACAATATTATTATTATTCTTCCAGACCAAGGGCGAGATTTTGACCAATTGTTCAGGTGTTGTTATTATTAGCGCCACCTGTTCTGGACGTAGTATCCAAAGTGTTATAAATAATAGAATTATATTCAATCCAAGCTTGTTCTTCCTCGGTATGTTTCTTTTTGTTTCTTAACATTCGAATCTTTGCAATTATTCTACCAGATTCTTCTTGTTGAACTGTTTCACCTTCAAAATCTAAAAGATCAGCAACTTCTGGTTGTTGTTCTTCATGATCTGAATCAAGGTTTTTCAAACGATCTGGTGAGGAAGAAAAAGAGGAAGAAGATTTGTTGTTTGTGGTCTTTGCTGACATGGTTGTGAGAGATTTGATTGGGGTTCTTGGAAATTGTGTTCCCGTTTTATATCGAATTGTAGAATGAGAAAGCACATGAACTAACTAATCACGAGTTGAAAGGAGTTGACAGGTCTACCCATAATTGTTGAAACAGAACAAATGTATAACCCACATAATTTCATTTACACACGAAAATTACCGAATGGGATTATATCGTTTAATCTACAAGAGAAGTGATTTAAATGGTGAAGATGAGTTACACTTGATTCTAGATGTGCGAAAACAGAGGTGACAGGAGCCTGCTCAAGGCTGTATGTGCTCATAACCACAAGAACCAAAAAATTGTACACGTGACCTCCAAGGCGAAATGCTGCAGTCAGCAGTCAGCAGCGGCTTTTCCGATTTGGCGCGCGGTCCCCAACGGATCAAAGGTTAATGAAATGCAAACAAACAAACAGATACAATCAACTAATTGATTGATTTGTACCAACCAATTGGACCAGCTCACAAACACGCAGGCATAACAATCAACTTAGAAATGTTTCATCCTGCTATGAGTGCTCATCATCCACCACCATTGTCCTCGTCTTCAAGACGTGTATCTGCTCAGATGCCGCCTTCACCTATACTAAACAAGCAGTCACAACAGCAACCACAACGTTCACCTTCTCAAGTCATCAGAACTCCAGCAGCAGGAGCGGTACCAGTCAAACAGCAGCAGACACAACTACCACCGGCACTACACCAGTTGTCCAGTTTCTTGAGATCCGATGATGATTTGGATAAAATTAGTACCTTAAAAGAGCAATTAATCAAGGAGAAATCCACTTTAGAAGTTTCTTTGAAAAACCAAATCAAATTGATTTTAGATCGTACTTTATTAGATTTGAACAAATTACAAATAGCTTCAGACGATGTGAAACTCTTGAGAGAATCCATTGGTGTGATCAACGATGTTAAAGACCAATCGTTTGGTAGTATTAAACGCTTTGAATTGATTGATAAGATCACACAGATCCATGAGATTTTAGAGCATTCTATTGATATCCATGATAAGATCTCACAGTTCGAATCGGATCTAAGTGAGGTGGAAAGATTGATTGATTCAGTGGATTTGGATTATATTGATGAAGAAAGTCAGATACCAGAATTGTTACCTATTCATTTCAAATTGAACAAGCTGCGTGATTTCCAAGACCAGCTGTTGGAATTGTCCAAATTCGCTTCAGATGATTCAAAGTTTATCATAAAGAGATTGTTTTCTAAGATTTTTGTCGTTGTGGGAAAATTTGATAGATTGTTAGACGTTATTATCAGTTTACTTGTGGAGATTTGTAAAGTGGAAACAAATAATTCGTTGGTTATTAGATTTGCCAAACTTTTGGAAATTGAAGAGAATCAAGATGCATACATTGAGTTGAAAAGAGGTATTCTCAGCAAGAAAACCCCCGAGAACAGCTATGACAACAACTCAGAAAAGTATGTGATGTTTGAGCAGATTCTTAATGGGAACATCAAGGGACGTTTGGAATCGAGAAATTATAAGCGTTTTTTCATGGACAAGTTGGAGGAATCCATCAAGGATATCTTTGCCCAATGTTGGCAAATGTGTGAATTGAGATCCAAGGAGGATCCTTCAAAGTATACCATTTTTGACATCTTAGAGGAATTGGATTGGATCTATCAAGATTTGAAAACTGTTCAATTGAAAATGACACAATTGACACCACAGAATTGGGATATTTTCCAGATTTATTACTCGTTGTACTTTGAAAATTTGCAAAAGACTATTCAAAAATTGATTGATTTGGAGCCTGAAACGACAGTCATATTGGAGATTTTGGACTTCGATTCAAGAAACCAACAATTGATGAAAACGGAGTTCTCCCTTGCAAAGGATCAAATCAAATCGATCTTTTCAGAGAATGAACGTGAGAAATTGTTGGCTGATTACTTGTCCCTTTTGATCTTAAAAATGTCCGAATGGCTTTCAAACATCAACCAAACGGAAAGAGAGATCTTTATCAAAAGATTGGAAGCTCCTCAACAGGACGAAGAAAAACTGTATCTTTTACAAGGAAACAAAATCATTTTCCAAATGTTTATGCAACAATGTGATGTGGCCGCAGGAAGTAAACAGGGGAAGATTATAAATGGGACTATTGAAGAATTTTCCAAAAGATTAGTTGAAAGACAAGGAAAATGGGGCAAATTGATCAAATCAGAAACAGTGAGATTGCTCAAGTCGAATAATCAACTACAACAAGAGAAAGAAAAGAAAGAAGCTAAAGAAGAAGCAGAAAAGGAAGATGTGGTGGCGCCAGGTTTGATTGAATATCTAACAGCATTGGCCAATGATCAAATGCGTGGGGCAGAACATTCCGAAATGATCTCTTTGAAATATTCACAGATTGTTTACAAGAAATATTCCGATACGATCCATTCAAACATGGAGTTGGTCATTGATGGGTTTGCCAATTTAGCTAAACAATGTTGTGATGCGATTTTGGTTATTATTTTTGATGATTTGAATGGTGTTTTCCCATTGGTTTTCCATAAGAAATGGATCAATTCTAATTTCATTCAACAGATCATCGAGACTTTGAACGAATATTTACAAGATTTACAAGTCACTTTAAACCCATATCTTTTTGAGATTCTTGTGGAGGATATTTTGGAGGAATGCATTGTTAGATATTTGAGTGCTATCAACGGTGCTACGATTGGTCCAAAGGACCTGAACAAAGCCTTGGGACAGATCAAGATGGATTTTGAGAAATTTTTCAAGTTGTTTTCCACTGGTTTTGAAGTCGATCCACAGGTTATCGAACATAAGTTCAAAATCATTGAATGTCTTTTCGAATTGTTGGAGTTACCGGAGTACGATTCCGATAATAATAGTGAAGAGTTTATCCACAGAGTGGAAGAAATTACCAAAGTGTTGAATGGTCACTATCAAGACATCAAGGGTGCTGAGTTTGTTAAGTTGGTTCTTGTTAAGTTTAAAAAAATCAAAGAGAAGAATCTTGCCAAGATCGATTGGAACGGTACCAAGAGGGAGGTTCAACAGCAGATTGGTCAGGATGCAGCTGCTGCTCCAAGTTTGATTTCAAGATTAAGTTTTGATTTATAAGAACAGAGAGACAGTTTTATATCAATAATATTTTCATTATATTTATTAGACTACATCGAACAGTACGCTTCTGGATGCATTTTGATTTTGTTTCATCATTGTTTGTCTCTGATTGGTCCTTATTGGATTTCAAATCAACAACGATCGATCCACAAACTGCGAAAGTAATGAGGACATCTTGATAGGACAATCTGAACAGTTGCCACCATCCAAGAGAATGGCTCAAGAAATAGGTGGTTTCACTGACGGTGTATCCACCGTAGCATGGGATGTTCCACATATATAAGATCATGCACCATCATGATATTTCTATAAGATGCTAATAACATATATATATATATATAAAGTGTAATAGTTAGGAGTCTGGTAAGACCCTAAATTGGTTGATAATGATAACCTTAATGTCAAGATTAGTCGGTGGTCTTTATTCAAGAATCTATGTAAGCGTGTAGGTTGGATCCTTACGGGATCCAAACTCTATTTAAATAGTGACGAAAAGTGTTTCATATGTATTTCACATATGTGATTAGTAATACCTTACCTAATCACGTGAGTGCTCTCTTATTACAATAAAGGTATATATATATTATGAGTTTTTCGAACTGTAAAACTCTTGTAGCGTACTCATCAGCAAATCGTTGTACTTGGATAACAATGCTGCCTCGTCATCAAACAAGAACTTGACACCTTCTTTCAATCTTTTCATTTCACCAACGCTATAATCGTCCTGTTTCAATTTGATATGCCGAAGCAGTGATAGAACTTGCTCAATTTCACATAGATGTTTCCCATTCATGTCTCGTTCGACATTCTCTTTATTGGAAATTGGAGAATTTGCATGACATGTACTTGACATATTGCCATTTGGTCGAGCAGTGGATATCTTCTTCCCTGTAGTTAGAACGGAGCTGATAGATTTGGACGAGCGTTGATTAGAGGACAGTACATTAGTTGAGTTTGTTCTTGTACGGGAAGAAGAGGGATTGTTTCTGAAAGTCGAGGGAGATGAAGTGTTACTGATGCGTTCGAAAGATCGAAGAGGAGAAGAAAAGCCTGGTGACCTGCTTCGCAAGGAAGGAGAATTACCATCACCACCAGCAGGAGAACTTGAAGCGGAATAATAAGAAGAAGAACCAGCAGCGACACTATTGGAAGAGATCCTTCTCTCCAATGGAGTCAAGGTTGGTACTTTTGTAGTAGAACTCAATTTAGAAGGTGTCAGTTGTATCTTTGAAGGGGTAACTCTGACAGGCGATTCTTTTCTCAAGGCCTTCCTGTTGATAATTGGCGTAGTGGAAGACGACTGCAGCTCCAAATCATCAGTTGTATCAAGGGACCATTCAAACAAACAGCCTTGACTTAAACTGATCAACTTGCTTCCCTCGTCTGTCAAAACCAACTTTCTCACAGTATCAGAATGTCCCCATGTTCGAAAAACACAACTGCCATTCTTTGGATCAATGACTTGTAAGCTTCTATTGGCTGACGACGCTATGAGGAATCCTTGGCTTTTGACAATATTGTCCATGTTCAACTCAAACTTATGAGTTTTCTTCAATTCTAATCTTTCAAAGTCATAAATCTGAACAGACTTGTCCAACAAAGAGACCATCAATTCGTCATCGTAGACCGCAATGCATAAGGGCGTGAACTTTAGTGTGATGATTTTGACAAGCTCAATTTTGTTCTCTTTTGTGATTCTGTGAATGGCCACTGTTCTATCAGTGGAGCCCGTGATCACCTGATCCTGATGGATCACCAAACTAGTGACATTAGACTTATGGATCGATAGTGTTTGTAAGAGTTTCCATGACGAGCAATCATTTGGCCCCTCCTCTTCTCCACTTCTTTTCTGTGTCTTTCGGTAAAGTACTTGAATCGTTCTGTCCCTGCCAATGGAAATGATGAACTCCTTACAGTGCAGCTGGAAATACCGGAGGTCGTTAACGCTGAACTCATGTAGCTTCAAACTGTCTTTCAAATTCCCTTCATGGTCGTAAAACATCAAGTTACCGTATGCATCACCAACAATTAGTTCATGACTTGTAGTTGAATCCAAAGAGATTATACTATTAGGAGCCAATTTGGACTCTTCTTCCAATGTGACTGTCTGTAATAGAGCTCCGTCTTCAAATCTTCGTATTTCGCCTGCTTTATTCCAGGTGTATAATCCGTCAAGGGTTTTCTTCAACCCTTGGGCATTGGCCTTCCATATAAGGTCACTGGTTGTTCCAGTTGTGGTATCATGGAGCTTGATTTCTTCAGTGTTTGTAAGGTAGACCAATAGATCATTGCCGTACGAACGCATCGAGATTATGGAGTTGGCTGAATCATTGCTTGTCGCCGTTGTGGAAGAAGGTGAGGAAGCAGACTCCAATTGCCCATGCTGTAGTAACGCAGTGTCCAAGCATGAAACGTTGAGATCTTGATTCCAGTAAAGTTGGTTGTTGAGTATTGCCATCGCAGAGGTGTGGAACAGCTTATTCTTCAATGGTGTCAAGGTATTACTATCCATGTTCAATTCCAGTAATTCATCTTTATCCGTCAAGACAATATAGTTCCCTGTTTGCTGATGTTTCACCATAGACACAAAGTTGGCATTCAAATGATCGCCCAATATAAGGTTCCTAACTTGAATCTTTTCCCTTCTGTTTATTCCAGTGACAGCAGTAACAGTGGCCTGCTGTTGTTCAGAGTTTTGATTCTCTTCAAACCTCCAGATCTTTATGGAACGTAAACCATAACTGAAAACAAATCCACTGTCATAATCCCAAAGGCAGCCATTCAACTTTATAGAATTCTTATTCAATGCCAATATCCTTGTACTCGCACCCTGCAACCTCCAAACATAGACAAACCCATCATGCTCATCACCAAAGCTGATCAAGTTCTTGGAATCTTTGGAGAATCGGAGACATTGAATACCAAAGCTATGTTCATTTATCGTGATCATGGGACACTTCAAAGAGTCCATTGCCAATGAAAATATCAAAATACGTGGATTGGTTCCTGATTCACCCACAGCTAATAATTTTTCATCAGGTGAGATGGCGATTGAAGAAATCTGTTGAATTTTATTCTGTGAATTGAAATGATTATTTGAATTGGAAGATTGTGCTAATGATTGGGCTGCGGGAGAATTGGATGTCTTTTTTGGTGAAAGTTTCAACTCATTCAAAGAGTTTGCAAGGGTTGAACCAGAAGGATTTATCACAAAGGGTTGATTTGATTTAGGAAACCCAAATCCATCCAATTCATCACATTCCCTTGGGAAGCCATTGTTGTTGTTATTCACATAAAGGTTTAAATAAGCATTCGCTGAGCTGGTACCACTACCACTGCCACTACTAGTAGTATTGTTAATAGAAAGGGAAGCATTGGCACAAAAGAATCTTTGATTAATGAGTTTTCTCGTCAGCGGATCAATATTGGAGACAATAACACCACCACTAGCAATGTATGCGATATAATTTTTTGAAACATCAAAGTTCAATTGATGATTGGATGATGTACCATAGATCTTATTAATCTCCAATTTCATATCTCTGGTGTGTAATTAACTTACACAGCTACTAACTGGGCTTATCTGATATGTATAACAAGTACAAAACCTTCTGCGTTTTGCTTTTTTGTACCAGTTTCTTGTATCAATTTCTTGTACTACTACTACTACTTCAAGAAGAAGTAGGTTTTTGTTTGTTTACACACATTATGTAAGCTTTTAATAAACGACCCAAATAGGAAGCTTGCTGAATTGGGTCAAAAATAAACATAATAATAAGTAAAAAAACAGCAGCAGGGCTGGAACGTAGCTTGATGTACACAAAAATGAAAACCCCTCCCCCAAAATAGCCAGCTGTATCTGATATGTGTGTAAAGAGGGAATGAGATACACAGAGCTTCTCAGATTCCAACGAATTTGAATGGCTATAGATTATAAAGTTGCTGTTGACTGACGAGCTCACCCATGATTGGTCCAATCTTTAACCGTCCTTCAGATTTTTCATCATTTCATATATATTTGAAATCTCTTGGTTGTTTCCCACCCCCAGATACAATTTGCTAAAATTCCATCACCTGCTTTTTGAAAACAAGGTTTATTGCTATCCAAATATTTGCTCAATTACTGCTGTCTTTCTCTGTTCTTCTTTTTTATATTCAATTATTTTGAGTCCCCAGGTCGTTGCAGTTGATTCCTGAAGAACATTTCGTTATCCTTAGTTCAACGATTGAGCAACGCCATCTTAAAAAATTTTGTAATCTCTTCTTTTGAAACCACTGCCAACTCTCAAACCTGATTTTCTAACTGATAATGAGATCTCTTCCTCCACCAAGAAAGTCCAGGTCTAGGGAACTAAGAAAACTACTCAATAAGATCTATCGGATTCTCACCCTACAGTTCATATTTAGAAGGCGCGGGAGAGTTCTTATAGTGAAGAGAAGAAAGACACCTTTCCACTTCACAAGCAGACAATTCAAAGTTAAGACTTCAAGAGGAATTAAGCTGAATGTCAAGAAGAAACATTGGTATTCCTCTAAAAGAAGGGCTCAACAGCACCTGGTGACCACACTGATCCTAAATGAACTTTCTTTAAATTCACAACTTGAATGTGCTGGTATTGGTGGTGATTTCAATAATGTTCCATTTACCAAATCAAGCAGATCTAGAAGACTTAGAGTAAATCATTTTCTTCATAGGCAAAGAATGAGAAGAGCCCTTAGAAGATTTGTTGCCTTTGTGTTTTTAGGAAGAAGAGCTACTGGTTATAAACATGGCGGCCTTTCCACGAAAGATGAGAATGTTGTTGTGATGGTTTGACACTAATTAATTTGTGGTGCTATATTTTTTTACATTCAGTTTCATAAGCATTAGGTGTTTGTTGGTTGTCAACTAGGCATGGTCAATCTAAAAACGTTACACATGATCGCTATTAATGTACGTTGATTAATCAGTTTCTCCACATCAAGTTAACGAGAAATTACATTTACATTAGTGTTTCTTATAAACGTGAGTTATAGCTAGGGAATGAAAGATAGTAGAGCAGTTAAACCCTAAGATTAAGGAAGGTCAAGTTACGCTTTAAGACTGGAATCATCAATCTAAGAAGTAAATTGAGCTCTTGAAGAGAACTGACTCCGATTAATTTTATTACCTTTAAATTAAGAAGAAACCCAATTTACTGCTTTTCTAGTTAAATTATAGATGTATAATTAACAAGGACACGCCGTTAAGATTGTAATAATCTGGTTATAACACGTACAGAGGTAAAACAATGTCTCTTATTATTTATGTAATTTAAATATAGGATTTGTATGTATCTTCAAATTGTTACAAATATGTTTATACTGGGATATGTAATAGTTGTTGTGTGAGGGTCACATATTTGTAGACATGAATTGGTGATTTATTTCTAAGAATCTATGGAAGCTGGTAGGTTAGATCCTTAAGGGATCCAAACTCTATTTAAATACTACTGCAAGAAAGGTCCTACTAACCCTTGATCGCGAGACGTTTAGGGATATATGATTAGTAAGGTATTACCTAAGTAAGCACATGACTACTGTCATTACAGGCGATCTAATACATGTCTTTGTCTGGGTGCTTGGTATACTTGTACTACCCATTCCGATTCGTCCCATAGAACTATACTTATCTTCTCCGTATCCGATAATGAACTTGGTCGTGTTTGATAGATTCTTTTTCGTCCTATAATAAATAATGAAAACCCATAATTGGATGCTTTTTGAGCGATTTTTTTGAATTGCAAATGATTGTCTGATTTTCCGCAAAGAATAATAATAATAGTCCTGTTCCTGAAAAATCTCGGAAAGATTCCCCCCGTTGTCCAACGACCCCCGCTCTGATCTGACTGTTTAATATTCCGAGCACATATGCTGATGGAGGACATATGGGGAAAATACACACATATAACAATCATCCATTTGATTCGAGCGATAAAGCTTCTAGAGGAGTTGACTATCCACTAGATCCGTCACAACACTCATTTAATTTCATATTGTAACAATAACTAACAGACATGACCAAAGTTATAGTCATTGCAGGCACAGCAGGTACGGGTAAATCCACCATTGGTTTAGCCCTTTCATCTCATTTTCAAACTGAATTCATCGAAGGTGATGATTTACATCCACAAGCAAATATCGATAAGATGGGCCAGGGGATTCCATTGACCGATGAAGATCGCTGGGATTGGCTAGAGAAGGTTTCGATCAAGTCAAGTGAAGTTGCAGCACAAACGAATTCTGGTGTCTCTGTTGTTTCCTGTTCTTCATTGAAGAAGATATATAGAGATTATATCCATGCCAAGTCTCCATCTACTGAATTTCTTTTCGTTTTCCTTTACTGTGAAGCCTCAATGCTGATTGAACGAGTCAGCCAAAGAAAGGGTCATTTTATGAAAAGTGATATGATTAAATCACAATTTGATATTCTGGAATTACCGGCCCAAGTCCAAGATGCACAGGTAGAAAAGGGATGTATTGTGCTAGATGTTACAAATACTGGTGTGGAGAATGTGATTGATGAGGCTTTAGGGTTTGTTGACAGGCACAAAACAGACCATACACCTTTCTAAGAGGATATTCGAAGATGACTCCGGCTTGAAATTAGAACCAGACGCCACCTGGAGTCTAATTTTAAAAACATATAAGAGTTTTATTTTATAGAAATTGATATTTCATACAACTACATAAAGCGATAAAATGGGAAGGAACACAGTGTGAATTCCGCCAGCTCAATAGCTACCAGCTCATGTTTGAAGACACAGTCGCGCAACGCGTCAAGCTTTTTAGGAAAAAATGCCAAATTCTAGTAGCAAAAAGGCGGCAGGGACAAGCTGGAGATCAAGACAAAAACAAGGCGGCGCTACGTCCAGCTAAGTTTGTCTACAATAACAAGCGGAAGTACTATTTCCAAGCTGCAACAGCTGAGCTTTAAGCATTATTCTTCCCTAGCCTGTATCGCATAATTCAAGCATATGGGTCTGACAAATTCTATGGGGTTGGGATCGGTCAAACCCACAGATAAGGAAAGGAAGTAAGTTTCTTTTCTTCTGAACCATTAATTTAATATGAAGGCAACAAAACAACATACTAACACATCCACCACCTCCTCTTTAAAGACCAAAAAACCAATATAAATTTAACTCTACCGAGCGTGATCCAGCATCTCTTCTAATACCCAGATTAGCAAGCAATATCAAGCATAACAAAAGATTAGAAATAAACATTGAGGAACATGGGTTCTATCGTGTTAGCCAACGGAGTGGCATTACTACTAATACTAATAATGATAAATATCCTCATCATCTTTCCACGCCACCAAATATTGAAGAGACCACCAAGGTGACGCATTTCAACGTCAAGCATGCCAATGACGCTCCAATGAACAAAAGGAGAAGATCAAGTAGTACGCAGAATGTGGACTCTGACGAAAGTGAATTTGAAGAAGATTATGAAAGAGGGAGAAGTAGACAGATAGAGGAAAGTCGCCATGGTGGATTTAGTCAGCGAGTCATTTCTTTGAATCATAGATCACAGCATTATAATGAAGATGCACAAGAACCAGAACAAGAAGTTGCGAGATTCTCAGATGATGCAATGAATGATTTGCCATGCAAACAATACCATAGTATATCTTTACTCAAGGCCACTACAGATGTTAATTTTGATGAAGTGTCATACCTTAAGGCAGATATCTTGGGATTGCGGTACGAAAATGCTTCAATACCAAGTCCATTGAAATTGATTGCTCGCTTTCCCGATATGTCAAATGTTGATGCTACTTCCATTACTACAGTAAACTTAGAAATCCATATAGGGGATGGTGCTGATAACAACAACAGGGCTTCCATCTTAGAGATTCAATGGTCTGCTATTAGAAGAGTGTTTTATTACGAGAACCAATTAGTGATCCATACTAAAGTGCCAACTCTCGAAACAGGGAGTAATAAGTTCCTCATATCTTTTAAGCATAGACAAGAAGTGGCTAATCTTTTAGAATTTTATCGTGCCATTTCGAAATTGGGAGTCCATGAAGATCAGGAAGTCATCAGTAAGGCTCAAGTGGGAGATTTCTGCAGTGGTTCAAGCGTCAACAGCACTACCGGCATGAGTACCATGAACCATAAACTGTCTAAACCTGGTGAGATGAAATCATTGAACAGAAAGAGACCCAATTCCACAACAGCAACATCTTCAATAACATCTTCGGCTACTCCAGTTAAAGTTCCTCCAATTTCAGCCAAGAAATTCTACTCCCCATCAGAATCAGTGATACGGCCAAAGACAAGATCACATACAAGAGAGTTGTACTCTTCTAGTGCCAAGGGCTCTGAAGATTCAGCTCATGTTGATTTGACAAATTTACCAGATACAACATTAACATCCACACGAACTTTGAGACAATCGTTATCGCCAACAATTGAAAAGGAACGCTTCATCCCTGGGCTCAGTTATAAGTTCAACGATGGTACTAAATTCCACATTGAAGATAGCGATTTCCAATTGCTTTATCCTAAGGGTTGGCTTAATGACACACTTGTTGATTTCTTCTTGAAGTATTATTCTGAATGGTGCGTTAAACTGTTTGCGAAAAATACCAAAGCTGCTATCAATACTATTAAGCAACGTGGACTTCATCCACGCCAGTTCTATGTTGTTTCTTGTTTCTTTTACACACGGATGATTGAAACTACGGATCATTATGAAAATATCAAAAGTTGGTTGAACAGAGTGGATTTTTTCACATTGAAATATTTCATCGTTCCCATTAATGCAGGTTTACATTGGTTTGGCGCCATTGTTACAGGTTTGGATAAAATTCTCAAAAAGAATGAGGAAGCTAATACATACACGGTGAATATCTCGAACAAGATCCTGATCTTCTATTTTGATTCTTTGAAACAAACACATCCAAATTTAAAACACCCATTTATCAAATTCATCCAAGATCATGCCAGAGTGAAATTCAACGTTGAAATCCCAGATGAGTGTTTTATGTTAAAGCAATCCTCTGTCCCAAAGCAGAATAATTCCAATGATTGCGGGATCCATGTGATCATGGCAATCAAAGTGTTCTTCGAACATCCAATTGAATTAATGCAGGTTTGGAATCAACTGTTGAACCATCAAAAGGCCAAGATTCGTTCGTTAATGAAAGTTTCCGATAAGGATAAATTAAGAGGGAAGTTAATTGATAAGTTAAAAGATCTAAGAAATGAAATGCTTTTGAAGAATGATGGGAATCAAGGTGAGCAAGTTCCTTTAAATGAGTCCGAGGATGACGATTTGATAGAATTGGAAGCTTTACCTTCTACCACTGCTGGTAATTTTGCTAATAATTCTGGCAGTAATTCTAAACATCAAACCAAAGAAGACGCTGGTAGCGGTACTGTAACTAGTGATGCACCTGTTGTTGGTAATAATGAATCTTTAACCGAAGGCCAAGCTGCGGATGGAATGCAAATTTTTCAACATCAGAAGGCCATGAATTGTGAGAATGAGGAAGAAGAACTGCTCTCTGAGAAAGAATCATATCAAATGTCATCTGAACCCAATAACCACAACAGCACTGCTCCAACGGTCACGTCCACTATTGGTGACAAACCAACAACATATCTGTTTGATAACACCAGATTGTTACTGAAATCTATTGATAAAGAATTAAACACTGAAATTCCCAGAAGCCATCCACTGCAACAAGAGACATCAACGGACAATCATAGACTGACGAAGATTAAGGGGGGAGAAGATGAACAGGCCGAAGAGGCTGAAGAGCAGCAAGATGAATACAAAGAGGGAAATATCCAAGGTGAAGAAAAAGAGACATCACAATCTTCGAATTCGCCATCGCCATCTCCAACACCAGACCATAGCCAATCTGACGATGAAAGCACTACTCATGGTTTAGCAAGAAAGCAAAGCCCAGAGATTATTTCATCACAATTTGAAGAAGACCAAAATGAAATTCAACGCTCTCTTATGATTACTGAAAAAGATGATGATAATGATGACGATGACGATGATGACGATGACGATGATGATGATGATGATGATGATGATGATGATGATGATGATGATGATGGAGAAGAAGAAGAAGAAGAAGAAGAAAAAGAAATGACTTATTGCGATGATGAAGATATCAATCTTGTTGTTACAAAACCAGTATCTGACTTGAACTTCCAAGATAGTTCAGAAGAAGATTTTCACACAGACAATAAAGTCGATTCCCTCTTGGATTCTGAGATGAAAGATGCAGAGGATGATGAAGATGAGAATACGATTCAAGTTCCTGGTAAACCAGAATCTCAAAGTCGGCTCACTACTAAAGAAGATATTGAGGACATTGGGCCGCCTGATAATTTTATCCACGTTTCTAGTGATTTGGAAGTTGACAGAGAGAGAATTGTCTCTTCTGACGTTGAAGATCAAGAAGAAGGAGAAGGAGAAGGAGAAGGAGAAGAAGAAGAAGAATACAAAGAACACAAAGAAGATTCTCAAGATGTGGAAAAAGGTGAAGATATTGCTGGTGTCATGGGTGGTTTCCAATTCGACCCTAATTCTGATATCGACGAATATACAACTGATAAAAGAGTCTTTCCAGAAGAAGACAATAATGAGGATGAAATTGAAATTACCAAAGAATCTATACTGGTTGATTCCCAATCCTCGCCAGACGACGATGATTCTGAACGGTCAAAATCTCCTTCTTTGTTATCTCATTCCAGGCGAGTAAAAGATCAACATCACAATGAGGAAAAACAAGGAGGCTATCAAGAAAATGATGATCTGGAAGAGGACGATGTTATGGTGAAGAAATATACACAAACAAGTGAAAAGGATCAATCCTATCGAGAAGAAGATCATGAAAAAGAAGACGAAAATGACTATGATGATAATAGTAATAACAATAACAAGAAGCCATCCAGAGGGAGACAATTCAAAAGGCTTGGAAGCAGGACTGTTAGTTCAGAGAAGATTAAGAAGCGAAAGATCGAAAAAGAAGTTGAAGAGCTTCTAGAATAGTATTAGGATTGGTATAATGTATATTGAACAAGCTAGATTCAAATAAACGGGAGATATAGTAGAGTGTTGCACACAAGATTGTGTCATGGTTGATGATGAAACTGTCGGTTGGAGATTAATACCAATTTGGGCCATCGATTCTGTCACGTGCCGTAATCTCGGAACTCAGATCTATCGCAAATGATCGGGGCCGCGGACGGGGTTTTTTCTTACAAAATAAATGTTGGTTTAAGCTCCATCGACAGTTCTCTCAAAAAATAACCTGGGGTGAAAGTATATTTTTTTGTTGATTCCTAATCCAAATTACTATTTTATCCATAGACATCAAAAACAAGAAAAAAGAAGAATGTTCAGAACAAATACACTTTGCCTAAGGACAATATCTCTTAGACCTTTGGTTAAACCTCCTTCTTCTTATCCATTGAATCTGATCACATGTAGAAGAACTCAATCCAACATTGCCTCCACTACCGCATCGACAACTCAAAGTGCACCAGCACAACCAACTAAGCGTAATCCAACCAATTTCACCAATCGTGTCAAATCCTTAAATGACTCTCCGCTCATCATACATAACAAGAAATACAACGAAGCGGGGAAATTGCTTAGTTTACACTTATCATCAAACGCGATTTCAAAACTCAAACAATTGGCACAAGAAGAATCAAACCCTGATTTAGCACTACGTATCACTGTGGAAAGTGGTGGTTGTCATGGATTCCAATACAACTTACATTTAAGTGACATGTCTACGGTAACTGAAGAGGATTGTGTTTTTGAAAAAGATACTGCCAAGGTGATAATTGATGATTCTTCGTTGAATATCTTACAGGAAAGTACAGTAGATTACACCACTGAATTGATCGGTAGTATGTTTAAAGTGGTTAATTCTCCTTACACTAGTTCCAGTTGTGGTTGTGGTTCAAGTTTTGATGTTGATTTTGACAAAATTGCATGAAAAAAGAACAAAAAACAACCTATTAATGTGTAGATAGTGTACAGCAAGCATATATTACACAAACATACGCAAAGAGTTACTTTACACGGATGAGTTCATTAGCATTACCGTATCTGCTCAAAGCAACCCAAAACCATCTGAACCAAACCATTTGTGAATAATGACCTGTGACCATAGCAGTTAGCCCCACAAGAGAGTCATAGAGATTGCCAAAGATGAGGACTTGTTGAAATGTCTTCTGATCGCCATCTGTGGATCCGAAGCTTAACAAAGGCCAGAAGCATTGAATTAGCAGTTGATAGTTGGTGTATAATGTCGAAGAGTATTTCTTGGAGACCTCCCAAGTTTTCAAAGAATAAACAGAAACAGAGTCACTCGTGGATAAGGCAGCTCTGTAAAGGGATTTATGATTAGGATGGTTTGAAACACCATTTTCATCAAAGGTTAGAATCACATCAGTATCAGAGGCAATGTAAGCGTTGATCAATGTTTCATCCCATGTGGTGCTCATAGAATCTTGGAATTTCTCTTCATCGTCAACGATGTCATATTGATCAATCCCCAAGATCCCTAGGGATCTGATCAACTCCAATCTCCTCACAGGACCTAATCCTTGATCATTACCAACGCTGAAACAAGTCAAATGTAAGAGATTACCATGGTGAGGTTTGGCCAATTCCAAAATCGAAGGGGCAAAGAACATTACTTCGTCGTCTGGGTGTGCAATCAGGATTTGAATTTTCTTGTTTTGTAAAGTCGATGGCAATTGAGTCAGAGTTGGTGCTGAAGAAGATTGTTGTTGACCCTTCATTAGAAGGGAAGGAATTATTGTTGATTGGATGATCCAAATTATCAGAGAGACAACATAGAGTTTGAGTAACTTTACAGATTTGCGCTGTATGAAGCGGATTGGATGGAACTTCATTCGTGGTTTTGTATAGTAGAGGCCAAGATGAAGAAGTGTCTTGGGGGTTTCGATTTGATTGACATTACTACTACTACTGCTGCTGCTGCTGCGTTGCTGCTTATGTTCTATTTGCTTATGTATCCAACAATGTATCTACACGTTGAATCCTGACAGAAGAGCTGAATCAAATTCCCTTAATTCTACGCATCCATTGCCTATTAAATTCCCTTGCATGTCTATTGTGAGTTCTCTCTCAATATACTGCTGGTGTGCTCATTTTGCAATCACCAGCAGAAGGAAAGTTTTATACATACCTCTATATATTCTCACCATTTATGATCTAACAAGGACGCTAGTGCTTTGATTGGAAAAAACGGCAAGATAGAGAGGGTAAACCCCAAATAGTCAACAGTCAAATGACCGAAGCATTTTGAACTTTTCTTGGGTATGATGAAATCGTCCTGATCCTGACACTCTATCTTTTCTTTTCTTCACTTCGCTGATTATTGAAACTATCCTAACCATGATACTTTCTCAACACCAACTTGCCAGCATCTTCCAAATGCCAACCATGTATTTGTCTTGAACCATCTTTAATGGCTAGTTGGGTAGCTTCTTTCATTATATCCTTCAAAAACAGTTTATAATTCAACATGATTAATAAATCAGTCGAATCATTTGCAGAGAGTTTTTTGGAATGAAGTGCTAATGAGGCTCGTAGTTGTTTGCGGAGCGTTGTCCGGTTTATCGGATGAGATGAGTCACGAGCCATTATCCAGACTGGATGTTATTGATATAGGTTGTTTTAATCGAATCACCTTAAGTACTCACCTTAAGAGCGTTGTTTGAATTGGGTTACTACTGATTATTTATCTTTGGCGAAGCTGCAATAGCTGGAGCCTACCTGACCGTTCTTTCTGGAATAGGCAGTATTCGCGGGTCAACGAATTGGCGGGTGCTAGTGAAAATCTCCACTGGCTTCGGCTCTGGCTTTGACCGTGGCTCTGGCGGAATCGTGCTCTTATACAAACTGACTATTAAAACAACTACTGGTCTATTTGACAGATTTATATCTTAAGTTTTCCATTTCCAGCAGTTAAGGTCAATGTCCGATATCGATTCATCTGCTGTACCAAGACGTTCTAAACCAGTCATTGCTGATGACGAGGACGAGGACTTGTTCGGTTCTGACAACGAACCACAACAACAACCAGCCAAAAAAGAAGAAGATAGCAACAACAACGACAACAACGAACAAGAAGTTGACGATTTATTCGGGGATGAACCAGAAGACAATTTGAACGATTTCGTTGATAAAGATGGCTCTGATGATGAAGATGACGACCAGTTTCTTGTGAAGACGCAAGCGGAAGCCAAAGCTGGCCGTGAACTGAAGCAAAAAGATCTCGATATCGTTCGTCATCCACCAAAGTTCTACCAAGAAGGTCAAGATACCCCCGTTTATGATGCCAAAATCCCAAGCTACTTGAAAATCCAACCTACCAGATTCGATGCTGCGAGCTTCTCCAAGTACGTCGACTCTTTACAAGAACTACCACGTGAAAAATTGACCTTGATTAAACTGCGTGAAGAAAATACAATCCGCTGGAGATTCAACAAGCCTGCCGACTCTGATTCTTTAGAAATGGAATCCAATGCGCAGATTGTAGAATGGGATGATGGGTCTATGTCTCTGAAACTCGGCGACGAGTTCTTCGATGTCATCCAAACCAAAGTCCATGACACCTACCTCACCACGCAAACCAAAAACCAAGAAGAAGGAAACAAAGATTCACATTCCTCGATATATTTGTCCGATGGCAAACTTTCCAAATCTTTCAAGTTTGTTCCGACTTCTACAAAATCCAAGATCCACAAATCCTTTACCTCGGCTCTTCTCACATCTCGTACACGTGCAAAACCTGCTGTTCAATCCGTTTTTGTTAACGTGGATCCTTCATTAGAAGGTAAAAAATTGGAGAAATTGGAAGATCAGAAAATCAGAGAAAGAAGAAAAGAATTATTACGTTTGGAAAGGGAAAATGAATCTTCCTCTTCTCAAAGATATAACAGTAGAGAATCAAGCTCACAGCCATATATGCCTAGATCCAGAGTCCAAGATTCATATGAAAAGGATGATTTCCTCGCTGATGATGATGAAGAAGAAGACGAAGATGGCTATGGTTATGACGACGATGAAGATGAGGACGACGCCGCTGCAGAAAGGTTACAAAGAGTCAAGAATCAAGGTAGAGCCAGGTATGATGACGATGAGGAAGAAGAGGAAGATGAAGATGCTGGTGTTAGAAAGAAGAGAAGAGTTATTGATGACGATGAAGATGACGAATGAAAAAAAAAAGATAAGCTTATGCCGGCTGGACAATGAATTTTCCCTGTATAATATTAATGTTTGATTTGTGTTATAGCAACTATCATATCTATTTGACAATAAAATTATTCATCTGGCCTGTAACAACGAGTACAAATTAAATTGAAATACTTATATACAAGCGATATAAATAAAAGTCATAAAATCATAAAAGTAAAAGCTACTTCTCCCTAATAAGTTCACTTCTTCTCTTCACCCCAAATCCAACTATTCAATTTACCAGTTTTGGTATTATCTTTGTGGCCATCACCAGCCAATTGCTCCACTATGACATCACCACCGCCTTTTGGATAAATCTTCTTAACTTTTTCATGTTTGGAATCACCATTACTGAAAACTTTGTTTGATTCAATGATTTCTTCAAAATCACCGTTCTCTAAGGTGGTAAAGTATGATGACTTGGAAGAACTGATAACAGCTTGATCGGCCTCATTGTTGCTGCTCTGATGGTCAGAACTGATATCCTTAGCGTAGTCATTGTAGATCGATTGAATGTTTGCAGACTGTCTTGCGAGTTTGTCCTCTTCACGTTTTTGTTTCAATAATTGTCTAACTTGACATTTCCAATCCATTAACCCACTGTACTCTTTAAAGAAAAGACCAAACTTGTTTTCGCTATCATTCTCGACATCTTCCTTAGACGTTTCACCTTCTCTGGTTAGTCTAGAGCGTGGGAATAAACATCTCCACCAACCATTCTCATCCCACCCAGATAACCCTTGTGAGTCTTTACATTTTTGATAAGAGTAAGTGTTTGGAACAGGATAAGCCTTCATTGCCGACTTGATGGATGAGCTACTGGTGGTACCATTAAAGAAATCATTGAATGCATTGTCCTTGCGGAAATGATTTAGATTGGTCAAAGTTTCATCTAGAGATTCTCCAAGGAGATTGTTTAATGGTGTGGATTCAAAGATGGAATTGAAAGTAGATGAAATATCCCTATGCAATGATGATGGTAACGGCCAATCTGGGGATGTATTGGTTGTGGTTAATTGTGATTCGGTGTATTTGTCGTTGGCTTCTTTGCTTGAGGAATTATAAATACCCATTTTCTTTATCTTTATTGATTCAGACTATTGTTGAGTTTGAAGCAAGCTATTTAATTTCCGGTGGCGTTAGGTATTTAAGCTGAAGGGATCATCAACTCTTTAAATACGTTGCCAGCAACAACGTCTTCCCGCGCTAACTTTCTGCCGCATCTCAATTTCCAGAATATTCCCAAGTCGCCCTGTTCCCTAATCACGTGGTAAGATCGATGTTTTCAAAAACCTGATTTCGCGAAGGGTTTTTTTCTTCGGATGCGAATTAGCGTCGTCCAAATTATTGGAAAATTCAAAGGTGTGAAAATACGAAGCCTTGAAAGACCTTTAATACACGCGGAAAGTTATACATTTTTAATTTTATTGTTTCACATTCCCACTTATCAGCATAAGAATGAGCATGAGAAATGTCGCCAGACTGATTCCCAAGCGTGGGATTAGTATTACCGCTTCACCATCTCTGTTGAACGAAGCTCTTCATACTTCTTCGTCTTCGCTTGAATCGAACGCTTCTACTTCCTCCCAACCTGATGCTATAGTTACTGTCGGTGATTACATAAAAGCTAGATTACAACACAATACTGATAGCTTCGACTATTCTCAAGACCTATCTGCTCCTACTTTAAAGGGAATCCAAATAACAGAAACCAACCCAACCGCCAATGCTATCAGAGTTGCACTTTCGCAAAAAGATACTGCTTCGTTAGTGGAGATCTTGGAGTCATTCCATCAAGACAATAGCAAATGGGCCTTATTAAAAGAATCCCTTCTACCGGCGGAAGTATCCATCTTAATCAAGTATTTAACCACCGTACACAACAACGCTTACAAACTTAGAACTAACCACAAATACTCCAAATTTGCCAAAGAACATTCATACAGATCTGACATCTCCTACAAAATCCTGCATCATCTTCGTCTTTTCCGTTCCCGATTTACAGAACTTTCTCATGAATTCACACAGTCCGATTATGACAACTTCCTTGGTTTGGAAATCGAAACTTTGAACTTCAAGGAAGCTTATACTTTATTAGAAAAAATGGGACAGCTCAACCTTACAAACTCCATCTTCTTCCAAAATTCCAAGTTACGTATCCTGGGTAACACCAATCCACGTAACTGGCAAATAGCCAACTCGAAGCATCGTATGAACAGATACACCGGTGCCAAATTGGGTTACGAACTTCAGCCTATGAATGTTTTAATCCATGAATTTTCCGACAGTTTGAAGCATCTGCAACCAAATTTACAATCTCATAAGGAAATAATCGGCGGGTTTGGTCGTGTTGGCGATTTGAAACAAATCAAAGAACATATTAAGGAAATATGGGGTGTTGATTTAAACGATGAAGTTGAATGGACAGTGCAAAGAGGTAGTACCGTGTATCCAGATTTGGAATTACTACAAATCATCATAACATCTTTCGGTTTCAACGGTGCCGTCGGTGAATCTTTCACTCTATTGAACAAGTTCTTGGATAAATACGACTTCAACAACTTGAACAATGAGTTGTTCTGGAAGTTCATCTTTAGGCAAATTGAAATCAATTACAAAGATTCAAACGCCAAACTATACAATCAATATTTCGAAATGATCTGGAATCACATGCAATCATCTCAGCCACGTCTTAGATTCTACCCTTCTCTATATGCCAAGAGGCTAACCTATTTACAATTGAACGGTAGGTACGAAGATATGCTTGCAGATCTTCCATTATTGGCACAAGCTTACACCCAATCAAGCAACATTTTCAAGTCCCAAGAAACACAATCATTGACATCCAGGTACTTAGTGACGTTGCTTTATCAATTTGTCACCTCTGGCCAATCTCAAGAGCTGATAGATGCACTAATTTCCAAATTCACATACTCTACAGAACACAAATCTGAAATCATAAAGGTTTTGAATAAGGTTGTCAAGATCGTTGCTAAGGAAAATGCCAAATTCGAAGAATTGCAGAAACAGTATGATGAAGAAGATGACGAAAACTCGATCTGGTGATAAGTTTATAAGCTCAACTGTACATATACAAAATTATAATGTTAAACATTGTGGTGAAACTATTGATTTTGTTTGCGCCCTCCTCGAAATCTCTGTTACTAATAGTACTAGAACTAGTTTTACTCCATTGAGAATTTTGCCCGTGTCAAAATGACAGGTTTTACAATTTTTCAGAGTTTGGTATGCGGGAACTGTAAGAAGCTCAGATGCGACTGTGCTAAAGGCATCTCTGTTCTATCACGCTTAGCATAGCTTCTTCGCCCTCTATCATCCAGCTAGTCTTCCAATAATGTTTTCACTTTTTGGTGGTAAAGGGGGAAACTCCTCGAGCCCAGCTGCCAATCAAGATACGATGACAACGACTTCTGAATTCACTGCTGATCTACCGTTAGAAACAACACCAGCTCCAACTCCAACCCCATCATCTTCTACACCTGCCCCTTCCACTCCAAACCATGCTCCCCCAGGCCCACCAAAGATCGATTTTGACCAACTGTCTCAAACCCACTCTGAACAGGGTATGTCTGGTGTGGCTTCTAACTTATTTGAGCAAGTGGTTCTTTCCAATCCTTACTTTGCCGCCGGTGGTGGGTTAATGTTGTTAGGTACTTCTTTAGCAATTGCCCGTCAAGGTATCCAACGTGGTTCTGCATTTTTGTACCGCCAACTGCTGGTTGATTTGGAAATCCCAAGTAAGGATAAGTCTTACATGTGGTTCTTGGAATGGATGTCTCAGTATAAGCATAGAAGCTCGAGACATCTATCCGTTGAAACCAACTTCATTCAGCACGAAAACGGTGCCTCTACTACTAAGTTCTCGTTGGTTCCTGGTCCAGGTAAGCATTTGATCAGATATAAGGGTGCTTTCATGCTTATTAACAGAGAAAGATCTGGGAAATTACTTGATATGACCAATGGTACTCCTTTTGAAACTGTCACTTTGACTACTCTTTACAGTGATAAGAAGTTATTCGATGATTTGCTCCAGGAAGCCAAAACTTTAGCATTGAAGGCCTCCGAAGGTAAGACTGTGATTTACACCTCTTGGGGTCCCGAATGGAGACCATTCGGTCAGCCTAAGAAGAAACGTATGGTTGATTCTGTTATTTTGGACAAAGGTATCAAAGAGAGTATTTTGAAAGATGTTCGTGATTTCTTGGAGTCAGGGAAATGGTATTTTGATAGAGGGATTCCTTACAGACGTGGCTACTTATTATATGGTCCTCCAGGGTCTGGTAAGACCTCTTTCATTCAAGCGTTGGCTGGTGAATTAGATTACAACATCTGTATTTTGAACTTGAGTGAGGCCAATTTAACAGATGATAGATTGAATCATTTGATGAACCACATTCCTCAGAGATCGTTGCTTTTGCTTGAAGATATCGACGCAGCTTTCAATCAAAGAGACCAATCGGACGCTTCAGGTTACAAATCAGGCGTTACCTTCTCTGGTCTATTGAACGCTTTAGATGGTGTTGCCTCTTCGGAAGAAACAATTACTTTCATGACTACCAACCATCCTGAAAAGTTGGACCCTGCCATTCTAAGACCAGGTCGTATCGATTACCGTATGTTAATTGATAATGCTTCAGAATATCAAATTCGTGAAATGTTCCTCAGATTTTATGAAGGTGAAGAGAACAAAGCTGAACAATTCGTCAACAAATCTAGAGAATTGGGTGTTAGTATCAGTACGGCACAATTACAGGGGTTGTTTGTTTACAACAAGAACGATCCAGATGCCGCTTTGGCTATGATTGAAACCTTAAAGACTCCAAACCATGTGTTTTGAATATTGTAAATAATATCATATCAAATTACGGGGGGATGTATATAGAATACAAAGTGAATACTACTAGTATAAATCGAGTCTCATTTCTATGTCGCGAAATTTGCCTAAATGGATATCAGGCCAAAAACATATTTGGTGGTGTGCGGGTGTCGGAAAGCAAACTGTGGGGGAAATAATCATAAGCCCCTCAAAAACATGCGATTAATTGAGAATACAAGACCATAGTTGAGGCCTCTAATTACAAGTGTCTATGTGAATCTCATCGCTTCGCAATAAAAATCACGCTAACCATCAATATGCTTTCAGTCAACAAAAGGCTCCTAAATTCTGCTTCCGTCTTCAATCGTTCTTCTAGAAGATTTCTTTCTTCCACTTCCATTGCTTACAATCATAATCATGATACCACCCCTGAGGAGAACCTCTTATCCAATCCAAACTATCTCTATGCGTTTGGAGGGCTAAGTATTCTACTAGTGCTTGGTGGTCTTGATTCACAGTATGCTTCTAATCATTCAGAATCTTTCTTCGGTTCTTTGTTCAAAACTAGAGATGATAAGGAGATTGTTATTGAGAACGTTAAATTGCAAGAATCCGTTAATGAGAACAAAAAGGTCGCAGAAGTTATGTTTTTGAAGAAACCTAGTAATAATGGTATCAGAAATTTGTCTGGTTTGACTAATAACTTCAAGAAGTCTGGATTTCCTTTTAACTATGCTCCAGGTGATCATTATGATGTCAAGACATTGGGCGAAAGAAAACAAGTCAAGAGCCTATTTAATGCCTGAAGCGTTTACCACCACTGCTTTTTATTTATTGGAACTTCTCTCTTCCGAAGTTGTTATTTATTAAGACTTATTTATTATATTTATTTTTCAATTATTTTTCAATAAACGGATTTCTTCCACTTTTAGGCTGATTCCAAGGCTCTCACATCACCGCTTTCAGAAGTATGACTGCATATCTTTCTTTCCCTGTATTCCAGGTCCTTCCTCAATTTGTCCTATTTGGGACTTTCGTGCATAATATTCTCATCATCATGAACTGATAGACTTCATTCCAAAGGTCAAAAAAGAGATGTAAGTAATTCATCACCTTCTTGAAAGTTGATAAACAACCGTTGGCCCATTCCCTACAAAGAGTACTTAAACTTTGATAACAGTGTTTCAATATAGTGCCTGTTAATTTTTTTTTCAAAAATGTCTACCACCGACAAAGAACCTGTCCACCTGGAAGAATGTGTCTCAGATTGTGAAGATAGCGCTACAATCAGAGCAACTGAGTTTCAATCAGAAATTGGTCCTTATACACCACCACCTTCACCCTTTTATCAGGAACCAGCTTCAACTCCATTGACTGACCAAGATACCATCATTTCCACGAACACTACCACCAGTGTGTATTCTGGTGTCCTCTTGCCACCTGATATGAGCTCTACTGTTAGTACACTTTCCTCTAACAATGAACCGAGAACAGACAACACTTCAGTTTCTCCAAGCGGTATATTTGGATCTACTATGACCTCCTCTTGTTTGAAGAAAGTCAACGAACAATTGATGTCTTCGCAGTTGAAACTCAAATCTTCCAGAAATTCAGATGTTTCCTCTGAAGTAGCTACAGTTGTGAACTTGTCAACTCTCAAAAGAAAGTTAACTGCCGAATCTTCAATAATCAGCGCAGCAGATTCTTTCCAGACTTGTCGTAGTGGTTTTAACGAATCATTGGCAGATGTTTCTGTTGGTTCTATGGTCGGTTCTCATAACATTGAAGCAAATAGTATCCAAAGAGAATATGTTGTTCCAGTTGTTGAAACATCCTCAACTGAGAGTGAGACTTTACCAATAGTTCCACAAGCATTATTTGTCGAATCATTGCAAGCTGTAAAAAGATCGTGCAATTCTATCAACACTGTCGTTCCTGATGTTTCTTCTTGTTTTGTTAGAACCGATAACAATCCGTTTAGAAATGGCACTGCTTCCAAAGAGATGAATTTCTCTAGCTCCAGCATCGTCTTTCCCGCTCAAAGCGATAGACCACCTAGTAAAACTTTTGATATTGCTGATGTACAATTCATCGAAACTGAAGAATTTAATCCACTAAAAACTCAGATTGTGAATGGCTTCATGAGCAGCGTTGAACAGCAAATGAGAGAATTTGAGAATTTGCAGAAACATAAACCAAATACTGTTCCGCATGCTAATGAAAACTTTATGCCACCAACACCGTCAATGGATTTTATGTTAGAAGATGCGAAAATCCCGGAACCACCAATTAAGCCCAATAAATACACTTCTACCACTGGCTCTACCACTGCTATTGATGCATCTGTTGTTAGCGAAGATCCCAGTGTCGCTGATTTGTTCGAAGTTGATGTCAAAAGAGAAAGATTATCGTTTGTTGTGAAGTTCAAAAAGTTGCTAGCTCCGTTTTATAGGTTGAAGCTCAAAAAGGAAGTGTCAGAAGAGGATGTCTTGGAGATCGAAGACAAAAACATCTTACACACTGGTTCTTGTCATGCTCGGTCAAACTCCCGGTTCTCCAGATTTAGAGGCAAGTTCTCGGATCTAAAACCTTCGAATGAACATATCAGGGCTATGATGGCTGAACTGTCATGTATTGATGAACTTAAGAAGAAAGAGTTAGAGCGTTATTTGCCGAAGAGAGATCGTTGGTTTCGCACTGAACATGGACCCCCTCCAAAGGGCAGTCGTTATCACATATGTCCTGGGGCCACATCTGCCCATTACGAATTGTTCTTGGATTCTTTGAAAATGACTAGTCAAAATGGTTACAAATTCAGACAGTGGTATTATGAAAACAACAAAGTTGTTCCCCCACAGTTCAGGCTCCCACCACGCATTTGGAATGGTATGATGAAGGATCCGAATCATTCTGGCTGCCGTAATTTACTCAAGGATGATCGTGTCTTTTCCCATATTCCAGATCAATACATTGCTGAGTTTTACTTGAAGAACCCACAGAAGCTTCTTGTTCCAGGTGCCTTGGCCCAATTAAGTGAGATGTGTTCAGTTGATGTTATGCAACAGATCAAATTGATATTCCATTTGACAAAGCTTGGCGCCACTTTAAAGGCCCGTGAACTTTCTGGGCAACCAGAAGACAAGCAATACTATAATAAATTGATTCATGTCATCTACGCTGAGACTGAGGATTCCATTAGTGAACTTCTTTCCTGTGATCCAACTAATCATTTAGGAGCAATTGAACACGAAAGCTCATTAGATGCCGCTTTCAGAGGTGTTTTAGGCAAAAAGGCTGATTTAATACAATTGGTTCAAGTTTTGGACCAAAACAGAGAGTTTGTCAATGAGTATTATTCGCGATTGATGCAGCTTGTTGTTCCATCACCAGATAATAGTAATGAACCCCAAGAGCGTTTTATCACAGAAAGCAAAAAAGATTGGAATAAGAGAATTTCCACTTCTAACAAGTCAATATCTCACCTGGGTACAACCTTTATGAGCAATGGCAAGAGCCAATCTATTTCCCCCATCGATGCTTCTTCTCCTTCTTTTTCTTATTCCTCGGACAATGTTTCCGATGATAGAAAGATCCAAAACGCCAACTATAATCAACTTTCAAGGATTTTCTACAAGAGCAAAATTTATGCTTGTTCCAGCAAGGAAGGATTAAAGTATAGAAAGCAACCTCAACTAAAATGTTTGTGTCTCAAGGTTGATCAACGTCGCAGATACACAAGAAAGCATTTCTTTGGGTTTATCAAGCCATACCATCCACGATACCACGATATCTATGATGTAGACGATTACGACGAGTCTGATAACAAATTTGTCAGGTCCATCGTCCTTATCAAGAAGAAATGGAAACACGAAGCTTATAAACCTCATCTTTACATTCCTAATCTCACTGGTATTAATGAGCGGTTTTTAATGGAGTACTTACATGTTCTAAGTGGTAGTGCTTGTCAAAAGTCAGAGAAAGCTGGTATGGCTTGTCAAAGGGAATTACTTGATCCAAATACCTTTTCTAATAAGACAAAGAAGAAGGGTACCTTTAAGATAAAACTCGCGTTTGAAGAGTTCAATTCTTGCTGTTTGAAGTTTGGAATAGAAGACTGTTCTTTGGAAGATACCTTTGCTATTCAAAGAAGAGGTTTGAAGAATTGTTTTGAACATTTCATTCATTTGCTTGTCAAATCTCACGTAATCAATTTCCATGAATTAGAAGAAATCAAGGTTTGGGGCAAGAATGCGCCAAACTATGGGTCAGAAGAGATTTATCATGCAGCTTTTGAATATTTTACATTATCCCCATTGGTTGATTTTGGGTTTGTGTTTTTGGATTTTGCGGGTATCGCCCCTGCGTACATTTCTCGTAATAGGGTGTTATCTTTGACCTTCGATAGATCAAAGGGATCCCTTGCATACATTGAGAAACTGAAGGAGATTATTCCAAAAAAGAAAAACATGAGTGAACGAGAAAAGAAGGAAGCAAAAATTAAAACATTCCAACTTGGGTTCTTGAAACTGTTATGCTCTTTCTTGCACTCTCGTTACATTTCCAAGTACATTCTTCGTTCTTTGCTTTTCCAAGTGGACAACAACTTGGTCTTGAACAGTGTCAATGGTGTTCCACCAGGTTTACGTAATTTATTGAAAGAAAAACACACTAGCAGTCACAATCCCACATTTGCTGCTTTCAAAGATTTCAACCATGAAGGGCTCAATGGCTATGAGACATATTTCGACACTTCTAGTGCTGGTAATAAAGCTCATGCTGAGTCATTGATAAGACCATTTGAAACGTTTGAGAGAGAGGATTCAGGTAATGATGCTTTTGTCTTACAGGCTATGGTGAAGTTATTGAGAGTTAACTGTGATCAGTTTGAATTCTTTTTCCTTTGAGCATGTTTTTTTCATAGTATAATTTGTATAATGTTTTTAATGTGCTATTTGATTTGTTTATATTGAATTTATATAGCAGCTTTACCCGTATGTTTCTGCTGGAAGAACAGCTAATATACTTACTTTATGAGAAGCTCTGGGGCAGCTCGTAGTTACTCATTGCGTCGTGCTCGATTATATAATCCGAATCATTTTTGGCCGGGGATCCGGGTTACCCGGTTGAAGAGCTTGCTGTAGGGATCAATGTTCAAAAATCCAAAACTTAAAGCGACCGCCGCCAGTCGTATTAGAATGTCTAATACTTAAATTGCCAGCGAATTTTTATTGAATTATTCTGCAATTGAGTCCTTCTTTTTGTTCAATTTCAATTCCCTATAATTTTATTCCACAAACTATAATATGTCTTGGCAAGGTATGTTATAATTGGTATCAGGTTTCTTTTCCTCTCAAACAGATCATCGAGGGGCGAATCCCAACACACATTACCTTTGCAGCAGGTTTACTAACAAAAAGTCTCTAACTTTTAGCCTACACTGATAACTTAGTCGCTACTGGTAAGATTGACAAAGCTGCTATCTATTCCAACCAAGGTGATTCTCTTTGGGCCCAATCACAAAACTTCCAACTTGCTTCTAATGAAATTAACGAATTGATCACTGGTTTCAACAACCCAGCTAACTTACAAGCTCAAGGTTTACATTTAAAAGGTGTCAAGTTCTTCCTTATCAGAGCCGATGAAAGATCTATCTACGGTAAGCATGCTGAAGAAGGTGTCATTGCTGTTAAGACTAAGCAAACTGTTTTGATTGGTCATTACCCTGCTGGTGTCCAAGCTGGTGAAGCCACTACTATTGTTGAAAAATTGGCAGATTACTTGATTTCTGTTGGTTATTAGATAGAACAAAAACTAAAGTGTCTTTATTATAATAATACCCGTTCCTATTTATGATTAATTTATATATAATTCTCTGCAGCACGTCATAATAATTAGTAGTGGCAGTAGCTGTACCATCGTATGCTACGAGTGTAACCCGTCTGAAACATTTGCGGCAGGGCGGAATTATAGTCGCTAGCGAGTGCAAGGCCACCCCAAATTCAACATGACAATCTTCTTATTCTTCCTATCACTTTCACTGTTGTTCCATCCTTCATTGATTACACTTTGTCCCCTTCTTCAATGCCTGGCCTAACATACGATAAATTTCTAATCTTTGGAGACTCAATCACCGAGTTTTCGTATAACCCGTATCCATATGGTACAGAATCACAACAATCAACCGTTCATTTCGGTTATGGTGCAGCCTTGCAGAATATCTATACACGTCGTCTTGATATAGTCCAAAGAGGTTATGCTGGATTCAACTCTGATCATGCTGTTGAGATGATTCCGGAGATTATTAGAATTGAAAACTCTGGGGAAGGCGGTAAGATCAGAATAGCCACTGTTTTCTTTGGTACCAATGACGCAGTGAAAGAAGGATCTCAACATGTTCCATTGGAAAGATATCTTGCCAATATGAAAAGTATTGTGCAGCTCTTACAAAAAAATAATATCAATGTTATATTGATCGGACCAGCAATGCATGATGAACCAAGATGGAGAATATCCCGTGAAGATGATTACAGACACGGGTTGATTCGTTCCAACGAAAATAATGAGAAGTACAGTGATAGCCTACATGAATTGGCTGACTCTTTGGACGTTCCATTCGTCAATCTTTTCAAAGAATTCTCTAAATTTGATAATTGGATGGGTTTATTATGTGATGGCGTTCATTTCACTGGTGAAGGTTATAAGATTCTTTACAATAAAATTTTAAAGCAAATTAGAAAGAAATATCCTGAATTGGCACCTGAAAGTTTACCTTTCAAGCTGCCTTACTGGAGAGATATTAAACCCGGTATTCCTTTGGTTGAACAATAGATTATTTAGTTCCTACTTCATAATATGTACCATTACTAGTCAAACGTAACTGTTTGTTAATCCTTCTTAGATGC
Source organism: Waltiozyma xylosica (assembly GCA_030581495.1). Taxonomy (NCBI): domain Eukaryota; kingdom Fungi; phylum Ascomycota; class Saccharomycetes; order Phaffomycetales; family Wickerhamomycetaceae; genus Waltiozyma; species Waltiozyma xylosica. The sequence goes on along the minus strand of JAKTTJ010000039.1, from coordinate 22,104 downwards.
GAAAACATTTCTACCAGTAGAGAATGCAATAGCACAAGGATATATCACAGCATTCTTAGTATCCCAAGCACCAGATTTGTGATATATATCACTTTCTAGAATTTTGACAACTTCATCTCTAGTTTCAGCCATAACATGAACCAAACTACCAGCAAATTTAGGCAATGGTTCGCCATCTTTTGGTGGCTCTGTGAAAAGAGCACCACCATGTGTTAAAATACCCTTGGAGATGTTACTTTGGATATCTTGAAGATGTTGGGCTCTGAATGGTAAACGATCAACTGTTGGAACTTCTGGAATAAATGCCATCCATTCTATTTTCTTCAATAATCTGGTGCTTTGAGAAAACGACCTCAGCGAAATTTGGCGTGGTAATATTTGGGAAACCCTTGCTGTATTTCTTAGCATTACTATAAATTTCTCAAGAGTTGTTAACTGATTCGGTTGCAATTAACTTGTTGATATATAAACTTAACTATCTACCACACAGGGCCCAGCAGCATCTTGATTCTAAGACTCCAGAGTCCAAACGCCAGGTGCAGGGATTCTGAAACCCGGACACCAAAGCAGTTCTGCTTTCATGACAGGAAACTAAGCTCTTCTGGAAAACTCACAATACAATAACGCTTGTTCCAGTTAGAGATGAAATCAGTTTGGGAAATTCTGGTCTTGTAATGTTTTTTGATCGTCATTACACTTATTTCTTGAGCTCTACTTAAAACATAGTGTGCACTTTGAGTTGGACATGAACTACTATATTTACGGATCAAACCCTGGACCCACTCGGACATTTTCCGAGATCACGAATAATTTCCATCGCAGCAGTCCTTGGACAATTCTCGGATTTGAAATTTTGGGACATTGTAAAATTTTGGACAAGTGCAATTTTTCTGAGTTACACAGGCTTGCGGACAAAAGTAAAAAAGCTTATGCAGCTTCCGATTTAACTTGCATATCTGAAGGCAAGAAAAATTGGAATAATCTAGGTCCGACTCCCAACAGGTTTGAGTCTTGTTCGCCTCGGTGTTAATATCTCTTTGTGCATATCCTAAAAATCAAATTTCGGGAACTCTGAAATCTTTAACGGGACAGAATTGGCCCGGTTGTTTTTCTCTTTTTCTCTGCAGAGAGTATATATGGTTGAAACCTGCGCTTTTTATTTGATAATATTGCACTTTTGATTAAAAAGAATATTCGAATGTATCTTTTCTTAGGACAACAAGAGTAATCTATAATAAATATGGTCAGGTTTAATATGACTATACATTCGTTCTGTAGCTTTATATGGCAACAACTTGGAAATTGAACTCAAATATTTGTCTCTGCTGTTGATCTTCATCACCATTATCATTTTGACCTCTTCTTTCTCTTAACTGTCTCTGCTGGTTCCAATGAACAATGAAGAATAGACCAAATGCCACCAAAAGAAACAATAGCAACGCAATGTCTTCGTACGATGGTGTCAATGAATCCAAGATTTCAGATATGATCGACCGTGAATCATCTTCTGCTGATTGTTTGATTGTTTTATTTGGAGTATTGACAACTGTTTCAGGTTCAGTGACTGCATTACCTCCATTATGGACACGACGATACAAAGATACCCAATCACTCCAAGATCTTCTTCCACTATTACCACCTTTATCATCTTGCTGCTCTGTGAAACCATAATCCTTAATACCCATTAAATTCCCCCAAAATCTCTTAACACGTAATCTCAATAATGCCAATTGCACAGGTAAATAAGAACCCATTCCAGAATCACTACCAATTTTTTTTGCCCCGCTTCCCAGAAGGGCTAAATCATAATATCTCTTGGACAAATGGAAGTCACGCTCAACGCTACCGATACCATACTCGTAGACCCAACCGAGATTGAATGATCCTTGAGATGAACCTCTTACCGACGCAGACTCATAACAGATGAACGCCTTGTCGTGTTCTTCACGAAGGGTATAGATATCACCAAGATACAGCAATGAGTCCAAATTAGACTGGGCTGATGATCTTGTAAGAGCTGCTATTGCTGACAATTGACGAGATTCTGTCAATTTGGGAGGGTCAGGATCACCGATTGTGGGTAATTGGTACAAAAGATATCCCAATGACGCTTGCGCGCTTTCGAAACCTTGTTCAGAAGCGATGCTATAGGCTGTCACTGCAGTATGATAGTTCCCAGAAAGTAGTTCAAAGAAGGCGAATCGTAAGTATGGACAAACCACTGGATCGAAGGATTCAACGTAGTATTTCAAGTCTCTGATTTGCAGCAGTGTAATGTCTTGGCCTTTAGCTAAATCATGGTAGGTGTTTAAAAGCTGGGAATGAAGATAGACTGCTTGTAGGTCTAAGTGGTCAGCTGCTTTCGCTATTATTTCAATAGGTTTCTGATGCTTGATTTGACTTGGGGATGATAATAAAGAGCGACCATAATTGTAATTGCCAGAGGCTGTTTTCAGAATAGAGGCATTGTGGTATAATTCAATGGCCAATGTAATGTTCTTGAGATCTTCGGATTGTGAAGTGAACTCATGAAGTAAACCTAAATCGTTGAAAGTATCACCGAATGGGAAAACTTCTAATGACAGCTCGAACAATCTTTTAGCTTCCTGGTGATCCTCTTGGACACCTTCACCACGGAGATACATTCTTCCAAGAACGTAGATGCATTTGGAAACATACCTTTTATCCAAACCACCGAGACTTGCTAACTGATTTAAGCCAGAATCCATGGCATGTTTCGCATAACGATATGCCTTGGCATAATTTCTGGGTTTCAAGTAACTGCCTTCGTAATAAATCAACACATTTACATAAAGCTCGTTGAACAGAGTATCATCTGAGTCTGGTTCTCCAAGGATGTTCAAACCAGATGCAGCCGAATTAGTCAATAATCTGTCGTATCTGGAAGAAGATCTATGAAGGGAACTTCTCATGTCTCCAACACCAGAGCCATAAACACCGCCTTGGAAATCAGCAATTCTCAAACTGTAAGAGTCTAAATCCATTCCACCGATTGGTGAATGCTTTTCATGGTAATGGTGTAGCTTATTTGCTGCGTATTGATAATAAAACAAGGCTTTAGGATAATTAACATTAGTCGCAATTCCTTGATAATGGCGATAAGCTAAGACCATTGCAGCTTGAACCCCAATACCCAATTCTTCAGAAGGGTCAGCCGATTGGAACGCCAATTGGTAATATAATGCAGCCATGGCTTGATCCACTTCAAAAACACCATTACCACCAGTGGAATAAAGAGTAGCCAAATGGAAATAAGCAGTAGCTAAGTTATCAGTATCTTTCTTTGGTGCCAACTCCACAAAATGTTCATAATGGTCCAAAGCGAGTGTCAGATTGGAAGGAATGGAATGATTACCAAACATGTGAAACTGGGCCAATAAAAAATGAGAACCTGCATGTCCCATTTCATAGGAAGTTGAGTTCAAAAGATTATAAGCTGTCTTGGTATTCATCGGTAAAGAATCATATGCATCAGAATAATCCTGACGGTCAAGCTCTTCATCCTGATCCATCGGTATGTATATCGTCACTGAATTATCATCATCATTGGGAGAAGTTGATGATAAGAAGCTATCAGAGCCATCGTTATCAAAGGATAAGAGTGATAGAGCCTGCCGGTATAAATATTCTGCCTTATCATCCAACGATGTGAACTGATCTGATGTTGAATTGGTGGATGTGTCCGGATATTGGACATCCACATAAATAGATTCAAACTCAGCTGATTCAATCATATCAGCATAAGAATCTGTGTGGGTATTTGCTGTTGTGAGAATGGGTGAAAGCCCAAGAAGAAGTAGGAACGAGCCTAGTTGTGGCACTAATTGGGACTTCATCCGTGTTATGGTTGGCAATATCTTATAGTAATATATGGGATTATTTGGCTTGTCACAATAGAATCGATAGAATTTATGTACAAAGTCGATCTGTGAATGAATAATTGATCTAAGAGGTTAATGTTTTTGTGTTGGGATGCTCTTTAAATCCATGGTTACATTCTACGTATGGTGTTTCTTTGTTGCCTCCTTGTCCGGATTCCAATTGACGTATCAACAAATCTCCTCCGCGTTTAAACACCCGGACATACACCTTGGATTTTGCCGACTTTTAACCCAAAACAATAATATTTAATCAATATGTACATATGTAGACATTTAATATATGAAGTCATTCAAAAATAATAGTAATAGAATATATTCATTTCACAATGTGTGTTCCGATAATGGAATTTAGGGTCCCAAGTTTAATGACATGTGTGCGAAAGTTAACGTACATTTAACTAACAGGAGGGAACGCGTCTTTCAGACCGATAAGACTGATGATCTCCCAACTCCGAGCCTTCGTTATCTTCTGTGATCTTTATTGGTTTTGCACTCTGTTCTTCCATTTCCCTGAACCTAACCAATTCCTTTAATCTTCTTACTCTTTCCTCCTCCCTTATCAAATCTTCCAACTGAGGTGGATCACTTTTCATGAAGCGTAACCATTGACTCCACATAGGTGGCACATCAAATGCCAAACCGGTTTTTTGGATCTGTTTTACCATACGACGTTTTGGTAGCGTTGAAGAAAGTTGAAATTCCCAGTATGAGTTGCCTTCGAGATCATAACCTCTGAACCATTTGCGGCGGAAAGGGACTTTTGCAAGTTTAAAGTAAGTGTTGTAAAGTCGTTTCACTAGTGGAACTTTGATTTTTATTCTTTCCATAGTTGTCCTTGATTTGTGATAAAATCTGTTAAATTAAAATCTGGATTTCATATATAATTTCTTGGATCTGGGGCTTGCGAGGCCGTTAATAATTAAACAATAACGCCTGTAAATTCACGGAATCTGTGGGGAAAAAATCAGGCTACAAAGTGTCGTGAACAAAACATGAATATTTGAAACGCCTCCGCGTGACCCCGACAACCCTCGAAAGGTTTTTGCTTACCCCTCGGATCTCCGTATCACGGTGGCAAAATCATATATTGCACCAAATCTGGAGTGTTAATAGGAACAACCAAGATCTAATGGAGACTTCAGCTTTTCAAGAATTCTCTGCAAAACTCCATTCATCATAGCACTCCGATGTCCACAGTCAAGTTCAGAGCAGGTAGAGTCAACTACGACCCAGAAACTAAAATTGCCACGCCAGATCCAATTCAAGGTCAAATCACCATTAGACCAAGTGAAGAAGATGAATCCTTCTACTCTTTCGATTGGGCTCCAAAGGAAACTACAGTTAATGTTGAAAAGGAAGAATTGTTAGTCATACCTGGTGATGTCCAATGGAAACGCATCCCAAATGCGAACGATGGTAGAGTTTTTGAATTGTCATTCCTGTCCTCTGGTGCCAGACATCTCTTTTGGTTACAAGATATTAACGATTTTGATGACGATGATAAGTTGAATGAATTGAGTGAGAAGGATAAGGTCAACTTTGAAAAAATTCAAAAGATCTTTGAACCTGTTGAAGAAGAAGAGGAAGAGGAAGAACCCCAGCAGATAGAGGAAACCCCAGCTTCCACAAGTGAACCAGCGGTTCAATCTTAGTAAGTTTAAGTGATATTGTCAGTGCTTCTTAATGGATATATATGTTGGTGTGTTAACTATTAAATGTAAATTAGAATCTTTTGGAAAGAATAGCTCGCCTTTTTATATTTCGTAAGAGTACTGACTTATTATAATTAATGTTGGATGCGAATACTAACGCTACATCGGACAGTCCAGTCTATGACCTTCAAGAAATCCTTACACCAGAAACCATTCAAAAACTTCTTGATAATGTTACCGCAGAACAACTCTCAAAGATGTATGAATTCTTACCAGAGGATCAAGAAAAGACCAAAGAAAATTTAAGATCTGTGTTATACAGTAGTTTCTTCAAAAGAAGTAGCGGAGAATTAACCTCTGCTTTGAACAACGGCGGTGGGTTCACCGTTAGTAGAGCACTAGGTCACCCATATAAAGGTGAAGGTATCGCTGCTTATTTGAATTCGTTATTTGAACAGGTCAACAAAAAAGATTAGGTTTTAGATAATTCAATTAAAATTAATAAAGTTAAAGTTTGAAGCTGTGAAACCTCCATGCGCTCGTATCTCTGAAGTGTGAACTGAGGCTGCTGCTGCTGTATGTTGATTTTTAGGAGTCGTGTACCTAACAATAACAAAACATGGACGCGGTCTTAATTGTACTCGAAAGGGTCAATTACAGCTCTGGAAAAACATCTTGATAAATCAAGTTAACTTCATTAGGACTCAGACTTTTCAGATTTCGGAGTTTCCAATCAATTAGTGATCTTGTTTCCACGTGTTATTTGATCAACATTCTGTAGGCAAATCTTAACGCCTACTGCTTTTCAAAAAAGATTTCCAGAAATTTCGCGGCCACCTGCTCGTTTCGGAGAAACGAAAAAACCACACGATCTGACCTGGTGTAAACAAAACAGTTCCAAAGATCTAGTTTCGGATTCACCACACATTTCACGTATTCCCTCTCAAAGCATAGCTTTGATTTACTTTTAGATACCCCATAATTTGCTAGATTGTTTTTTATTAAGTACGTTTTGCGGATCAGAACACACGGTTTGTTTGGGTGACTTCGCCCGGTCGGGTTCTGTTTGTTTACCGTGTTTTCCTTCAAGAATCACAAATACTAACGATTATTGCACAAAAAGACTTATTTTTGCCATCAGAGGAGTTAATATTTAAGTCATGGCACCATCAGATCATGATTTGAAGAGTCAGCTCTCTGATATACAATCTAGGCTAGCAGAGGTAACGCCGAAGCGTGCTAGCATTAGACGAGAACATATGGTGTCGCCAACTTCACCAACAGGTATCAATAACCCTAATTCTAATCCTCTTCTCCAAAGAAATGAAGATCTTGAATCCCATGCACAAAAACTTTCATCAAGTTTACCTCATCCGCCTTCACACATGAGACCTATGCCAACCTTGCATCCGAAAAAGTCTTTATCCAACTTCTTGTCAAAGAAAGATAAGAGAGTTTCATTGCCTACTTTTGACAGTTCCAAATCTCTCTCAACTACAGCAAAAGGCCAAGGGAAAGATATGAACTTTGTTGTTGGGTTAAGTGAAAATTTGCTACAAGAATGTAGAAGATTACAAGCCGAAAATACACAGAAGGGTTCCAGGCTTAAGGCTTTGGAAGATGAGTTCAACAAAATGAAATCCGGAAATAACAGCTTATTGTCCAAGTTAAACGAAACTTTATTGAATGAGGAGAAGATCAAAGATTACAACTGGGAATTGGAGCTCAAGTTGCAGAACTTGACCCAGAGTTTTGCTCAGATGCAAGAGAATTTCGCTAAACAACAAAAGGAACTGAACAAGCAGTTGCAATCTTCACATGAAATCAGATCGGAGCTGGAAGAAGTTACGTTGACTAAGAACCAGCTGGAGCAAGAGATTATTAACAAAAGAGCTTCCACTGTGAACGAAGTTCAAGAACTGAAGAAACACGTCGATGAACTGAATGACGTTAACTCGAGATTGAATGATGAAATTGACGACTTGAGATTAAAACTTGATGATGTCAAAAGAGAATCGAGACCTTTGAGTGGTCTTGGTGCTATTCCAGCTTTGAAGCCATTTTTACCAAATCCTTCAGATGATGAAGTTTCAGAGCCACCAATCTCACCAGTGAAGGATCTTGATATCAATCTATCCAACGTTGAATCAGAGACTCTAAAGGCTTCCTTGAATAACGCCAATAGAACCATTACCAAGTTAAGATCGCAAATCGTTAAGTTGAGAGGTAACGAACTCATGGCTAAGAATAGCTCTAACAACCTTTCTGCCCCTGAGTCTCCCGAGTCTGTTAAGAAGCAATTCGCCAACTTGAAAATCAAAAAGTCGGGTATGAACTCTCCAGGTAACAGAAACTTCCAGATTATGTCCAATTCTAACAGAAATTCCAAGTTGATTTACACTTCTGATTCTGATTCGAACTCAGAAGACTGGCAAAATTTCGCCAACAGTCCATCCAAGAGATCTGTTCACTCTAACAAACAAAGACCCGAATCTCTGATCCACGATGAGTCTGGCTCAGACTATGATGAAGATCATGATGCCACTCATGAATTCATCCCTCAGCCACTCTCTCAAGAGTTGAACTCTTTGCAAGTCTCAACGACTGAGGTCGAAAACTACTGTTTGGTGCACGGTTTGGTTTTAATCCCTGAGATTGAGTACAATGAAAAGATTAGTGAATTGAACAATAGGGCTGAAACCTTAAAATCTCAATACGAGGATCAACTTACTAAATTAAAGGATTCTCATGATTCTGCAATTTCCGATATGGCCAAACTAAGACAAGATCACGAGTTGAAGACCAATGATCTTCTTCAAGTCAAACAAGCTGTCCAGAGTAAATTGGTCGAAACTCAAAACTTCTATGATGACCTTTCCAAGAAGTTCGGTGCTTTGAAAGAATTCCATACTCTTGAACTGGAAAATGCCACTAAGGAAAAGAATGCCTTGCGAGACGAATTGGTCCAAGTGCATGATGATCAAGCCTCGTTGATTGAAGAGCTTCAACAATCCAAGTCTGCTGTTGAAACTGAACTATCACAAATCAAGGAGACCCACTCTGTTGTTATTGGTAACTTGACTGAAAATCAAGAAGCTTTATCCAAGTTGCACTCCGAAAAGGAAGCCACTTTGGCTCAATTGAAATCTTCTCATGCCGTTGCTATTGAAGAACTCACTAAAGAAAGTAACAGACAAAATTCTGAATTGGAGAATGCCAGGGAAGCTCACCAAGCTACTGTTGCTCAATTACTCGAAGATAACAAGTCCATCCAAGCAGATCTTGAAGCTATCACCAGGTCCACTGATTCCAAGATTGCGGAATTGACCAAATCCAACGATGCATTAACAACTGATTTGGTTCAAATTAAGGGGAAGCTTGAATCAACTGTAACAGAATTGACTTGTAAGAACGAATCCTTAAAGGAAGAGTTGATCAAGTGCAAGTACAACTTCAAATATGAGAACGATCAATTGGTTTCTAAGAACGCTGCTTTGGCTTCAGAGTTCGAAGAACTTCAAAAGTCTAAGGGTTCTTTAATAGATGAAATCACCAAGGACAGAGATAGCATCAAGAACGAGCTTGAACAGTCCAAGGTTACCACTACCGCTTTAATCTCAGAATTAAACGCCAATGTTCAAGCTGTTACTGAAGAATTGAATGAATTGACCAAGGTAAACGAAGCTAAAGTTACAGTTTTAACTGGAGAGAAGGAACTGCTATTGTCTCAATTGGTTGAAACCAAACAATCCAACGAATCCTTGATTGAGGAATTGAGGCAAGAGAAGGCACAATTGGCAGAAAGTTTGAATTCTGAGACTCAAACCATGAACATGAAGATTGAAGAATTATCTGCATCCAGAGATGCCGTCAAGTCTGAATTGGATGATACTATTCAATCCAAGGAATCAGCCATCGAAGAATTAGTCACTGTTAAAGAAACCTTATGCAACAAACTTTCTGCTATGGAATCTGAGAAGACTAAACTAGTTTCTGAATTGGAAGAAACCAAGAAAACTATTCAAGAGGAATTAACTTCAAACAAGTCTATCATTGAGGAATTGAACCAATCCAAATCTTTGTTGGAACAAGAGTTACATGGAACCAAATCTGCTTTCGAATCTGAAAATGTTCAACTTTCATCTCAATTGAAGGACTTGCAATCGACTCATGAATCCACTATTGAGTCACACCAAGAAAAATTAGCCAATGCTGTTGATTTGCACAAGCAAGAATTAGCCAAAGCGATGGAAACTGCTTCTGCAGAGATTTCTCTATTGAACACAAAGATCGAAGAATTATCGGCTAACAACTACGAGCATTCTAAAGCCATCAAGGATCTATCGAATGACAAGGAACAACTTGCTAATGAGCATGAATCTGTTAAATCTGAATTGGCCAAGTTGGTTCAATCTCACACGAAGGCTATTGATGAGCACAAGGTTACCATCTCAGAGATGGCCATAGATGCCAATTCCAAGATATCGGAATTGACAACTCGTGTCACGCAATTGGGTAAAGCCAATGCCGATGTTCAAAAGAACCACGATGATGCTGTTGAATCTCATAAGGCAGTTGTTGAAGATTTAACAAGCCAATTATCTGAGTTGAAGGAAACCCATTCCAAGACTATTGAAGCTCACGACATCAATGTCACTGAATTGAAGTCTGCCCATGATTTCAAATTGAAAGATCTCGCCAAGGAAATTTCTGAACTTGACCAATCTAATATCGAGATTAAGGGTTCAATGGATGAATTATCTAAGTCTAAGGCGGATTTGGAAGAATTGCTTGAAGCCGAAAGGGCCAGCAAGGAATCTAAGGTTAATGAGTTATCCAAGCAGCTTGAAGAAGTCGTTTCCTATAATGAATCTGTCATTAAGAAGCTTCAATTACAATCTGAAATTCGGATTGAAGAATTGAATGATCAAATCAAGGAACTTTCAGCCTTGAAGGACGCCAATGTTAGACAGATCGAGACCTTGTCCATGTCCAAGACTGAGCTACAAAAGTTGATTGATGAACCATCCATCGCATACATCAACGAAAAGGCTAAAGGCAACGGGTTCAAGATTATCGAAGCCGTCAAGTATGATGCGGAGATTGCCGATTTGCATAACAAGATCTCCAGTTACGAAGCCCAAATTTCTGAACTGAACACCAAGTCTTTGAAGAAACAAGAAATCACTCAGAAGCTAGTTCAAGATTTGAAGGACAAGTCCGATGCTGCCAAGACTGAAGTCACGATTATGAAGGAGGAAGTTGTCAGATTGAATACCGAAGCTCAAGAAGCTAAGGGCAAGTTAGAGATCTTACAAACCGATATCGAGAATCCTTCTATTGAATACTTGACAGAAAAGTCCACTAATCATGGTTTCGTTGTTATTCCAAAGTTGGAGCACAATGATTTAGTCACGTTGTCTCAAAGAACTATCCACGATTTAGCCAAGGAAACAAACTCCATTGTCTTATCCGAAAAAGACCACTCTGAATTATTGCAAAGGTCTAATGAACCGACTCTGGATCAATTGACTGCTTCTGCTGCTGGTTTAGCACACAAGTTAATATCCGATGGTGACCATGAGACTTTGTTGACGAAGGCTTCCAAGACTCTTGAAGATTTGGCTAAGGAACAAGAAGTTACTTTGGTTTCCAACTTCGATCATGCCGAGCTCATGAGAAAGGTTCAAACTCCTACTTTTGATGAAGTCAAATCGTATGCTGTTTTACACGGCCACACATTGGTGGATGTTTCAGAGTTGTCTGAATTGACCTTCAAGGCAAAAAAGACTGTTCAAGAAATTGCTAACGAACAAGGCTTGGTGTTATTGACAGTTGGTGATCACGATGATTTACTGAAGAAGATTGAATCTCCAGAGTTGGAATATTTACAAAGACATGCGAAATCAAATGATCACTTGCTGATCGCCAAGGACGTTCATGAAGAACTATCTAAGAAAGCTTCGAAGACTTTAGACGATTTGGCTGTTGAATCTGGAAAGGTTGTTTTATCCACTGAGCATCACATTGATTTACAAAGAAAGTCTAATAATCCAACTTTGGAAGAATTGTCCAAATTTGCTGAATCTAAGAAGTGTGTCGTTATCGATTCCAACGCCCATGAAGAATTGACCGCCAAGGCTAATAAATCCCTACAAAATTTAGCTAAGGAAAACGATTTAACTTTGTTAACCAATGAAGAACATCGTAATTTGTTGGACCAAATCGAGCACCCATCTGTTGATTTCTTGAAGGTTAAGGCAGAAGCTAATATGTTCCAATTGGTCAGTGAAGAAGATTACAAGAACTTAGTCATCCAATCTGCCAAAACCGTTCAAGATTTAGCTCAAGAGCAAAAGTTGAAATTATTGACCACAGATGAATATGACAAATTGATTAATCCTTCCAAGCAAGCCATCGTTTCCTCTGCTGAAAAGTCTGGACTAGTCGCCATTGAAAGAGAAGACCATGAATCCTTGGTCACCCTGTCGCAAGCTCCGGGTATCGATCACATTCAAACCAAGGCTGCTTTGTTAGGTTTCAATGTTATTTTCAAGTCTGAACATGATGATTTGATGAAGATTTCTGAAGCTCCATCCAAGGATTTCATTGTTGAAAAGGGTGCCGCTTTGGGTTTGGTTACTATTCCAGAAGTTGAACATGAAAAGACCAAACAGGAACTCGCCTCTTTGAAGAAGGATTTGGCTGATAACGAATTCTTGAAAGAGAAGATCTCTGGTGAAGGGAATGTTGTCTTGAAACATGAAGACTACAATGAGTTAGTTTCCAAGGTCAACACTCCATTGGAAGATTTGGTCAAGGCCGCTGGTGATAAAGTCTTGTTGACTAAAGATGACCACTCTGAACTATTGAATCCTTCTTTGGACAAATTGGTCAAACATGCTGCCAAGAACAATTCTGTCGTCATCTCTAAGGACGAACATGAATCTTTGGTTCGCTCAACTGAGGCTCCTTCTTTAGACCATATTCATTTGAAGGCTGCATTACATGGCCATGTTGTCGTTTCTAAGGATCATTATGAAGAAGTCAAAATCATTTCCGAAGCTCCATCTGTTGAGTTTTTGACTAAGAATGCTGAAGCTAGTGGTTTCGCTGTCGTTGAAACTACCGTTTTGAGTGACTTGAAGGAGAGGTCTGCAATGACTATTGATGATTTGGCTGCTGAACAATACAAGGTCGTTTTAAATTCTGAAGTTTATGACAACTTGATCAATCCATCGGAAGAAACCTTGATCAAGAAATCTGAAGCTTTAGGTTTGGTCGCTTTGCCAAAGGACAAATATGACACCATGGTCCAATCTATTGAATCTCCAACACTAGAAACTCTTGCTTCGAAGGCTAAAGAATTACATCAAAACTCTTTGGTTCCAACAGAAGAATTAGTTAAGTTGACTGCCATATCTGAAAAGCCATCTTTAGATTTCATCAAGACCAAGACTTCTGCTCAAGGATTGGAAATTATTCCAGTCGATGATTTGACAGATTTAAAGACCAAGGCCGCTAAGACCATTGAAGAATTGGCCTCTGAACAAAAGAAGGTCTTGTTGGAAGAATCTGATTACGACGCTTTGATCAACCCGCCAGAGGATACTTTAGTCTCCAAGGTTACCAACGATTTTGGTCTTTCTGTTCTCACTCAGGAAGAACTGGCACGTTTAAAGAACCCAACAAGCGAAGAATCCAAAGCTCTCGCTACTTGTCATGGCTGGATTGTCAGTGAAAAGGCTGGATTCGAGCAACTCCAATCTAAGGCTAATAGAACTATCGATGATTTGGCCATGGAATCCAACAAGGTTGTTTTGTCAAAGGATGAATATAAGACTCTCACAAACCCATCAACGGACCAAATCTCCAAACTGGCCGGCGCAGCTGGTCTTGTTGCTTTGGCTAGTAACATACATGACTCGTTAGTTAATCCGTCAAAGGAATCTCTCGAGAAAAATGCTTCCAAGAGTGGTATGCATTTGGTTCCAATTGATGAATTGGCCAATTTGAAAAAGCAAGCTTCTAAACCATTGGCCGATCGTGCAAAGGAAGCTGGTAAGGTCGTTGTTGGTGTTGAAGAACATGCTAAGCTAGTTAAGCCTGATACTGAAGACGTCAAGAACCATGCTGCCAGATTGGGCTTGTTGACTTTAACTAAGATGGAACATTCTGCTTTGACTCATCCTAACAAGGATGCATTGGCCGTCCATGCCACTAGAGAAGGTTGTAAGTTGTTAAGTGATGAAGAATTCGACAAATTGATCAGTCCATCTGACGAAGCTCTCCAAGATCTTGCTTTCAAGACTGATGCCGTTGTTCTCAAGAAAGATGAATACTTGAAGCTCACGGACCCTACGTTTGAGGCACTTGCTGAAGTCGCTGATAAGCAAAATTGTGTTCTTTTGACGATGGCCGACCATGAATCTTTGGTAAAGCCATCCAGAGAACAACTTGAATCTAATGCTCGTGATCTGGGTCTTGTCACTGTGGAAAAGGCAGAATTTGCCGATTTGAAGGAAATTGCAAGTACTCCTTCAGTTGAATTCATCACCAAGAAGGCCAAGGATAATAATATGGTTGTTTTGAAGAACGCGGACCACGAACAGATTGTTGCTGATTCCAAGCGAACTGTTGAGGACTTGGCAAGATTAAACGGTTTGCAATTGCTCACCAAGGAGGAGTTGGCTGAATTGAAACATCCTTCTTTGGAAAAGCTTCAAACACATGCTGAGTCAGCTGATCATGTTGTCATTCCTAAGTTAGAATTGGAATCATTACGTCATCCAGATGTTGAATCTTTGACTTCCAAGGTTTCTGAAAACGGGTATGAAATGATTGAAAAGAAAAAGTATGCCAAACTCTTGGACGAATTGGAACGTCCGCAAGTCACAAGTTTGACCAAGAGGGCCTCTACTTTTGGTTACAAGTTGGTCTTAGACTCAGAACACAATGAATTGTTAGATCAATTGAACAATCCTAGTGTTGAGACTATCACTAGTAAGGCTAAAAATCTTGGGTTCACCGTTATTGCTGATTCTGAACATGATTCATTATTACAAAAGGTCAATAGCCCAACTGCCGAGGACTTAACCGCTGCGGCTGAAGCTTTGAATTTCAAGTTACTCACAAGTGAAGCCTATCAAAGCTTAGTTGAACCAACTGTCGAAGAATTGATCCAATCTGCTGAAAAGAAGTCCCACAAGGTTGTTCCTGTCGACGAGTTTGAGTCTTTGGTTAGCCCATCATTAGATTCTTTGTCACAAATGGCTGTTGAAAGGGGTCACACTTTGGTTTCAGACGAAGACTTCAACAAGCTGTCTCACCCTACTGTTGATTTGTTAACATCTTCTGCTTCTGCCATAGACCATAAGGTCATTCCATTATCGAAATACAATGCTCTTTTGCAACCATCTGTGAAATCATTGGAAGAGCATGCTTCCAAGAATGAAATGAAATTGGTTCCATTGACCGACTATCAATCCTTAATTGAACCACCATCATTGGAAAAGATCATGGAAGAAGCTTCTAAGAGCGATCATAAAATCATCTCCGCGGACGAATTGGCCAAATTGTCATCACCAACCATTGAAGATCTAACTAAGCATGCCAATGAAGCCGGCTATGTTGTTCTGGCTTCATCTGAACACAGGGAGTTGTTGAAACCAACTGTTCAAATTCTCAAGGACCACGCCCTAGCAAATGGTCATCAATTGGTCTCTGTTGAAGAGTACAAACAATTGATGGATCCAAGTGTTGCCAACTTGGTTGAATTGGCTACTGCTAAGAACCATAGAATTATTCCAGCCGATGATTTCGAAAACTTGGTCAACCCTTCCATTGCCAAAATCTCAGAATCTGCCAGAGATCAAGGTCACATAGTCATCACTGACAAAGAATACCAAGAACTTCTTGATCCTTCTGTTGAAATCTTGACCTCCCAGGCTGAATCCAGGAATCATAAGGTTGTTTCTGATGACCAATACTCCAAGTTGACCGCTGCTCCTACTGTCGATGAATTGAAACGTCATTCTACCAACGTTGGTTACAAGTTGGTCGATTCCGAAGAATACGAAAAACTTGTTGATCCTTCTTTGGAATCCTTGTCTAGGTTTGCCTCTTCAAAGGGCCAAAGTTTAGTCTCCGTTGAAGAATTGGAAACTTTGAAGTCTGCTCCTTCCAAGGAAAAGATCGAATCAGCCGCCAAGAATTTGGGTTTGGCCGTTGTCCAAGAAGAGTATTTACAAGAATTGGAATCTCCATCTGTGGACAAATTGTCTCAACATGCTGAAACTCATCAACATAGGTTAATCCCATCATCAGAATACCGTACTTTGATAGAGCCAAGTTTGGAACAACTGTCTTCTCACGCAGCCAAACATTCTCAGATCTTATTGAGCTCCAGTGAACATGCGCAGTTGGTAGATCCATCCGTTGAATCTATCTCATCCAAGGCTGAGCTTTTAGGTTTCGCTGTCGTTACTAATGACCAATTGAAGGAATTAAGGGAGCCAACTGTTGAAGTCATCACCAAACATGCCAAAGACCAAGGTTATAAGGTCATTCACGAAACCGAATTCAGTCAATTATCCTCCCCTTCTGTGACATTGTTAAACGACAATGCTAAGAAGTTGAACCATGTTATTTTGTCAGAAAAGGACCACGAGGACCTCGTCCATAAGACTTTGAATCCAGATTATGACTTGCTAAAACAAAAGGTCACAGAGTTGGGCTATGAGCTTGTTCGAAAAGATGAATACCAAGAATTACTCCAAAATGTTAACAATCCAGATTTAGAAACTTTGAAGGGAAAGACTTTGGTATTGGGCTATGAAGTTATACCAAGGGAAAAATTACAAGAGTTGCAAGAAAAGGCCGAAAACCCAGAATTCGATTTGTTGAAGGAAAAGGGTGGGGAATTCGGTTATGAACTTGTTCCTAAGGACGAATATAAAGAATTGACTGCCAAACCAACTGTGGAATCTGTTGTTGAAAGTGCCAATGTTCTAGGTTACAACTTGGTTTCGTCTAAGGATCATGATGCCTTATTGGAAAAGGTCAATCACCCATCAAGCGATTTAATTCGTTACCATGCTTCCAAGTTTGGTCTTGTTTCTATTCCAGAGGAAGAAGTCGATGATTTCGTCGGCCACCATTTGGAATCCAAGGGCGAAGTTCGTGTTGCCACTGAAGATTACGAGAGTTTGAAGTCCCAAGTTGAAACTCCAACTAAGGAATCTGTTGATAAATACGTTGAAAGCATTGGTTCTGTTTTGATCACCAAGAAATTTCACTCCAATTTGATCAACTCCATAAATAAGGTCTCCAAGGTGGATTTAGAAGCCAAGGCTGCTAAGATTGATCATACCTTGTTGCCAATTGAACAATTTGAAGAATATTTGGACCTCAAGGAGAAAAAAGAGCAACAGGGCGCTATTCTATCGACTCCTCCTTCCAAATTTGCTGCTACCAAGCACTATTTCGAAACTGTCTCCAAATCAGCAGAAAAGGATAAGAGCCAAGCCAAGGTTTTCGAATCCACAAGATCATTGGGCTTTGTTCCAGTTGCCGCTGATGAATACAAACAATTGTTGGAAAACCAAAAGGAACACGTGATCACCAAGTCTGACATTTACAAATCTGCTAAGGATTTCCAATTGGCCGTCTTGCCTCATGATGAATACAAATCTTTGTTGAAAAACAAGAATGCTGAGAATATGACTATTGAAGATTTACAAGAGTTGGCCAAACTGTGGAATATGAGTCTCATCGATGCCGAGACAAAGAAATCCGGTTATGAGCTACAACAGCCTCCACCTGCGCCTCCTGTTCAATATCCTTTGATGACTGTCCACTCAAACAAATCTAGTGCCACGATGTCTTCTGCCATTAATGAGTCTGACTACACTGATGCCTTGGAACGTGTCCCATCTAATGGATCCACCATCAACTTGGAGAAGAGAGAACATGGTATTACAGTTGACGAATTGAGAGTACAAGCACAAAGATTAGGTTACGAGTTGTTTGAGGTGGGTTCATCAGTTGAACAAAAACCTTTATCTGGTTCAGTTGACACTAGTGTCATCAGTGATCATGAAAACGATGGAGATGACGATGAAAGTGAACACTCAGAATATGAAGCGGAGGACACCACTAGTTCCAGTTTTGTCATTTCTACTAAGGATCCGGTCTCTAAGCAAAATATTCTTAGAAGAGCTTCATCCTTAGGTTTAATTGTCTTGGAAAAATCTGAATACGAAACTTTGGCCTCTGTCAGGGAATTTTCTCGTGTTGAAATCGAAGATCAAGCTCAAGCTTTAGGCTTGAAGGTTATTCAAGAGGAAGAATATCAAGAATTGGAAGCTTTGGAAAATGAAGGTAATGTTGTTATTTCTGTTGAAGAGTTGAACGAATTGAAGGAAAGAGTTGAGCAAGCTGTCAAGGAACTAGACCAATTGAAAAATACTAGTAAGTCTATTGCTGAAGAAGAACAAGAAGAAGAACTTGCTGCTACTGAAGAACCACACCAAAATGTTAAGGAAATTTTCAATGAAGGTATGATTATGATCAGTGCTGCTGAATTAGAAGAATTAAGAGCCAAGGTTTCTGCTTTAGAATCTGTTACTGTTGTCTCACAAAAGAACGCTATTATTCCCTCTGTGTCAAATGATGTTACTGTTGAAGACCCTAAGAAGGTTGCCATTGATCCCGTTGAGTCTTCCAACTCAAGTACTACTGCTGTTAGTTCTAAGGCTAGTGTTGCTAAAGAAGAAACGAAGCTTGCTCCTGTTGTGATCACTGTTGAATCTGTCAAGGAGTTTGCTGCTACTTTAGGTTTGGTTGCTCTAACCCAGGAAGAATTAGACCAAAAATTGCAAGAAAAGAAAGAAAGACCTTCTTTGTCCACAGTTGCTTCTGTTTCTACTGCTGCAGTAGCCTTGGGCTTATCCATTGTTCCAAAGGGCCAAGAACCACAATCCATCAAGGCCTTAACAGCTGAAGAAATCACAAGACATGCTTCTGCTTTGGGTCTCGTCACTGTTCCTATTGACAAGTACCAAGCCCAAGTTGATGAGTTGTCCAAGTTCTCTGATGCCGAATATCTAGCTGAAAGATTTACCAAAGCTGGTCTGACTATTACTGAGGTAGATGCCTTAACAGAACTTCGCAAGAGAGCTTCTGAGGAAGAATCCGTTGATCGTCTTGCTGAGTTGAATGATAAATTGGGCTTTATCTCTGTTAGTAAGGAGAACTATGCTTCTATTCAAGGTCCAAGAGAAATTACAAAGGAGGAAGTTCTAGAAAAGGCTCAAGAATTAGGCTTGATTCCAGATCGCCCTGCTCGTGCTGAAGTTGCTCCTCCAAAGGAAATCACAGAAGAAGATATACTTTCTAAGGCTGCAGGATTGGGTATTGTCACTATTCCAAAGGAACAATACCATGAGTTGTCCCTCAATGCCACCAGTGGTGGTGTTGCTTCAAGTGATGCTACTGATGAAGTTAAGCCCATCGATGAAGAACAATTAGTTCAAATGAGCTCCAAGTTTGGTTTGGTTCCTGTGCCTGTTGAGGTTTATGAAAAATTATTCAGTAAGAAGAGTATTGAAACTTATCCTGTTGTTGCGGCTGCTGATGAGTTGAATGAAGAAGATCTCACGATCAGAGCCTCTGAATTAGGTTTAGTCGCAATTCCAAAGGAAGAATTTGAAGAGTTGAAGTTGAGCAAGGCTGAAGCTATGCTAACTCCAGAGCCATCTGCTCCACGCACTGATGGCGGTAACAATACATCTGTTTCTGCTGTTGATACTTTAGAAGATATTTCAAGAGACCAACTGATTGAATTAAGCTCCAAGTTCGGCTTGGTTTCCATTCCTTCAATGACTTATGAATCTATACATGCATCTGCTTCGACTCCAAGAGAACTTTCAAAATCTGAAGTCATCCAATCTGCTTCCCAACATGGTCTCATTGCCGTTTCCCACGAAGAGTTAGACCAATTACGCGCTAAGGCTAGACTTGTCTCTGCTGAAAGTATCGGGTCTTTGGAAAACTCCACTACTAGAAACACCATTGTGATCAATAAGGATCAATTGGTAAAGCAAGCTAGAGACTTGGGCTTGCTGACTATTCCAGAGACTTCATTTGTTGCCACCAATGTCTCCCGTATTCCAGATGTCAACAATGTGGTTGTCTTGCCTGTTACCTACTACAACAAGTTGAGCAGACAAGATCACCAGAATGGGAACAAGGCATTGACTGATGAAGAACTCGAAGAGTTGGCTAAGAAGAGAGGTTTCCATTTGGTCTCTAAACAAGACACCCTATCACAATTATCTCCACCATCTCAGGAACAACAACAGTCCCATCATCAATTCAACCACAACAGATCATCTTCTACTTACTTGTCACGCAGTGAGTCCAGAAAGAACATGGCTGAGATTGCAGCTCAGACGGCCCAACAGGAATATTTGGAACAACAATCAATGTTGAGAGTGTCCAGAGTAACCTCCAGAGCTCAGCATCCTCCACATTTCCACCAACCACCTTCTTTCAAGGTTCCATCTGCTCCAGGAACTTCAATTGGGTCTTCTCCAGTTGCAGCCATCAACAACAATAACAACAACAATTATTCTCCAGTGACTATGACGCGTGATGATTCGATCCATGGTGGGTTGTCTCTGTTGACCAATGCTTCATTGAACTCTCCTAACATCATTCCAGCTTTGACACAAACTGTCATTGGTGAATTCCTTTTCAAGTATTACCGTCGTTTGGGTCCATTCTCGTCTATCTCTGAATCAAGACATGAAAGATACTTCTGGATTCATCCATACACATTGACATTATACTGGTCCGTGGCCAATCCAGTGGTAAGCAACCCATCTGCTTCTAAGACTCGTGCTGCTGCTATCGTTGGAGTTGAATCCGTAGAGGATTATAATCCTTTGCCTACTGGTTTGTATCATAGAAGTATTGTCGTCTATTCTCAAGGTGGTAAACAAGTCAAGTTCACTTGTCCTACAAGACAAAGACATAACATTTGGTTCAACTCTTTGAGATATCTGATTAGCAGAAGTATGGAAGGTTTGGAATTCGAAGAAGGTGAAATGGACGTTTTAGGTAATTAAAATATTCAAAGGAGAAGAAGAAAAAGAATTAGATATGCCCGCCCATCTTTAAGTTAAGTGTACATTAGTGTAAATTAGTTAATTTTTTTGTTTTATAATATAGTATCATCCGTTTAATTTTTTGTTATCAGACTGGGAACTTACTATTGCTTTGGCATTGTTTCGAGCAGTAGCTAAGTGTGAAATGATAGGAATATAACTTAATCGAGAGGATATTGGTACTATATATATATTAATAAGGGTTCGCTGAAAAAAAAAAATTGAGTTGAGATTTGAATTTAGTACCATTCTGCTCGCTTTAGTTAAAAACTCGGAGAAACCCAAAACTGGGGTGTAAATAATTTTAGTTTTTAAGTTATGCTCTTTTAAAGTTTGGGGATGTTGTCATTTTTTTGTACATTTTCGCTTTTCTTTACTGAGAATGGCCGAAAAATGGCCTTTTTTGGGTGCGCGATCTTCAGACAAAGATTGCTCTTCTTAGAGAAATGGTAACTCAAAGTTTGATCAAGATGAGCTGCTCCCTGATCCAATCTTTCTAATGATCCCTAAATATTACTGTTTTGCCCCATTTTGAAATATCCTTATACATTTAGTTTCCCCTCTTTAGGTTTGTGCTCTTTCTGGCCTCTCTTTTTTGATTTTTAAATTGAATTTCAAGATTTTCCGCGACTGTTTCCTTTTTTGGGTTTTCGCGTTGTTTTGATTAATTGCTTAACAGTAGTACACGTCTCACAACTTAACACTACACTTTATATGCTTAGACTCCGTCGTCGAACCAACAATCCTAGGGGTCCTCCCTACTATCAAACCATACTATCGCCGCCCTCAGGAATATCCTCCTCCCCCACCTTCACCTCCGACTCCTCTTAACGATACAGCTCCTATTGCTAGCCGCCTTCGAGTCTTCGAGTGAGGGCACCTCCCCCTAAGCCTCTCCAGCCCATGTGGCCCAACATGCTTTGGCAGCTATTATGAGAGAGAACCTTCTTGAGGATCCCAGGATTAATCTTCAGGATGCTCAGGGGATCATGGAATTTGAGGGAAATGAATTGATTGATTTGGAAGAAGATTTCCAGGCCAATGGTCCTTCTCCATGTCATGCTCCACCTCCACGTCGAAACGCCGAGAGATCTCAGATGTATCATCCAGGTCCAATGACTGTCACCTAAGCTCTTCAACGGTGAGTCGTCTTCCTTTTGTTGTGCCAACGGAAAGGTTACGTTAGCCAATTTTCGGGAGCCTCCGGAACCGATTAAGGAGATATTCAGAGACCCTTTATTCCACAAGTACAGCAGGACAATCAACAGCATGCTTTGTTATGAAAGGTAAATTGTTTCACAGAGTTGCTGGCATGCTACCAAACATAGAAAATGATCAGGAGAAGTTTGCGGAAATCTACACATTAGATCCTTTGACTCA
>JAKTTJ010000038.1:0-122538 GCA_030581495.1 Waltiozyma xylosica | reverse complement strand
CAACAAGAAACCATCACCACGGATAATAATAAAAGAAAATCAAGCATTGGCTGTGCTTTATTCCAGAAAGTCTTGAAAACAAAATCGGCTTCCATTTCCCCAAACACTAGTATTGCTACTGTTGGCGCTATAACACCATCATCCTTAGAGGAAAATTCAACACTGAAAAATCACGGATACACTACAATCAGGACATCCTCAGACGGTAGTGCCGGACAGGGAAGGTCACCATTGAATGGAAGTAGTGCAAGTGGGACGATGAAGTCATCAACCAGTTTGACTGATGACCATGGACAACAAGGTATAATAATAGATAATTCTTCTGCAGCTGCTATGAATCCCGATAGTTTACAGACTGGGGAACAAAGACGAGACAGTGAAATGACGGATGATGATGAAGAGATGGATTTATTGGAGATATTAAGAAAAGGTCCTGATGGGATGAGATAAATTATACATATAAGTTTGTCTGTTGTCGTTAGTGGCGTTGGTCACTACTCTCAAAATTCAATTTAATTTAATTTAATTTAATTTAATTTAATGGATTTGTTTTTATATGCTAAACTAGCCACTCTCTTTCTTTATCCGAATATAAATCGTTCCTTCTTCTTGGATCTAATATAAGACTATAGTAGTGTTAACTCAAAATAAAATAAGATCATAGCAAGATTTTATATTTTGTTTTGATGAATCTTTAACAGATATACAATCGTCTTTAAAATTCGTCCTGAAGGTATTGGCGGCACGGCATTATATAATTTAATTCAGCATCAGAATGCAAGGACTATGCCAGTAGAAGCATCACGATTTTGATTTTAAGTTTAGGGCAACTTGGCCGAGTGGTTAAGGCGAAAGATTAGAAATCTTTTGGGATTTCCCGCACAGGTTCGAGTCCTGTAGTTGTCGTTATCTTTTTTTGCCAGGATGTATTGAATCAATCTTATCATTTTTGTTTATTTGGTAAAAAAACCTTTATTTGAAGTGATTTTTTTTCAATTATAATTTCTAAATCATCTATATTGAAATTTTTATATATTCGTTTCTCTCTATAAATTTAAAAGATTTCATCGTTTTCAACATCCGTTAAAAGTTTAGCGATATAACGAAGCCCCTCTTCGGCTTCTTTGAACAAACCAGTTTGCCATAACCAACCATGACCTAAACCTTTGACAGTTTTAACTTGGACCGGAATCAAGTTATCGATAAGTTTCTTACCATATCCTAAACCAGCCGATCCTAACACATCATTTTCACCAGTGATAATTGCATGTGATGCTAATCCTTGGAAATTTGGTGATAAATAGAGATCACCTTGATGGAATTTTTGTAATGGTTCCAAGAAATCAATTCTACCAAAATGAGCTTCAATCTTGTCTAAATTGTCAGTGAGTTGAGTTGGATTTTCAGTTTGACCAAGAACAATGAAATGTTCAAAGTATCTAACTGTGGCAAAATTAAGACCAGGATCACCATCAAATTTCTTGAAATTTTCATTGAGAATAACAGTGTCGAAAGTTGGATGCTTAGAATAATCTTCACCAGGAGGAACGACTGCAATGACAAGTTTCAATGGCAAATTGAAATCTCTAGCAAGATGTCCAAAAGTGGAAGCTAATTTCCCACCAGCAGATGAACCACCAACTGAGATCTTGTTCTTGTTGATACCAAACTTATCCGGATTTTCAGAAATGTATTTGAACACTGCAAACCCATCTAAGAATGAAACGGTGTAGTGATTTTCTGGGACAAGTCTATAATCGACATCAATAATAGTAACACCAGTTGAATACGTTAGAAAAGTGAGATTAGGAGTATCAAAGCTCAAGCCGCCACCTAAGCAAAACCCACCACCATGGTAGTTGATGTGCAAAGAATCTGTCTTCTTTGTCTTGTGTCTGTAAATCTTGATTGGTATTTCGAATCCATCATAAGAAGTAATAGTAGAATCTTCAACAGTGATATCATTTTTGAAACTTTCAACTGATAACGTGGTTTGCTTAGATTTGTTGAATTGTAGACGGACATTTGCACTTTTTCTCAACTTATCAATATCACTTAGACCTTCAACATCAATAGGGTTTTCTTCAAGATATTTCTCAATTTCGTTCTTCTCATAAATTTCAATCAATTTAGGGTGGTAACGTTTGCGAATTTCAGGGTCGTCCCAAGGATATGATGGCATTTTGTGATATGTGTGTACTTGCTTTTAATTCAAGATACTCTTACTTTCTTTTTTTAAGAAAACAATCCTGCCTGCTTTAATGATGTTGTGGAATTGAATTGAGAAATATGTGGGAAATGGGGGGCTTTTTAAATTGAAATTTCCCTTTATTCATTGATCATGGCGTCCAACACTTCGGGGTGAGGGAAAACTATCGCTTAGATACCCCAAAATGTGGAGGTAAGACGTGCTTACTGATGGTTTTCCCAAAGATTTGAAAAGGGGAAAATAAAGGAGTAATCATTTGCATGAAATAGATATTCGTCATATATAGATGAATTTTTTAAAGCAATATATTAAAACTTTTTCTCAGTCGGAAAGGTAAAAAGATGTGTTGGAATTAGTTTGTTACCCTTTCTTTGTTTTGATTTGATTTGAACCTTTTTCGTAACGTAAGTAAGTGATCAAAATTGTGGGTTTCGGAGTTATTTCCGGAAAAGGAAATACTAACTGTAGTCAATGCATCTTTCGCAAGGGATTTTTTTCGTTTTCCTTCGCCATTTGCGCAATTTTTCGGATTTTCGCAAACAAATCTACTTTGAGACCCTGTCATTTTCCTAATTTGATTTTGTTTTGCGAAAATGGTGAGATGAGAGGAGCCACAAACATCATTTGAGGCTTTATGAAATAAGTGGAAAGTAAAAGAAAAAACAAAAGCAAAATCTATTGAAACATATCTAAAAGTAATCTAAAATCTATCTATATATATATATGTACATATATAACCCAACCTGAGAATCATGAAATAAAAAAAAAGTAACCATCCAGCTTTCCGATCATTAGAACTTGGAAGCAGTTTCGAAGAAAGTCTTACCTTGAGTTTGGGCAATCTTCAATTCCAATTCAGAAGGTTGTCTGGACCCATCACCACCAGCAATGGTACCAGCACCCCATGGAGAACCACCGTGGACTTCGCTGATGTTGGTCAATTCAGCAAAGGTGTTCTTGTAACCCAATGGAACGTAGATGAACCCATGGTGAGCCAAGACAGACATGGCATTAAGGGCAGTGACTTCTTGACCACCACCTAAAGAACCAGTGGAGACGAAAAGACCAGCGACCTTACCGTGCAAGGCACCAGAGGCCCATAGCCCACCAGTAGCATCCCAGAAAGACTTCCATTGGGCTGGGAAGTTACCGAATCTGGTTGGGATACCGAACAGGAAGGCATCGTATTGGGTTAAAGTTTCTGAGGTGGCAATTGGGTAGACTGGCTTTGGAGCAGCGTGCATCTTGGCTAAGACTTCTTCTGGAAGGGTTTCAGCGATTTGGTAGATGTCAGCTTGACCACCGGCAGCTTCAACACCCTTCTTTTCAGCTTCAGCTAAGACGTTGGTGTGACCGTACATGGAGTAGATAATGATAGCAACTTTTGGGGCCATTGTGTATGATGTGTTTGTGTTTGGAAATATAAGTAAGAGATAGTTTGATGATACAAAGGGAATATCTTTGCTTGAGAGCCATAACGGAACCTTGAGATGAGGGAAAAAAATCAGATATTTATATGAATCTCAGGCAAGATGCAACTACGTGCATGGGGGCCTTGCTTCTCTTCACCGGGATGCATATATGATCTCCACCGATCTGACATTTCCGTGTTATAAATCAGCTTACTAAAAATTGACAAACGCTACAACCGGTGCGGCCACACACCGCCTCACGAACCTCCCGGCGTCTCAAACATCAACGTCAGAGCTTAGGCAGAGCTTAGGCAGAGCTTAGAGAGAGCTTAGAGAGAGCCAGGATAATCTAATTTCGCCAATCCTCTGCCTACAAACGAAGCATGCAACCGGGTTAATAAGCAGGTCCTGAGTATTACTAAGGGATTCGACTATTACCAAAGATTTGTAAACAATTACCCTGCAGCTGGGCACCTTGCAAAAGTGGTTGCCACAGCTCCAGCTTTTATACCTCGCCTCGTTCGATAAAGTTTCTATTTATACAAAACCAATCCCTCGTCTTTTCAGTTGGAAGGCCGACACATGGATGTGAACTAGTCAATTCGTTAAACAAAAACAACAACAACACACACACACATATATATATATATAACAATGGTCAAGATCGCTATCCTTCAATACTCAACCTGGGGTCACGTTACCGTGCTTGCCAAAGAAATCCAAAGAGGTATTTTGGAAACCGACCCAACTGCCGTTGCTGATATCTACCAAATCCCAGAAACCCTTAGTGAAGATGTTTTAGCCAAGATGTACGCTGCAGCCAAACCTGAAGATATTCCAATTGCCACTCCAGAGACTTTAACCCACTACGATGCCCTTTTGTTTGGTATCCCAACCAGATTCGGTAATTTACCAGCCCAATGGGTTGATTTCTGGGGTAAGACTGGTGGGTTATGGGCCAGTGGCGGGTTGCACGGCAAACCAGCTGGTATTTTCGTTACCACTGGTACTCCAGGTGGGGGTCAAGAAACCACTATTAGAAACTCCTTGTCTATTTTAGCCCATCATGGGTTGATTTACGTTCCACTAGGCTATAAAAATGCCTTTGGGGAGTTGACCAATGTTGAAGAACCACATGGCGGGTCCCCATGGGGTGCTGGTGCCTTTGCTGGTGCCGATGGGTCCAGACAACCTTCTGAATTGGAATTGAAGATTTCTTACATTCATGGTTCTTCCTTTGTTAAGACCGTTGCTAAGTTTGGTTCTGAAGCTCAAGCTCAAGAACAAGAACAACAACAAAACCCAGAAGTTGAAGCTGCTCCAGTTGTCGCTCAAGTTGCCAAGAATGAAGCCCCAGAAGCCAAGCCTGCCACAAAGGCCGCCGTTAAACCAGTTATTAAGGAAGTAGATGAAACATCCAGTAAGTGTTGTGTTGTCATGTAATTTTGGTGACTTGACGATACTGTTTTTTTTTCTAATAGACCGAAAGAATTAGACTTTTTGTGTGTTTCAGTACCCTTCCTTACCTTCATATTTCATTTCCGTTTGTTCACCTTTTAATATATTAATTTAATGCTTCAATTTGCATCATCTCCTTTGTAGTTTAATCCAACTTCAACGGCCAGGCCAAACAAAGCATGGAATGCTACAATGCTACCTCTATCTACGCAGCTCTCCCAGATAGATACTATTTACATATATATTCATTCATAAACGTTTGTGCGTGTGCTCTATTTACTCCTCCTTTCTGCTGAGCTCGAATGTTCTTTGTCTTCTTTCTAACCATTCCTTCTTGTTGTTCATCTGCTTTTCATATGCACTTTCCTTCTTACCTGGGTAAATTAATTTCTGATCAACAGGATCTAATTCTTGCTTGAAGGCTTCCTTTTCGGTCAACTTGGCATCGGATCTCCAAATAGATTTGATTTGTTCAACACAGTGCATACACAAAGTATGGGATCTCTTGACGTGACCACAGGATGGACAACGGTTCAAGTTATTTAAAAGTTTCAATTGTCTATCACCTTGTAACTGTCTGTTTCTCTTACGACGATGAGAAACCTTCTTCTTAGGAACAGCTCTCAATAAACCTTCCAATAAGCCGGTTGGGATCAATGGAGCGGCATCGACAGCGTTATTGATGTATTCTTGTAATTTTTCTTTTAAAGTCTTTTGTTGTTCAGTTGGCTGTTGTTGTTGTGGACGAGCTTGTGGAGCGAATGGATTCGGTATGACAACTTGGATTTGTGGGAGTCTTGGAAGTCTGGTCAAAGCACCAGCAAGGTTATCTAGAACAGTGATAGACAATGACATTGTTTTGAGGGGGAGTTTCCAGGAAATTTATAAATTCTTGTGTCACTTTTTGTTGTTCTAACACCTACGTTTATAGGCCCAATATGTTAAAATTTTTCAAAAGAATCTCTCTCGCCTCTCCTCCGTCAACACAAGTTCTGTCGATTTTCGTTGATCGAGTTCGCGTGGAACCCTGGAAAGCTTCCTAATTCGGAACTTTATGGCTTGTTTTCCGAAAACAGAAAATTGAAACAATAAACATCCGCTTTAGGAAATTTCGATCTCTCTTTCGCGATGGCAGATTTGTCTGCCGTTTTTGTCGTTTTTGTGGTTTTCCATCTACACCGATGGATTCAGAACAACGCGTCCTTCGGGTAAAATCCCTGCAAAATTGTGGTTGGTTTTGTGTTGGAATCTGAGATCTTGATCAACAACTGTTTGAAAATACCAAACCCTCACTCCCTCAAGATAGCATCTTTTTAATTGAACAGCTTATCTAGCAACCACTTCTCCTCTTTGCAATCCATCCTTCAAGAATAAAAAAGCTACCATGACTGAAGTCTCCAGTTCCACTGCTGCTGCTGCTGCTCACAGTGCTTCATCATCCGCCTCTTCATCGGTCCAGCCAAACTCGTATGTCGGGTTTGACACCATCACATCTCAAATCGAACATCGCTTGTTGAAAAGGGGGTTCCAATTCAACATCTTAGTTGCTGGCTACTCAGGGCTAGGTAAATCCACCTTAGTCAACTCTCTCTTTTCTGCCGATTTGATTCAATCACAAGGTAGAAAGGAAGCCGTCTCCTTAGAAGAATTGGTAGCTAAAACCACCGACATCTCTGTGACTTCCCACCAATTGATTGAAAACAACGTTCGCTTGAACGTCAACATCGTTGACACCCCAGGGTTTGGTGATCATATCAACAACGAGAAATGTGTTGATCCAATTGTTAAATACATCAAAGAACAGTACTCAACCCATTTAAGAAAGGAATTGACCGCCAACAGAGAAAGATTTATCCAAGACTCCAGGGTCCACGCCGTTTTATATTTCATCCAGCCAAACAACATCGGGTTGAAGGCCTTGGATATTGTCGCCTTGAAGAAGCTCTGTGAGATGGTCAATGTCATCCCAGTCATAGCCAAGGCTGACTCTTTGACCTTGGATGAACGTGAGAGCTTCAGAAGAGTCCTTCAAGAAGAATTCAAATACCACAACTTGAATCTCTATCCTTACGACTCTGATGACAACTTGCCGGAAGAAAAGGCTTTGAACGAATCCATCAGATCTATTATTCCATTTGCTGTGATCGGTTCCAACACTTTGGTTACAGGCGAAAACGGCGAAGTCTTCAGAGGCAGAAGAACCAAATGGGGGAACATCAATATCGAAGACATCAGCCAAAGTGAATTCACCTACTTGAGAGACTTCCTCACCAGAACCCATTTACAAGACTTGATAGATTCCACTGCCTATGTCCACTATGAAAGCTTCAGATCCAAGCAGTTGACTTCTTTGAAAGAACAGGCTGGCCACAGCAGTAACAGTAACAGCAACAGCAACCCAAATGCCAGAGCTACCCAAGCAGGTTCAGTTTCCTCTGTTCCCCAACCTCTGATTGCTTCAACCAATAGTGCTGCTCCACAACAGCCTGCCCAGCAAAACCCAGGCTTCCATCAAGCTCCAATTCCACTTAACATCACAGGTCAAGCCTCTAAAGCTCCTGCCACCACCACTTTCAACAACCAAAGCTCCTTCACTATCCCAGGCATGCCAAATGGTATTTCTGCTTTCCCAGTCGTGTCAGCCGGTAACAGCAACCGTTCTTGAAAAGTCCGTTGGACTATCCAAATGACAGGTCTTGCTTGTTCTTTGGTTGTTGATCCAGCCAGCCAGCTGCTGCCTTCATGTTGAAAGTGTTGTTTGAGACCAGTTGACCAGTTGTTTTTGTACATTATAGACATTCAGTTGAATCGAAGAAAGAATTATATTATACCAGAGAATTGACGTTATTTTTTTTTATGTTATTAGAATCTATGGACTATTTAAAGGAAATAGAGTTTCCTTGCTTTGATTCTCAAAGTTTCTCCTGTAATTTGCCACCCTTTGTACCTTGTAAATTGACAACAACACCGCCATTTTCCCTGTCTGCTTCTGTAAGATTTTGTTGCAACTGTTCACCAAAGAAAACAACCGTAACAGTCAAATCGTCTCTATAACGTCTTGATTTGGAGGAAGGAATACTAACCAAAGTGGAAACGTATTCCTTAGAACCACCTAAACTCAATGCATTTCTAATCAAATGGGTGGAAACATTGGAATCCTCCAAGAGGTATTCATGTTCTGAATGGTTCTTTTTATTACGGAAAGCCGGTCTCTGGATATCACGATAACGAGCATCAGAGATATCTTGAACTTTTGGAAGTTTATGATCATCTGTGGAGGATTGGAATAGCTTCTTCCATTGAGATGGGTCTTGATCTTTAGTGTGACCGCCGCTTGTTGTTGAAGGAGCACAAGAAGAACTAGCAGCAGTCGCAGCAGCAGTAGCAGTAGCAACAGCAGAAGTACGAAGTGGATTCTTTTCTAACCATCTAACAACTAAACCGACGATTTCTTCATTGGAAAGCATTTCGTATAACCCATCACTACCAATGACAAGGAAATCATTCTTCCCTGGGTTGACTTTCGTAGTGGAAACAACTGGTTCAGCAGTGACATAAGGTGGTGTTAATAATTGCTTTGGAGGAGCACGGAAATAAACTTTCAAATGATCTGGTAAATCTTCAATCTTAAACCCATCAATTTCTTTTAATTTATAACGGAAATCACCAAAGGCTCTTGTAGGTTGTAATGACCCCAAGACTCTACCATTTCTTACAGCGGTGGATTTTTCATTTGGAGGATGTTGCGATAAAATACGGTCAACTTCTTCTGGATTATCACCTGTTTGATCAACGGACAACGATTTGGCAGTCCATTCTCCTTGTTCGTTTAAAGAACCTAAGACGGCTCTTGAATCACCGGTCACGGCGACTTTCAGATCTTGGGTCGCAGCGTTGTAGAATGTTAATAACCCACAGGCTCCACTTGCTGCAGGAAGGGCATTCATCACATTGTCCTTGACGAATGGATCTTTCAATAATTTACGCAATGATTCTTGCACGATTTCTTGATCAAGTTTAAGGAAACCTTGTTTAATACAATAGTCAATTGTATCTGAATCAGGTTGTAATCTGATCGTTGGATTGGATTCATCAACTTTAAATGCTAATCCCAATTCGTTAACCACACTACCAATCAATTCTTCACGTAATTTGGCTGATGTATAAGGACCAGAATGACCATCATAAATCCCCCAAAAGTAGAAATCAGATTCGCCAGCTTCTTGCTTTAATGGAACGGTGATGATGGATTCTGAACGATCATCCTCAATTGGGGAATTACTGGCTAATTGGGAAATATCATAACGAACAACCCCTTGACTTCTGTTGACATTGTAAGACTCCTCATTGGCACGTAATCTTCTGGTGACTTCTTCATCGCTGAGTAAGTACAATTTGGAAGAAGAGGAAGATTGAGAGGATTGGACTTGTTGAGACCCTTTAGAAGATGAAGAAAGAGATCTAATGGATCCTCCACCGTTACCAGTATCACTGCTCAAATAATGCAGGTTATTACTCAACGTGACATAAGAAGCAACCAACAACACACCGGATGCGACAGCAATGTTCCAATCTTTGGTACGTGATTGCTGTTTAGAGGGACGTTTGGTGGAAGAGAGATGGGAGCTTGATAGTGCTCTAATAGTTCTGGAGGAGAGTACGTTGTTGTTGTGATTGGTGGTGGCGTTGCCTAGGAGTCTTCTTACGCTCGCCCTTGTTGTAGCAGAGCGCGCTATGAAAACCAATGTCATTGATAGATGCTTTTTTCGGAGAGTGAAATAATGTGATCGTTTTGACCTAAGGATTGCGATTTCAAATGAAAAAAAAAGAATTGAGAGTGCTATGAGAAAGGATCCTTCTCATCTTGCAGATTTGCCAGCCAGCTTATTATTTTTTTGCGTGGAGAAATCAACAAAGCGCGATTGGAACAAATGAAAATAGTAGTAGTAGTAGTAGTAGTAGTAATTGCACTACTACGACAAACAGCCGAATGGGCCAAATCGATTAAGTTCCAACTGTATAATATATACATTAAGAAAACGACATTAGATAGCTTAGAAGCATTGATTCAAAGAATTATTATACAAGCCAAGATAAAATAAAAATGTCAATCCCAAAGCTCTCACCAAGCCTTAACAGACCACTGCTCCACAACCCACACACTGTGAAAATCCTACTAATCACAGATTCTATTCAATCGAGTTCACGAGCTATAGAGCATTCGGGATAACTGTTGCTATAGGCCTCGCTTTGAATCATTACACCACGGAGTACAGGCGTAAGGATCTTCGAAGAGGCCAGAAGGAGAAGTTGCAATAGGACTTTTTTATTCAGCAAAAAAAAAGAAGGCAAGGAAGGTATCATCCGGTAAACAACGGCTATTGTTTCCACCATCGCGTTCAAAGACCTCTTTGATCAGATGCTGACTCCAATTCTGCATAAAAGGCAAATGAATAAAATGCTCCAAATCACAACATTCAACTCAGCTTGTTGCTAATATTAAGCTCATATTAACCGCGGGCTGGTGAGAAGTAGTTGAAGGTAAGGGAGAGTTCAGCGCGCTTGTTGAAAATTTTATTGACACCGCCTGTTCTTCCGGGTAACTATCCGCTCCTATTTCCAGTTTTCGTTAGGGCGCACGCACGTTAGTTACCAGCCCGGCCAAATGCGCACGCAGGACACACACAGCACAGCACAGAGAGTTGAAATCGAAAGTGAACAGGGCACAACAAATGAACAATAATCTCATACAAATCAATCAGCTTCATTCTCTCACTTCAAGATCAGCTTGCTCTACAGATCTTACCATAGTCTTCTTCCACATATAAACTCATTGACTCATGGCTGGACCTCCACCACCTCCTCCTCCTCCACCGCCTCCACCAATGGGAGGTGCACCACCACCACCGCCACCTTCATTCTTATCAGCTGGTTCCAGTTCCAATTCTTCCAAACCTTCTAAAGGTGCTCCATCAAGAGACGCCTTATTCGCCGATATTACGAAAGGTAAGACTTTGAAAAAAGCTGTGACTAATGATAGATCAGCTCCACAGATAGCCGGTAAGGTCGCTGATTCAGGTAGCAGTAGTAGTAATAGACCAGTTGGCGGAGCACCTGCTGTCCCATCTTTTGGAGCTCCAGCGGTACCTGGTTCTGCTCCATCTGCTCCAGCTGCTCCAGGCATTCCTCAACTAGGTGATATTTTTGCCAATGGTATACCAAAGCTTAAACATCGTGAAGGTAGCAACATACCTTCTAGCTCTATTTCCTCTGCTCCACCGCTTCCGTCAACAAGACCACCACAGAGAGCCCCAGTGATTCCAACTGGTTCTGCTCCACCAATTCCAGGAGCTCCTCCTCCATTACCATCAGGACAAGCTCCTTCTGCTCCTTCAATTCCTTCTACAAGACCTTCAAATAAAAGCAATTTTAATACGCAGCAACCGCCTCCAATGCCATCCACAAGACCGCCTCCTAAAAGAAACACTAGTATCAGTAGCTCAAACCCACCACCACCAGCCCCACCACCTTTGCCTACATCATCTGCGCCACGTCCACCTCCTTTGCCATCTTCTAACGCTCCACCACCACCACCTTTACCTTCCATGAGTGCGCCACCTCCACCTCCTTTGCCTACATCTTCTGCGCCACGTCCACCACCTTTACCTTCAATGAGTGCGCCACAAGCACCAAGTTTAGCCCACTCGTCAGCCCCACCGCCACCTCCACCAATGCCATCTTTTGCAACACCTGCCACAAGTATATCTTCCTCCAATCCACCTCCACCTGCACCACCACCACCAATGCCTACATCGATGTCCTCTGCACCACCTCCTGCTCCTCCGCCTCCATCTCAATCTAAGCCAGCAACAAAAGCAGCATCGAAACCTACACCAGCCCCAGGTGGCGGTCAATTTGCATTCTTAGCTGAAATAGCAGCAAAGAGAGATGATAGCCATGTCGTCGATTCTGTTCCGTCTAATTTCTCAGCAGCCAATCAAACTTCTGCTGCGTCTCCGCCATCCACTCCATCAACAAGACCAACTCCTTCTTCTGTAGCTCCAAAGCCTCCTTCTTCATCATCTCAGGGGATGTCACTACAAGATGCCATCGCCTCACGAGTTGGTTCCAGAAAACAAAATCTTGCTGTTCCTATTGCTCCAGCTGTTCCTTCTGTTCCGCCATCCCAATCTCCAACTCCAACTCCAATAGCACCAGTAATCCCAAGTGTGAGTGCACCAAGTATGCCACCACCTCCACCTTTCCCTGGTCAAGCCCCACCACCGCCACAAATACCACATGCTCCACCTCCAATGCCAAACAGTGGTGCTCCACCTGCGTTAGGTGGTTTACCTTTCCTTGCAGAAATCAATGCTAAGAGAGACGAATCTAATGTCGTTTCAGGATCAGATAGAACGTCTAGTGTTCCAGCACCACCTCCACCTCCTCCACCAATGGCTTCTGCTCCACCTCCACCTCCTCCACCAATGGCTTCTGCTCCACCTCCACCTCCTCCACCAATGGCTTCGGCTCCACCTACATTGTCTGCTAACCCTACAGCTGCACCATCTTTACCAAGAACTTCTGCACCACCTCCACCTCCTATGGGCTCTGCTCCTCCGTTGCCTTCTTCTGCCGCACCACCATCTGCTCCTGCTCCTCCACCTCCACAACAAACTTCTTCTGTGGGTAAATCTGCACCACCACCTCCACCATCTGGAGCATCTCCATCTCCAGCTTCAACATCGATGAGTAATTCTTCTTCATCTAATAACTTCAAACATCGTTTATTCAACTCCTCATCCTCTCCTGCACCACAAGTTGAAACAACTTCAACTCCGAATGGATCAAAACTTGATACTTCGGTTTATCAGATCGCTTCAACTGTAAAATCACAGCGTATTACTATTGATGATTCAAGGTTTAAATTTATTAATAAGGATGAGTTACCTAAACCACGGTT
This sequence comes from Waltiozyma xylosica, assembly GCA_030581495.1. NCBI lineage: Eukaryota > Fungi > Ascomycota > Saccharomycetes > Phaffomycetales > Wickerhamomycetaceae > Waltiozyma > Waltiozyma xylosica. Next base: position 109,496 of record JAKTTJ010000038.1, on the reverse strand, counting down.
TTTTGAAGGAAAAAAGAAATTTTATCCTAGTGGAAGAGGAAGTTCTGTTCCTTTGGATTTAAGTTTGTTTAGATAGATGGATTGGGTTGGGTTGGGTGTGTATGTATTCTTTTATTTATTTGACGTTCTTTCATTTTACAATTGTAATCATGAACTTATTCTATTGTAATTGAAGCATATAAATTGTTGTTATTATACACCCAAACAATAGCAACAAAACCTTTAGTTCTTCCTAACAGTTTCAGATTCTAAATAGCTTGTGTACATTGAATGAATTTTATGCACAAAAACACCTTTCATTACTAATTCCTAATTTGAGGTCTGTTATTCTTTTACAGTTTAATTTTTGTAAGCTGGTATTACACGTGACTCATGTTCGGGCCGATTGAGTCTGAGTCTGAATATGGTTGATCGGATTCGAACTTGTGACGATACATGTATAACAATAATGATAATAGTATTTTAATTAATTAAGTGTTACTCGAATACAGATACAATGCCGTGTCAATGGTATAATCACATTATGGGTAGAAACCGTTATAACGGTTATTAGATTACTAGACACCCCAGCAGTATATAGATCCGAACAAATCCTTATTTTGTTCGGATTATAGTGTTTTTACAGTCAAGTTTTTTTTACAGTTGATCTATGCAGCAGCATTGTGGATTTTTGTTTTTTTAGTTTCCATCGGGTAAGAGAATTCAGGGTTCCACGGCGTGCAATGGTGTAGAGATTTGTAATCATTTTCTTATTTTTTTACAGTTGAAAGCACTCTGGGAATGAGCGGATTTAACATTACTCAGATCCACAATTTTTTTAAAATATTTGCACAAGATTCAATATTATATAAAGGCAGGGATGATCCTCCCTTTCAATCCAATCATCAGAGTTTCTAAACGTATAAACCATAGTTAATAGACAATTCTGTGTGATTGATGATGCTTTTAAAAACTGTTAATGAGATCCGTGAGAAATCGCGAAAGATAACCCCTTATCCAACTTTCTTCCAATCCAAACATTTTGTATTTGGTATTCTAGCTTTATCAACATCCTTAGATCTTCTTAATGTTACTTCTTTATTAGTTTCAACTTCTTATATTGCTGAACATTATTGGGTCTCTCCTGCTATCGCTTCATGGTCATTGTCCTCATATGCCGTTACTTTTGCAGGCTTCATTGCATTCTTTGGTAGAGTTGGTGATATCATTGGACATGATAAACAATTCATCGTTATGTCTTTTCTATTTTCCATCGCTTCGTTGTTATGTGCTGTCGTTGACAATATCTATGCTTATATCGTTTTCCGTGCATTTCAAGGGTTGTTTGCTGCTGGGTTGATTCCATCAAATTATGCAATCACCGCCAACATTTACCAAGGGAAGCAGTTGTCTGCCGCTATTGCTGTTTTAACTGGGGCCATGACCGTGAGTACTGCTTTGGGTCTAGTTACTGGTGGGGCCTTTTTGCTCACTAGTGTGGCTTTTCATGGTGTTGCTTATTTAACCTTTGGATTGTCTTTGGTCTTGTCCATCTTGGCGGTTTTCACATTTCCTCAGATTAAGAGAACCTCTGATGATACCAAACTGAAAGATTTGGATTATGTTGGGTCAGGTATTTTGATCAGTGGGTTATTGCTTATTATTATTGGATTCACAAAGGGAGGTGAGTCTTGGAAAAATCCTAAATCGTATGTTGTTTTGGTAGTTGGCGTTCTTCTTGTTGGTGTTTTCTTTATCTATGAAAAGTACATTTGTCTTCGTTTGTTTCCAACTAGTCAGCTTTTAATTCCTCCCCAGATGTGGAAAATCCCAAACTACACACCATTGATTATTAACACTATTGTGAATTATGCTGGCTATATCGGTGCGATGTTCATCTCTGTGTCATATTCGTTGAACATTGACCATGAATCCGCCTTGATTGCAGGGGTCAGATATTTGCCATTCATCATTTCATTAACGATCGTGATCCTTATTATGACTTATGCCAATGGGAGATTCTCTCGGAAATGGAGTTGTGTTACAGGGTTTGCCATTGGTTTGGCTGGCTTGATTTTGCTTACTCGTGTTGATTATGGAGCTGCAAGCCATTTATATTGGAGATACTCAGTTACCAGTCAAATCTTATTGTCGTCTGGTAGTGCCTTATACTTTGTCAATTATCTCAATATGATCATCCATAATGCTCCGTTGGAATTACAGGGGATTGTTACAGGTATCGTTCAGACTTTTGGTCAATTTGGAACAGCTTTAGCCTTTGCTGTTATCACTTCGATTGTCGGTGATGCCGAGTCTTTGACTTTACCTGAGTTGAGTAAGAGATACCAGTATGGCTCTTGGTTCTGTGTTGGTTGTTATGGTTTGGGGTTGGTCTTGGTGATTCTTTTTGTTAAAGATATTCCAGCTGAATCAACAGCTAGTGCTGCGGAATCGTCATTGGATGAAGTACAGATAGATAACTATGATCTAGAAAAGGCATAAATAGAGACTAAATAGGAAAACAAGATACCTAACGCTCTAGTAATTTACAGTAATTTACAGTCTTCTTATTTTGTCAAGCTCCCAGGTCACGTGCTGACTACCAGGAACATTCCGTTGGAAATCCGCGTTTTGGGTTTGTGCGCGTGCGCAGTAAACAGAGGGACAGCTTAGTTGATAACGAATGTGCTAAGCGGTTCTTGGCGCTACAGACAGACATGTCAAAAGGGATGAAATAACCTCATCATTTACTCCAAACAATAGACGTAATCCCTTTGTTGTCTTTACTACTTGGGCACCATGAGTCATAAAAGTCCAAACCACAGCAAAAAGCCATCCGATATACCCTCTATCCAAATTGACTCAGGGTCAGGCACTCCTTCAGCCAACAACTCCATTCCTGCCAGTCCACGTATCAATCCACAAGACAATGGTCCCAGTCGTCCTTACGCAGCCACTGGTACTTCAAACACTCCTAGCATTCCATGTTTAGACTCAAAGGGAGGCAAGTCCAGTGTCACCCTCCAGCGAGGAACAGCCAAAGGCCAGCAGCAACAAAGGAGACCAAGACCTATTTACTCTCAGATAAAAGTGTTACCTAGGTCTTTGGAAGACGTATTGAACGAAGATTCACTGACTACACCTTCCACCTCTTCAGAGGCTTCAAGCGGCGACAAAAAAAGATCTCAGTCTAAACGCTCTCTGAGCACCAAGAGTGTTTCATTTGATTCGATTGCCGTCAAAGTTTCACGCGATGATGACCCTGACATGGAAGATGACGAAGATTATTATAATGCTCATTCAAGCGTTGATCATGAAAGAGATCTGGATGACATAAATGAGTATACCATGACTAGTCATTTTGCTGGCCTCTCTAAGATTGATTCGAAAACGCCTTCAATGGTAAGAGAGTCCAGGTATTTGAAAGGTGCCAACAACGTAAACTCTAACAGAGAAGGGTTTGCTCAAAACGTTGGGATTTCAGAAGACTCGTTGATCAAAAATTACGAGCATGCTCAATATATGTGTCACCTCAAGAAACACGGTAAGGGGAGAAGTGTGATCGTGATGCTGTCTGGTAGAAGACATACATGGGTTGGGTTAGATTTTGCCGCTGCCAGAGTTTTAAGAGACGGGGACCATCTAATAGTCGCCACTAGGATACCAGATCAGTTCAGAAGTGATATATTGAAGAAGAGCCATTCCTTGAGACAACAGCGGATCAAGGAAGGATTAGAAGAAGATAAGTCTAAAGACGAAGGTAAATGTCACAGACTGTTCAATAAAGAGGACATCTATCCAGAGCTCTTTCTGCAAGTTGCGAAGAACATTCATAACTACTTTGAGTTCTTAACCGCAAATAGGGATTTGGTGATAAAGCTCAGTATCGAAATCTATCTCAGTTCCAGTACCAAGGTTACCTTAAGTGAGATCCTTAAAGTCCACGATCCTCAGTTCATTGTCGTTTCCAATAAACCCAACTTGAAATTCGCAGAAGCCTACGGATGGAACAGTTCAAGAATCAGTGATCGTCTAGTGCAATATTCGGGGATTCCAGTTATTGTTGTCCCTTCTTTGAAGTCGGATAATTTCGAGTTCAAGCTTTGGGAGGCAGTAATCCTCGATCATAACCTCAATAACCCAGATGACAAGTTAGAACTTGAGAAGGAGTATCGTTTAAGAACCAAGTTAGAGTTGATGAAAACTTCAAGAGCCATTGATGATTTTGTTGAGAAGAATTTCAAGCATCTTCGTCAAGAAGAAGAAGAAGAAGAAGAAGAGGGCACCAGTTCCGAATCCAGTGGTTCTGATTCTGATTCTGATTCTGCAGCTGGTTCTGATTCAGGTTCAGATGATGACGACAGGAGTGGATCGAGATCTGTTAGAACTAGAGGCAGACGAAGAGGTAAGGCAATTGGGTCACCACGTTCTAACAGAAGTGCCGATACGCGTGAGTCTTCTAGAGATCCACCATTGAATCTTATCAGTCCAATCTCCTCTGAAGCTCGCGAGAGTTTCAGTGATGCTTCGTCAGTGGGAAGTGAAGATGACAGCGAATCGGAGGAGCAGGAGCAGGAGCAGGAGGAAGAGGAAGAGGATGATGATTTTGACAAGACACATTTTGGAAGCTCTTCGATGTCGACATTCACCCTCACCAGGAGACTTAAGGCAGCCGAGAGAAAGATTGAATACCATATTGACCATGTGATCTCAGAGTCTAGTACTCAGACACTGACAAATGCAATGGCTTTCATCAATGACGTCAACCATGATATGAACGAGACTTTACAAAAGATGATAGATGAAGAGACCGCTGACCCAGAATCGGCCAAATTGGCAAGAACCATGACTGGGTTGGCAGAAATAACTAAGTCCAAATCCATGCTTGATTTTGATATAAACATCGTGGACAAAGAGCATAAAATGGAACTTGACAGAAAGCTGAAGTTTTTGAATTTTCATGAAGATAAAGCTGGTCTTCATAATGCTTTAGCTCCCGGCCCACCTTCAGCCGCTTCCAAGTCCATCAAATTCGACGAGCCACCAACACCTGGTTCCTGTACCAATGCCAATACCAATTCTACTACACTATCACCACCTAGTTCAAGTCTACGTCGCCTGGTGTCTAATAATGATGCTATTAAAAGCACGAAAAGACCAGACCTGGTTCCAGTCAAATCGGCAATTGTGTTACCATCATCATCATTATCGTCGTCGAAGCGTCGCTCGAAATCGGCCAATGGGTCGAGGGCAAGTTTGAGCTCGGTGAGTTCTAATGGTACTACAGGTTCTGCTAATATCAGCAGTAGCAGTAGCAAAAGGAGCTTTTTCGCAAAACTCAATCCTTGGAGCAAAAAAAAATAATAATTGATACAATGACTCTTCATATTTCATTGTTGAGATTAGAAATTAGATCGATTTCAACTGAGCATGTAACTTGACAACTTGTTTATTATTCTAGTGCTGATAGGAAGTAAACAGTTTGGCCCATGCAAGGTGGGTGATCTTAGCTGTTCATACACAAGTTTTGTACATTATTATATCATAATCTATTTATAAGTTTATCTACAAGTTTTATATAATTGCTAATTCTTCTTTTCAGACTCTTCCCAACCATCTTTCCATCTTTGTCTCCAAAGATTACAATCAAACTTAGGTTTCCCAATTTTCACATTGACTTCATTATGAGCATCACAAAGCCATCTTCCAAATTCTTCTTGAGTTTTAACACGAGGTTTAGTCTCTTCCTTTTCAATATAATTTTTGAAATCCTTGGCACAGAACCAACATGGATAAACTTTGGCAAAGATCGAAAGAAATTGAACCATCTCATTTTGCTGTAACTGTGTAGGTTTCGGTGGATAAGTGGCTGCTAATGAATGAAGGAAAGTCCAAGTAGAACGACCAAGTTCTGTAACATCAGGTGGATCTAATTGGGCATAACCATTGTTTTTATTCTCAGATACATTTCCCTTTTCTTTGGTTATAGTACTGGTGGTGCTGGTGCTGGTGTCTTTCACGTTGTCTGAAGTATTGATGATAGGTTTGGTTATTGGTTTACCAGTGGCCATTTTGAAGTCTAATAAGGTGTTACAGGAACGACAAGGTTTGCCATCTGGACCATATATGATCTTTCTACCTGTGGCACCAAACACCGGAGCAGCAGTGGTTGTTGTTGTTGCGGGTTCTTGTAGTTTCTCTTCGGTTGCAGACATTGATTCTTAGCAATGGATACTGTGAGAAATAAAACTTCGTGTTGCTAATGTTGATTGAGAGTCAATAATGAAGTGTACTGGATATTAATTAGTTCCAAGATCTCTCTCAGATTAGTAATTCATCTAACCGCACGCTGGCTTGGTTTTAGATTCACCTGGAAAAAATTAAAAATAAAAATAAAATGCGATTTCTGTGGATCGAACACAGTACCTCCAGATCTTCAGTCTGGCGCTCTCCCATTTGAGCTAAAACCGCCTGTTGTTGTTTCAAAGAATGCTGGTTGAATCCAGATTTTCTTGTTGTTTCATAGATGTAGAGATTCCTTATACACACCGAATTTACGATTTTGATTTGTTTGCTTTATTGTCTATCTCTTAAAGTTCTAAAGGTTCAAAGATCATTTGATCTATTTTTAATCATGAATCGAAAATTTAAATATGTGCTTATATCCATGAAACCAACAAACAAGTCGTTTGCTGTAGAGCAAGACACTTTGGAAGACTGAGGGCGTTTTCTTGACATGCTGCAAGCTACGTTGAACTATGAAGGACAACAGAGTATCTATCTAAGGAGAAGTTTTTAACAGATAAGACATGCAATTATGATTTTGTCTTCTTAGTTATATAAAAAAACATAAATCGAGCCGTGGTGCCCTTTTTTAAACACATTTAAATAACTTTTTCATTTGAAAACCTTGGTTATATGTTTTTGCCAAACCCAGAATAAGGCACCTAATCCAAAAATACCCAACCCAGTGACAGGGAAGGCCCAATAGGTATAACCCCCATCCAATTCCAAAGTACTTGGTGGCGGGACCAATGGGAATATAGCAAGGAACATATTGGAGAATAAGAAGGTCAACGAGATGAACCAATAGGAATGCCATTTGTGCTCTTCTGATTTCCCCCAATGTTCTGCATCGGAATTACGGTGTAAATATAACAACCCCAAGGTGACAAAGATGTTGACCCATGTGGTTGGGTACGATGAAACGTTGATGATGAATTGGTAGATATCACCATTTGGAGGTAAGATTAAAACCAAAACCGTGAGAAGCCAATGTGAAAGCATTGAGTTTGTAAGGGACTTGAAAGTGGAGCTGAAGGGAATGAGATGTTCTTTGGCTAAAGCCTGTGTGATTCTAGGAGCAGAGAATGAGACAGCCATGATATTACCCAGGTTGGACAAGGCAATGAGAATTGGAAGAATCTTGGAGCTCGTTGATTCTCCAAAGATCTTTGTGAAGAAAATCCCTGCAATTAAAACTCCTGAATCTTTGTATTCGGCCTTTGGGATCACAATAAAGTATGATAAGTTGACAAGGAAGTAAAAGACAGTGGTGATGAAGACAGATAAAGGAGCAGCGAATTTCAATGTTCTCTGAGGATCTTTGATCTCACTCAGCACATAGTTTGCATTTTCCCAACCTTTGAAGGCGTAGATGACTTGTAACATTGCCACGGCATAGCTGTAAATGTTTGGTTGGAAATCGTCATAATTCTCCCAGATATTGTGGAAATTATCAGGTTTGTCATAATCTAAGCTCCATATATCCAACTGCACCAAGGCACCAATCAAAATAATCATGGACAATATGAGAATCTTAATGATACCCAAGGCGGTGAAAATTCTGGTGGAAAGCTTAGTATGAGAAACATGCAAATAAACAGCAAATGTAATGACACCACATGCAATCCATCTAGCATCCCAATCGTTGATTTCTTTTAACCCAAAGGCAAACAAAACATATTTACCAAAGGCATAAGAATTTGCAGAACTGATCCCCAAAAGGAAACTAGGCATAGCATAAACAGTTTCAATCAATCTCTTGGGACGTCTCCAAACCCTCTGAAGATAATTCTTTTCACCACCATTATGTGGCAATTCTAGACCAAATTCAAGATACACAGAAAGACCAGAAAATGTTATAATACCACCAGAAAGCCATAGTAAAAGCGAAAGTGCAACACTTCCTGTCTTTTCATAGATTAAAGAGGGGATACTGTAAATACCGGTACCAATGATCTTGTTGATGATAAGCGCCATCACCGCGGCAACACCGAGATGTGGCACATGTGGAGGATGTTGTTGGTTTGAACTTGTGGGAAGAAGTGGCTGTATTTCGGATTCGGACATTTATTCCTTTATTTATTTGTGTGAACTGATATACTGTCAATGGATAATATCGAGTGGAAAAAGTGTTTTGAAAGTTGGGGAGTCATTTGTAATTCATATTTGTTTCGACCTCTTTCTTTTCTGTTGTATGTACGCTCCATGATGTGATTCAAGAACGAGCGCCACAGCACGTGATCAGGATTTTGCCGCCCGCTGATTCGATTCGATTCTTGCCGAGGCTACTTACTCTGCGCGAACCAGCTTTGGCGCTACTACTACTATTACTCCATGATAAGAAGAGCCTCCGTCTGGTCTGCCTGGATCGGGGTATTGTTGAAATTCGCCTGCGGCAAATGAACGGTTATTTGTCACTGAACACCACAGCTACATCTAACAATACACAATAAGTCAGTCACATATAGATCTGGAATTTGATTGATTAAACAGTGATACCAGTGAACATAATATGACAGAATACCACAAACCAAACGGTGTATTGCCTCACCAAGAACATGCTACAGCAGCAGCAAACTATAACCGTCAACCCCACCAAGAGCCGCTTACCCTTGAAGACAGTATAAGTACCATTCTATCCACACAAGAATACACGCAACCTGTGCTATCCAAGGCAAAATTGCATACTGCGTACCGCAAAGCTGCCAAATCTTTCATCAACAGACGCTTTGCTGAATCGTTTGCTGTCTTGGAGGAAATATCTGAAAATGCAGTTATCCTTTACAACAATGAACAGATCAAAGAAGCTTTGTTTCTAAACGTTTGGTCCTTATATTTGAACCTATTGGACATTCTGATAAACAAAGATGCAAAATTGCCAGCTTTGGAACAACAAAAAGTGGAATCGTTGTATTTTTCCGATGAATTGTTCAACAAATTGGATGGGGTGTACAATTCTGTTCATCCCAAATTAATGGTGCAATTGCTTTTGATCAAGTTGAACAATTCAGCAACTGATTTGGCACGTCTACGGGACAGAATGGACTTCTATTTGGTGAACAATCGAGTTTCCGATGAACAGGCTGCGGAATTTACGGATTTTCAAGAGTTATTAGAAATATACCATGTTTATTTGTTGGCCAAAATGGGGGAATTCAAAGAAGCCGAGATGTTGATCAAATCCAATCCATTGATATTCAAACCTCAAGAAATGATCCACAAGTTGAATGAGAGTAAGAAACAGATAGAAGAGGAAAAATTACAAAAGGCCAAGTTGGCGAAATTAAAGAAACAACAAGAACTTAAAGCCAAACAAAAAGCTCAAGAATTGTTGAATAAAAGACTTCACGATGCCAAAAAATTAGAACAAGAAAAGAAGCAGAAAAAGCTCTTAGATAACAACTTATCTCAAACAAAAGATCTCAAAGACGACGATTTGGTGGCTAGGTTTATCTCTGTGATCAAGGCCAAGCTTGCAACCAACAAATCAATTGGGCTGGTGTTTGTCATTTCGTTGATCTCCTTTTGCATATTACTGCAAAAGAACAGATGGCTTTTGAACGCCAAAGTCAGAAGATACATTCAGCAGATGTGGGAGAAGATTTTCAGCACGTTTAAAATGGCATTTAGTATTACGTATTTGTAAATATAATTAATCTGTTATGGCACTATATTCCTATCCTTTGGTCGGACGTAGTAGTAGCTATGCCTTGCCGCCGCGAATTGTGTTGACGAACAGTCGGTTAGTTGGGTTGGGTCAATGCGTGTGCGCGCTTCTAGCTTTTGATTCTTTTCGACGTCGGCGGGCGGCGATCCTGCAAATTTCGTGCTGGGCCTGTGGAAAGGAACAAGAATCGCTGTTCGCTGTGTTGCCAGTAGAACTGAGCAACAACAAATCCACCACATGGACAAAGGCTTAACAACTTGACTCAATTCCTTACAATTACAACCCAATTACAAACCCCTCTCCCGCCTTCTGACACATTCTTCCATACGTACTGCTCGCTATCCATCAATTAGAGCTGAATTCCTGTTTTTAAAACATTTGATTACAAACAAATAGCGAAGGAGTTGAAACGAGAACAAGACGAATATTCGCCCCATCCATCGTACAATCTGCAACAACAAAAACAACAACAACTACAACAACTACTACAACAACCTTTCATATACACACACACAGTTCACAATGACCCAGGAAAACACACATGAAGATCTCTACCCGTTGGCTTTGCTAATGGACGAGCTAAAACACCACGATATCGCCAACAGAGTCAACGCCATGCAAAAATTGGATACCATTTCCCTTGCCTTAGGCCCCGAAAGAACCCGTGACGAGTTGATTCCCTTCTTACAAGATGTTGCTCAAGATGATGAAGACGAGGTCTTTGCAGCTTTGGCTGAACAATTGGGACATTTCGTTCCCTTGATTGGCGGTGTTGAACATGCCGATATTTTGATCCCAATCTTGCAAGTTCTTGCTGGTACTGAAGAACCGATTGTTAGAGACAAAGCTGTTGAATCCTTGAACCTGATTGCTGATCAGTTGACGCCACAACAGATCAAGACTAAATTTGCCCCATTGGTTGAAGAATTGGCCACTGCTGAATGGTTTTCCAGTAGGGTTTCCTCTGCTGGGTTATTCCAAAGCATCGTTGTCAACGTCGATGCTGATCTTAGAAACTTACTCTTGGGCATTTATGGTAAGTTGGTTCAAGACGACGGTCCAATGGTCAAGAGGGCTGCTGCCACTCATTTACCAAAGATCATCGATCTGTTGACTGCCAACCCAGACAAGTCCACTGCTGCCGATTGGGACTATATCTCTTCGATGTTCTCCCTTTTGACCAATGACAAGCAAGATTCAGTGAAGCTTCTATCTGTCGATGTTTTAATATCCATTCTCAAGTTCTTCAACTCCAAGAACGACCAATCTCACCACAAAGACTTGTTGGAGACTTCTTTAAAATTGATTGGTGATCAAAGTTGGAGAGTCCGTTACATGGCTGCTGATAGATTTGAAGCAATCGCATTGAACTTCCAAGAAAACCCTGAATTCATTGCCGAATTGATAGAGCCATTCGTCTCTCTTTTGAAAGACAATGAAGGTGAAGTCAGAAAGGCCATTGCTAAACAATTGCCAGGTTTCGGGAAGTTAATCAACAAGGACATCTTATTAGAGAAGATCCTACCACAAGTTGAAATTCTTTCAAACGATCAATCTGAATTTGTCAGAGCTTCTCTTGCTAGTGAAATCACAGGTCTAACCCCATTGTTATCCAAAGACATTGTGATCGAACATTTATTGCCAATCTTCTTAACCATGTTGAAGGATGAATTCCCAGATGTCAAGCTCAATATCATCTCCAAATTGAAGGTCGTCAACGATGTCATTGGTATCGAACTCTTAGCTCCTTCGTTATTACCTGCCATTTCCGAATTGGCAAAGGATAAACAATGGAGAGTCAGACTGGCCATTATTGAATATATCCCATTATTGGCTGAACAACTGGGCATATCTTTTTTCGATGAAGAACTGGGTGATCTGGTCTTATCCTGGTTATGGGACAATGTCTATTCTATTAGAGAAGCTGCTGTTAACAACTTAGAAAAATTAGCCATTGTCTTTGGTTCCAAATGGGCAGATGATGAGATCATCTCTCGTGTCTTGAAATACGGTGATGGTACTACGGAAATTTTGAATAACTTTGTTTACAGATTGACTTCTCTTTTCACCCTTACAAGATTGATTCCTGTTGTTGATAGGGATATCGCTATTAATAAGATCGTCCCTTTCTTGGAATCATTGGCTGTTGATCAAGTTCCAAACATCAGATTCAACGTTGCCAAGAGTTACTTGGTTGTTGCTCAAACTTTGATCGATGATCCTCAATTCATCAACGAAAGAGTCCTGCCTATTCTTGAATCTTTGAAACAAGATAGCGATGTTGATGTCACATATTTTGCCACTCAATCTTATGATTCCGTTGCGGAATTGTTGAAATAAAATAAGTAAGGGACTTCTTATAAACTGACCACTGTTTTGTGGTCTCTCAAGAGGACTCTCTTTATTGCGTATATGTGTGTTTTTATACTATGAATAATAACTTGAATTATTGCCTATCATTTATTAATTATCAATTATTATTATTTGTAATAGTTAGGAGTCTGGTAAGACCCTAAATTGGTTGATAATGATAACCTTAATGTCAAGATTAGTCGGTACTTCTATATAAAAGGTCTATAGAAGTGAGGAGATTGGATCCTGAACAGGATACAAGCTCTATTTATACATAATAGTGAAATAGTGTAATAGGTTTAGGCTATTGTGAATAGACTAGCTTAGAACAAGATTGATTGGTAATCACTTACCTAATCATGTGATGCTCTCTTACCTAATCGTGTGATGCCCTCTTACCTATTCATGTGATGCTTTCTTATTACATGATGCCCTCTTACCTAATCATGTGATGCTCTCTTATTACATTATTATTATTATTATTATTATTATTATTATTATTATTATTATTATTATTATTATTATTATTATTATTATTATTATTGTTGTCGTTGTTCTTGTTGTTCTTGTTATTTGATTAAAAATTATCAAATTAAAATTATTGATTTTTTTGATTTAATTATCCTCGTCTAATGGATTTAAAAAGCGAAAAATTAGCAACTTAAATTTGGCGATCGAAAGGGTATTTTTACCGTCATATCTACAAAAGTAATCGAGGTATAAGATTTGGAACTAATCTTCTACAAAACAAAATTTGAAAAATGCTTCTTTTTTTCGTAAGAAATATTTTTTTTTTGGTTTCTTTTCTAACTATTAATATTTATTAACTCAAGAGTATCTAGGCTGTGTGGTACATGACTGGATTATTCAAGACCACCATGATACAAATTCTCAGTTAACGTAACTTCTCCCAATGGTTCAACCTGTGTATCTTTGATTAGTTCTGTAATTTCCTGAATGTTTGAAGTAACACCGGTATAACTTTGAAGAAACTTTCCTATTTCTATATTTTCTCTATTGCCCTGTAGAGCAGCAAGAATCTTATCAACAAAAGTAGTCTTACGATTGGAGTAGGCATAGATGTTGACATCAACAGCCGAATGACCGTGCGTGGACCAGCCAGTTTCAGAACGAAGAGACACTAGTTCGTTAAGAATATAATGAGCATTTTTCTTGTTTTTAACAACACGTTCGACTTCAGCATCAGTGAAGTTCTTGAAACCTAAGCTCTTTTCAAAGATTTCAGTTCTGACAAAGTCTTTAACGTCTTTACCTTTATACTCTTGTAAAACTCTGGAAAGATGTTCACCAGAATGTTTAGCATTATCCAAAACTTCTGGGTACCATAGATATTCAGGATAAGCAGAGCCGATTTGTTTAGCAGTCGCAAGACCACCTGTTTCATGGTCAGATGTAGAAACAATGATAGTTTCAACATCTGATTGATCAGCAAACTTCAAGACAGCTTCAAATGCCTTATCATAAGCCAAGACTTCACGGACTTGAGCAGCAGGATCATTGTTGTGGCCAGCATGGTCAATTCTCGAACCTTCAATCATCAAGAAGAAACCTTGTTCCGAATCCTTGGTTGCCTTACTCAAAGTTTCCAAAGCAAGCTTAGCAGATTCTTCCAATGATGGATAGATAGTGGCATCTCGATCCAAATCGAAAGGAATGTCGCCGTCTTCTAAGAGTGCCAATAACGGTAAAGAAACACCAGTTTCGACGGCTTCATCAAAGGAAGTTCTGTTACCGATGTATGACCATCCATCTGCAATAGCTTCATCAATCAAGTTTCTGTCATCAGCTCTGGACCCACGTTGACCATATTTCTTATCGGATGAAGGATAGAAGTGTGTTCTACCACCACCAATCATCAAATCAACCATGCGACCTAATGAATAATCACCGATTTGATGTTGAGCAATTAAATCTTCATACCATCTAGTTTTCACATGAGAAGAGAAGGCTGCCGGGGTTGCATCTGTAATTCTTGTGGTGACAACTAGACCAGTTAGATAACCTTGGAGTTTCAAAGCTTCTAAGATAGTAGCACATGGTTTGAGTTGATCATCAACACCAATGGCACCATTATAAGATTTCATACCACAAGAGAAAGCAGTGGCGCCTGCTGCAGAATCAGTAACTAAAGAGTCTGAAGATCTGGTTCTTGAAGAGCCAATGAAATGTTTGTCGATGGTGAGCACGTCGCTGTATGGTAAGTTATCACGGTATTGTCTGTAACTTCTAGCCAAAGAGACCGAAGCAGGACCCATACCATCGGTCACCATGAAGATGACATTTTTCTTATTGGATTCAGGTTTATATTGGCCAAATGAGTGATATATTAGGTCTATCATTCGTTAGTTTGTTAGTTAATCAGTAAACTCAAATGAGTCAATGAAAGTCTAAGGATAGCTGCAGTAACTTACACAAAATTGCAAGGGCAAAGAGCAAGGAAGGCAGAACCCTTCTATACTGTCTACCTTCATGTCTTAGTAGAGAATCCCTTTCAGTGAATACCATGACTCTGAAGTTATTTGATGGTTAATCTGTTATAACAATTTTTTAGTAGGGAGGCGAATAACAAGGCAAAAGAAAAGGTTGTTGGTTATCTCAAAGATTTAGATTTAGCGGAGAGTTTGCATGACACCCTTGATGGCATCTGTAGATAGTGACGCGAACATTTCCATATACGTCCGGGTTTTGAGCCACAGGCCGCTTACTTTAAAACAAGAAATTAAGTGAGCAATATCAGGTCCATAGGAAAAATCAGAGTAAGCCAAATGGGCGGTGCTAATTGTTTCGTCTTTTCTAAATATTGTCAATCATATACCCATCCATCCACAATAAAGCACACTACAGAAGATGTCTAATAATCAGTTCAACAGCAAGATATTTCGTTCCAAAAGAGAACAAGCGATTTATGAAGCATCTTTTGCCGGTCGTTATCAAAAGAACCTAAAAAAACATTCATTCTTATTGTTCGGTTTACCATTCTTTATATCTCTTGGGTTGGCTTCAGTGTGGCTTTCGAATTTCACCGCTGTGAGATACGAAAATAAAGATCGTAAAACACAAGAGCTAGGCGAAGATGAAATCCTATCGGTCAATTCCAAGAAAAGAGCGGTTGATGTCAAAGAAGAGTTTTACAGATTGCAAGGTCTTGGTGAACAAGATTGGGAACCAAAAAGAGTTCAAAGATTACCTGGTGAGTCTGATAACAAGTTCTAAGATACTGCTCCCCCAACATTAAAGTTGTTTGGCTATCTTTCTCCATGTACATATCTCATTTAAGCCAACAACAACTCCATCTGATGTTCATCCTAGATACAGGATTTATTTAACGCTTTATACCTTAGTTTCAATACATTTATGACATTCATTTTAAAGATCTTTGTGAAAAATTCTAGTTTACATATATTCTGAGTGAAGTTTCCCCCTTGCTTAAAAAGGATTTAATATGAAATATGAAAAACACTTATTTGGCCCTCAAAGAAATGTTGACCTTAGAAAGAAGGAAATAACTGACCAAAAGAATAGCAGCAAATTTGGCAATGTTCAATGGTAATGAGTACATTGCCAAAGAGTTATACCTGTAAAGAATAGTGACCTTATTATGGGACAACTCATCAGTTAAAGCTTCATAGTGTAAAGTAACAGCAGTATGACCCTTACCTAAATCGAAGAAGGATAATTCATATCCATCAGACTTGGAAACATATGGGAAATCAGATCTGACATCGACAACTTCAGCACCTTCTGGTAAGTAGAAGGTTAAATCAACATTATCGTAGACAACATCGCTAGGACCATTGATCAAAGGAACAGTTAAGCTGTAGTCTTCTGAGGAAACCTTACTTAAGAATTGGGACAAGGTATTGGTCCAGCCAATGGTGAAGTTATAGTTCCAACCACCGTAAACTGGGTATCTTGGTTTCAAGTAAAGCTTTTCACCAACGACTCTTGAAGTGGAAACGTTACCAACTAAATCAGTGTAGTAAATATCTTGAGCGTCTTCTTCCAAAGTGACTTCCATGGCAGCGATGGCATGGGTAGATCTCATTGTGTTTCTGTTCAAGAATAGATCAACTCTTGCAAAACCATCAATTAATTCAGCAGCATTGTTGGTCAACTTGTAAAATTCTTCAAACTGAACAGTGTTACCCCAGTGAGAAACCCAGACACCTCTGTTTAAATCGGTAACAACACCTAATGGTGCATTATGGGAATAAACAAATGGTAAGATTGAAATCATCAGAGGTTCAACATCCTTGAATCTGTAAACAACGGCTCTATTTTCAACAGTACCTTGGTGTTCAACATCAGCTTGACCATTAACAGCTAATTCTTGACCATTTGGAATACCAGTGATTTTCAAAGTGGCAGATTCAGTGATGTAAGAAGATAATGGCAACTTGAAGGTTTTCAAAAGTAAACCTTGTTCATCTTGAAGTTGAATCTTAGCAGGGAATGGTTCCACTAAATCTAAGACAGTGTATTTCAATCTTAACTTGGCAGATTGCTTTGGTGCAATTGGTTTGTCTAATTGGATTTTGACGTAATTGACCAAAGGTTGGTCATTGATCAAAGTGCTCTTGTCATCCAGATAAGCGAGCTTCAATTCTTGACCATTCTTTGAATTGGTGGCAGTAAAGGACGATAGTTGGTAGTAGACATAGCTTGGCAAGGCATAGAAGTATTCATTATTTGGCTTATCGTCAGTATTCTTGATGGTCAATGTGATATATTCTTGAATGTATGATTTGGTTAGATCTAAAACTCTATCAGATTGAAGGTTAACCCAGGTGTTTTCAGGTGTAAATGATTGGGCAACAATTGAGCCCAACAAAAACAAAAAGAAGGAAAGTGACAAGAGTTTCATTTTGCTTTGATTCCCTGGATCTATCACTTAAGATTATGTAGAGCGTAGACGTACAATTCAATTAAAAAAAGATTAAACTTACTCTCGCTCCTTCGTGTTTATCGTTTCGTGTCCAGTTCTTCAATTGAAAACACACCGCGCCTCGATTAAGCTCCGGGATCCATCCTTATATAATCACGTGAGAGTCTCGAAATTCAAGTTATTAGGAAGCGCCTGGCACACACTGAGCGAATCTAAAGTAGTGAAACTCTTGAGACTAGATTACAGCAAGACTATTGGACAACTAGCAAGGATCTATATTTTTTATAACCATCATTATTTTTAGTATATTATATTATTATTATGAAAATGTATAACCTTTTGAATTGAAAATGGAAAGAAAAGATTATCCGAAGAAATAAAAAATGGCAGTGTATTTATACAAGGTGTCAACAATATTATTGCACAAATATACCCATGACAAAAAAAATTTAAGACAATCATAGGAATATGAGTTTATTATCTTCTTTATAACTATGACAAAGACCAGCTTCACCATATGCAATTCAAAAACAGGAAATCATAGGTTAATATCTAATACCAAACCAATGTCTTCAACATTCTCCTTAGCTAGATCCTCTAAGAAAGGTATGATATCCGGTAGCTCATTGTCGTGTTGATCTGAAAACCAACTCGAAATTGGAATAGCATGTTGTGGATGAAATAGATAAGAGGCAGGAGAATTATCAAGGATGATGATGTCACTCAAAGGACGACCGATCTGTGAAAGATTTTTGATGTAGTTATTTTGATAGTTGTAACATGAATCTCTGAAAAGTCTGTGATGAATGGATTTATGGATATCCAACGAATCTAAAAGAGGATCACCATATCTTGAAACAGAGGCTGTGAAAATAACGACTTCATAGATTTCGCCAACTCTTTTCATGAACTCATCTACACCAGGCCTTTTAATCACATAGACATTGTGCAATTGGTTGTCGATGTCAACAGGAATGACGAAATCAGCCTGTCTTAGATATTTGAAAGAAGAATGGACCAATGTTTCATCCAAATCCAAAATCAAACACTTTCTACCTTTCAAATGTTCAGGCTGAGGCCCTAGCAACCATTGCGACCCAGGAAAGTGCGATTGACCTTGCTGAAGCTTTGTCAAGTCAAAGAAGTCATCCATATCGTCACCATTCATATCTTCATCTTCTTCTTCGTCATCAGCTTCCTCATATTGAGAATCTGTCTTGGACGATTGCTCATAGACAGTAGATGTCACACCACCATCATTGTTCTGTTGAGTTTCATCGTTGGATTCGAGTGTGCTGTCTGTAGCCTCATAGACGGTCACATCAGCTTTGGCAGTTCTAGGTTGTTGAGACATGCGGTGCTGGACTTTTTTGTGAGATTGATGATTTCTGGTATTCGTAGATTGTGCTGAAAGATTGTTGGAGATTGTGGCTTTTATACCAACTGGTTGCTTGGTGACGACTGAGTTGTTGGAAGCAGTGTGGGAAAGGCTATTCTGTTGTTTCTGTCTGTTGGTGTCGGTTGAATCTTCACTTGAACAGCAAAACATTGAACGGTTGAATTTATGGGCAAGGCAATTGACAAGGGTGTGAGATAATTTGTTTGAATTTGATTTTCAATGGCTGAAAAAAGAATAATTTACCTGGAATTATCTTATGGATGTATTCTTTTCAATTAGTTCTGAAGTCGTAGTGTTTGATATCAAATTTAAAGAGTGCAGTAGTAGAATGACAAGGGAAGACGAAGCCGAAACTTCTTTGAAATGTCAAAAAAGTGGAGGAAAGCAAGACTTTAGCTGTTTTGATAAGAAGAATGTGTGGTACCGAGAGATTTGATATCGATGGTAGTCTTGAACCTAAGATAAAGTAGAGACTGATATAACAATTATATGAAATAACACAAAAGCGACGGCAAAAAAACACGGGCGAAACAGGAAAAGCTAAAACTGATGACAGTAACTTAATGATACAGCAGTGATTGATTGAATGTTGACAATTGGGTTCCTCTGGAAGGTTGCACTATTAAAGCGTGTAATTTCAGTATCAACTTGCCCTTGGCGCTGGTTGTATGCCTGTTCATGTGTTTGTTTCGTTGAAGGATTCACTGCTGTGTTTTTGAAATTTTTGCAAGCGCAACAACATTTACCCGATATAGAAGTAGTCGCGGATTATCTTAAATATTTGCCAGCCATCCGACAACCGCCAACCGATACGACCGGTTTCACCCTAGATTTGAATATTTATCCATGGAACCTTTGGATTTTTGAAGATGTTGTTATAAACAACGACATTGCAAAAAAACCATTGAGTAACGCATATTTTTGGCGATTGGAGGAAGTATCGTGCTTTGGTCAATAATTTAAAACAAGATTTTTTGACAAGGGTAAATCGGGGAATTCAGGTTGAAGTGTTCACGTGACCCAATACTATGGCTGACGGATCTGGACAAAAAATAAACAAAAACTAAATGCAACATATTCAAAACGATTTACCGATTGATCTTCTAAAGAAAAAAAGTTCTTCCAATTGAACAAAAAAAGCATCTTTTTTATTGCGTAAAAGATGTCAAGCATATCCTTCACTCCAAACATTAAATCTAGAACAACGAACGATGAAATATTTCCAAATACTCCTTCATCGCTTTCACAATTCCATCGCAGAGTTAATGACTTCCCTCCAACTAAGACTCTAACACCTATCAAGAATATCAATTTGCAATATGAAAACCCTGAAGTAAAGAAAGTTGAAAAGAGAATAGTCAACAAGGAACTTGAAACACGTGAAATAATCATGAAAATTTTCGTTTTATTGGTTTCCAACTTAGCCTACAAATTCTTGACCTTGTTCTTTAGCCAGTTTGAAATCTCTGCTTCCTTGAAACCCCAATTTGACGTGGTGTATTATGCAGAAAAGCTGCTGACTATTTTGAAGCTTCTTCTGGGATACAGCATTGTTTCAGGTATCTACAGATTGTTCAAAAAGGCGGATGAGTTCAAAGATATCAAGTTGACACCTCAACAGAGACAATTATTAGGCCTTCCAATTGTCCCAACTACAGCCAATCCAGAACTTTCAAACCACTTATCAACTACAGAAACATTAGCCCACAATGGCTTAGAATCAATAAAGAAAGCTGAAGATTTGTTCTCCACTCCTGTCAAATCAACCGCGTCATCAATTTTCCAAAAAGAGGAAATGCCAAGAGCAACAAACACCACCACTTCTACTGCTATAAACAGTATTTCTTTACCAAATGGACCAAGTAAGCAAAACTCCCTTATCGCTTCTCCAATGTCTTCTCCACGCATTCAAAGATTCGCTCCATCGAAGCCAAGTCATCTAAATTTCAATACTTCTACTACTACCATCCAACCAGCTGTTAGTGACACATCCTTTATCCACAAGTTGAACTCTGTCACAGCTACTTCATTAGCTAAACAACCGGTTGGTGTCTCAACTCCAAGTTATATTCCTAGTCCGAAGTATTATTATAGAATGGACTCCCCAAGCAGATCTAGAAGACGTGCTTGATGGTAACAATTCCTAAATATAAGAATTCTTTACATATTTCTTATGGTATTTTATATGCTATGCAACGTAATTATATTAAATCTATTCACCTAATTGATCAATCATCAAACCCATTGAATTCAGAAGCTTCGCCTTGTAATTCGTTCTTCTTACCACCTCTTCTACTCTTTTTCTTCTTGTGATCATCCTCTTCGTCCTTGAAAACTTGACCAACAATTTGCTTCTTTCTTTCAGAAACATATGGCTTGGAACCAGGTTTGGAGTGTCTTCTTTCGTTTTCTTCACGTCTCTTCAAAGATTGAATTTCAACTCTCTTAATTTCTTGAGCTTTCTTAACAACAATCGGAACTTGTCTGTGTCTAGAAATTCTCTTGATCTCTGGCATGTTCTTGAATCTATCCTTCAAGGCTTCGTCGTATTCTAGCTTAGTCTTCAACTTAGATGACTTAACACCGGCTCTGTCATGGGCAACGGTTCTCCAGACTCTAACGTTGGCATCGTCAGAACCTGAAATGATGTATTTGGAATCCATCGAAAACTTGACCTGTGTTAGATGTTGCATTCTCTTTGTGTGGTAAATATCTCTGGAGTGGCCTTGTTTGTGGTTGTAAATTCTGATGGTCTTATCGTAAGAACCGGTGACAATTTCTTGACCGGTAGGAGAGTAATCGACGTCCATAATAGCAGCAACGTGGTCCTTCAAGATGTTTGTGGCGTGGTTCATGTATCTCATATCGTAAGTGTAAGCATTGTGATCTTCGTTACCGACAACGAAGTTGTAAGCTTCCATAGGGTTCCAACAGATGGCGTTGGATCTCATGGTTTGGATGATCTTTTGAATTGGAGAGTTCGTTCTGATGTCGTATAGAATCAAAGCGTTGTCAGAACCAGAGGAGGCGAAAACGGACGTTTCAGTCTTGTTGAACTTGACAACGTTGACGTTTTCAGGACCCCAAGATAAGTTGGAGATGTGTTTGGATTTTTCAGTATCCCATAAAAGAACTTCTGTACCTGCTGTGACGAAAACGTTATCTTTGTAATGGTGGTCCATAGCTCTGAAGGCTTGATCACCGTAGAAAGTCTTAATCAAACCAGACTTATTAAGCTCTGTATCGTTACCACCTTCGTAATCTTCACTTTTAATACTCCACAACTTGATAGTCTTATCATCCGAACAGGATAGTAATTGGCCCTTAGGGGTCACAGCAGTACCGGTGACTCTGTTGTAATGGGCCTTAAAACTGGCTATTTCCAAAGATAAGGACAAATCCCAATATTTAATAACACCATCGGCGGAACCAGTGGCAATCTTGTTCAAAACTTGGAAGTTCTTGGCAATAGAAGTGATAGTATCTCTGTGACCTTCACCAAGTTGACCGATGAAAGGTTTAGCGAACATACGTTCAAGTTTGGTAGCAGTGAGGGCCTTTGTATATTCACGAGCACGTTCAAATGGATGAAGCTCTGGGTTCAAGTTACGTGCTAAGTTGGATTCTTGAGTGTTACGAACTGGAACATAGTTATCCGAGGATCGACTGATGGTTTTGATCTTCATTATGAATGAGTGAGTTTAGGTAGTGAGTTGAAATGAGTTTTCAATTAAGTACAAATCATTTCACCTATCTTGCTTATGCGATTTGGCGTTTAAAAATTTATTTTCTAGGAGATGAGGAGAAAATTCGCGCAAATTGCATTTCTTTTGACTTTCCCAAAAAGGAAGTTCCTAAAGAGGAAATATTTCAATTTAACAATCCAGTCATGCAGAAACACACAGATTTCCGCATGTCTCACAGGGGGGTTGTCCCAAGTTTCTGATTTCAAAACTGTGTCTTTTTTTAGTTGAAGTTTTCCAATCGATACAAATTTAGACAATAAATATGGATTACAGATTATTTTATATTACACAAAACGTACTACAATTAATCTCTAGCAGCAGTTTCTGGGACCTTGTACAAGGTTAACTTTGGAGCGTTAGCGTTCTTCAAGATGATGAATCTACCATCTTCTTCATGGGAGATGAAATCAATGTAAGACTTAACAATACCCCAACCGTTACCGGTAGATAAGTTGATTTGTTGGGCCAAGTCTCTTGGAGTGTAAGAAGAAACACCGACAAGTTGATGCTTAGTGTTGTCCTTGAAGTTGATACGGGAAACGAAACCTAACTTGATGGAATCGGCACCAGCAAGAATGGCTTGGTTGGTCCATTTGGCAAACTTGTTGTTGTTGTTCTTCAATTCAGCAGCAATGATGGCACCTCTTTGAGAAGCAAACTTGGTCTTCCAGTCGAGAGTAGTCTTGGTGTATTCGTTAACAGCCTTAACTAATAAAGTTTGACCAGTGGTGGTGTCCTTGGAATCGAATTCAGATCTAACAACAATAGTTAATGGGTTTTCTTCTTCTTCAGAGGCACGTAAGGTGTATTTCTTGTACTTGTAACCCTTAGAGGAGGTCTTTTCGGAGGCAGAGGCGAATGGGTTGGCATTGGCTAACTTGACAATAGCTTCTTCAGAGACAGCGTTGGCCAAAAAGTGTTCGTTGGTGAGAGTGGCTTCAGCAGATAGCTTTTGAACGTTGTTAACATTAGCGTCATTGGCATCAGATGGAGCTTCGTAAGAGTTTTCATCAACAGTTAACTTGTCGATGTTGGAGTTTTCTCTCTTGTCTAAGAAGATAGAACCATCCTTCTTAGTAACAACAATATCCCAAGAGTAGATAGATCTGGAAGCACACATTAATTGAGTTAAAACAGCATCGGTGGTGTAGACATTGGCGGTACCCTTGGCGTGTAATTGTTTGATCACTGGATCAGCGGAGGCAGTGTTGTTGTGAGAAGTGGTTTGGATTTGTCTTAATGGAACATTGGCAACCTTTTCAATCTTCTTGTTGTAGACATTGACAGCACCGTAGGTGTCCAATTCTTCACCTTCCTTAACTTCAAAGTTCAACTTGGTTAACTTGGAGAATTCGATTTCAGAGACAACCTTCCAAGCATCATCGACCTTGATGGAAGATTCTCTGACTCTTTCGTTCTTGTTGTCTTTCCAACCACCTTGAAATTGACGACGTTGCTGTTGCTGTTGTTGTTGCTGTTGCTGGACTGGCTTCTTGGCACCAGATTGAGCAGCACCAGTAGTGATAGTCTTCTTTTGGAAAGCGGTTTGTGGACCCTTCTTGTTTCTCAATAAAGTGGTGGTTTGTTGAGTCTTTGGTTGAGATTTGGAGTTGTCAACGACTTCAAAGTCATCACCTTCATCATCAGCTTCGGCAGAGAAAGAAGTGGCAGCAGAAGCACCGTAAGCGTGGAAGAAATCTCTTTGATTCTTACGACCCTTTTCTTTGTTGTCAAAGGTTTCTCTTTCCCAGTCAGCGGCCTTACCGATCTTATCACCCTTGGAGAATGGGGCGTATGGAATGTCGCTGAAACGAAGAGAAGATGGAACTTCAGATGGTGGACCCCAGATGGTGGATGAAACAAGAGCGTTGATGTCAAATGGAGCAGACATTGTAATTATGGATGTGACTGGAAAGTTCTAAACAGAAAACAATATATCTTTTGAAGGTTTCAGCGTCTCCCATTTGGCCTGAATTTTTTTTCCAACAGAGCTTAGGCGCCGCTGTGAATATCTAGCGGCTAAATTCGCCACAAGGCTGCTGTTCGCGCCTGAGCCTGCCAAAATATCACGGGCAAAGTATTGGCGGGCGAAAATCAACAAAAACAATTTGTAGCTGTAGCTGTGAGATTCTGGTGGCGATTAAGGGCGTTGATTGAGTCCGATACTACTTGTTTGTTGCAAATTAGAAAGACTCTTAGTCTCTTATTATCAATCAATTACTATCATCACAATGAACGGAATCTCTGTTGATATCAATCATTTAAAGAAAGGTGAAGTCAAGTATGTATCACACTCTGCCAACCCCAATTTTTTCTCAGATCTGAGTGTACTAACATATTTCCCTTACAGCCTTGGTACATCCATGTATGTTGATCAGCATCAGTTGCCTTCAATTCTCCAAAGAGACCGATAGAAACATATACTAACATTTTCCATCAATACAGTATGGCCGTCAAGTTCAAAGACGGTGTTGTCCTAGGTGCCGATTCGTAAGTTACCACCCCGCCTCATATATTTATCCGCCATCGGTATACTAACAATTGCTTTCCCAGTCGTACGACTACAGGTTCTTACATCGCCAACCGTGTTACTGATAAACTTACCCAAGTCTATGACAAGATCTGGTGTTGTAGATCGGGTTCTGCAGCCGATACACAAGCTGTTGCCGATATTGTCAAATACCATTTAGAATTATACACCACACAACATGGCAAACCACCAAGCGCCAAGGTTGCAGCCAGTATCTTCCAAGAAATCACTTATACCAACAAAGATAGCTTGAGTGCCGGTTTGATTGTTGCTGGGTACGATGAAAGAACTAATGGTGAAGTTTACAGTATACCTTTAGGTGGTTCTGTCCACAAGCAACCATTTGCCATTGCCGGTTCTGGTTCCGCGTACATTTACGGTTGGACCGAAAAGAACTTCAAGGAGGAAATGAACAAGGAAGAAGTCATCGATTTTGTCAAAGTTGCGTTGTCTCAAGCTATCAAGTGGGATGGCTCCTCTGGTGGTGTTATCAGAATAGTGATCTTGACCAAAGAAGGCATTGAACGTTTGGTCTTCTACCCTGATGAACACGAAAACTTTTAGATGAACAGAAAACATTACTGGATGGGAGAGTTTAGAGGATGTGGGGTATAGTATATTAGTTTAATTTTTATGTTTACGACTAGATTATAAGACTTCAGTTTTACAGTGCGTAGCTTGATTGTATTTGGAAAGAGCGCGCGACGCGTCAAGATATGAACCAAGCGAAAACGATCACAGGAAGCAGGAGAAGAAGAAGATATGTACGAATGAACGAACGACCAACATCTAACAGCTTAGTTGTCGCTGGTTGTACTCTTCCATCTACAATGTCACTAAATGAAAGACTCTCCAATTGCCTACCCAAAGATAAATCATACACAGTGCTACACTACCAAAACACTCCGAGAGAAACACATCCCGTGGTGACACCATCATCGGACACATCTAAATTTCAGACCTTTAAAGCGGAACATTTCATCACTTTAGCACATGAGGGTGTTCTCATATTTGCCATTGAGATATACGTGTACATCACACTTAACATGACTCGCAACCAAACCGAAGTCCTGTTGTTTGTCGCCAAAGCTGATACAACAGGTTTCAACGATACCAAAGTGCGAGTTGGTCTTGTGACTAGAGCTATTATTGAATATCTTTTGAACATTCCTGTCAGTCATTATTTCCATGAGATCGTACCTAAGCACGCTTACAAATATGATGCAGATTCAATCACCAAATTCACATCTACGAAGGATGCTTTGAAGATCCTACTTGAACGAAAACAAGGGACAAGAAAAATACCAGTTAAAATCCAGAAGTACTCCATAAAGGACTATCCATCCAGGATCATCCATAAGATTTCTTTCTTCACTAGAGCTGAACAACAATACATATTTCCTTACTCCGGTGACAATGGTAAGAAACATGTTCTTTCCGGTGCAGACCTATTGAAATGGTGGATTCATATAGTGGATGAAGTCGTCCTTGCTAATTTCGAATCCGATACTCTGGCAACTCTATGCATTCCTGGTGAAGACCCATTGATCACCAAGAAATATTTGTCTCCGTTGAAATACTCCAATTGGTCCGTTGGTGATATCTTCCATGCTAAAGGTGAAGACACAGCAGTCTTTAAAATCCCATTGTTTCCAGATGACCCAAAGGGTCGTTTCCTTGAACATTTAGTGGTGGAGAACCGTGTCAAGAAAGTCAATACCAGCCAATTCTGGCAGGAATTACAAATCAGACAGGAATTCAGACTTGGTGTCACTGTGTCTGTTGTCGGTGTGGAGGGGAAATTGAACGGGTTCAAGAAGAGTGATGCTGATGGTTTAATCCAACTACCGTACCGTGATTTTAAGAAGTTGAAAGATTATATTACTGGAGAAGAGTACCATGATGAAGAAGGTGCAACTGATGCATTGGGTAGTAGTTTAGATTACTTGAGAATGTTGGGCTATGAAGAAATTCAAGAAGTTGAAGGTAAATGGGTTAGACCTGTTAAAAAGATTGAAGGACAACCAACAGTCAACGTGTTACCTGTAAACAATTTGTCCATGCTAGTAAGAAAAAAGAAAAAGACACAGTAACAAGTTGCCAAATTATAAATAGAAGAGAAAATAAAAAAATTAAGAGTAAACGCCTGTCAATAAATCATATTATATCCCTGATGCACAGATCTATAGAACTGAAAACATTATGGTTACCCGGCAATTCAGGGTGCTTGCTTTTGTTGACGTTTATGAAATTTCGCGCGCAAAGCGATCAGATCAAATCCAAGGGCAAAAAACCTATGCCGCGCAGACCAATGAGATCTGCTGGAATAAAGAACCATTGTAATCGCAACTTTTGATTTACTCTCTTAAGCCACTTTTCTGGTCATTGTTCATTAAATCTGTTCCTTGTTGCTTTATCCCCTCAAGAGAACTCCCAAAGCAGCCTGGTATTTTATCACATCATTCAACCTCAGTAGGCTATAAAATCGAACAGTCAACCCATTGAAGAAATCTCAAAAGAAAACATGGCATCTTTAGAAGATCTCATCCCTACCGTCAACAAACTTCAAGATGTCACTTATGATGCTGGTATTGACTCTCTAGATCTACCTATTCTTTCCATCATTGGCTCCCAGTCTTCCGGCAAATCATCCATTTTAGAAACCATTGTGGGGAAAGATTTCCTTCCTAGAGGTACTGGTATTGTCACCAGAAGACCCCTCGTCTTACAGTTGGTCAATATCGCAGAAGACTCTCCATTGATCTACAATTACTCTCCACCACCAACTCAGGCTGGTACTCCTAAGGGTTCTGTTGATGAATTCAATCTGGAAGATCACTTGAAACAGCAACAAAATGGTTACAAGCCGGATGTTGGCATTGAATGGGGTGAGTTCTTGCATATTCCTAACAAAAGATTCTACAGTTTCACTGATATCAGAAGAGAAATCGAATTAGAAACCTCCAGAATTGCTGGGAAGAACAAAGGGATCTCAAGACTGCCAATCAATTTGAAGATTTACTCTCCAAAGGTTTTGAATTTGACTTTAGTCGATTTACCAGGTATCACCAAAGTTCCAATTGGCGATCAACCAACTGATATTGAAAAGCAAATCAGAAACTTGATTCTTGAATATATTGCCAAGCCTAACTGTATCATTTTGGCCGTCTCTCCGGCTAATGTTGATTTAGTCAACTCTGAATCTTTGAAATTAGCCAGACAAGTCGATCCACAAGGGAAGAGAACAATTGGTGTGTTGTCCAAGTTGGATTTGATGGACCATGGCACCAATGCCCTTGATATTCTTTCAGGCAAAGTTTACCCATTGAAGCTTGGTTTTGTTGGTGTTGTTAACAGATCCCAACAAGACGTCATTCAAAACCGTACCGTTGAAGAAGGTTTAGAAAGTGAAGAAGAATTTTTCAGAACTCATTCAGTTTACAGAACCATTTCCCAAAGATGTGGTACTAGATACCTTGCCAAGTTGTTGAACCAGACATTAATCGCACATATTAGAGAAAAATTACCGGATATTAAGGCTAGATTGAACACTTTAATGGGTCAAACTGAACAACAATTAGCACAATACGGTGGGTTGGCTACCAACAGTCAACTTGATCGTGGCACTTTGATCTTGCAACTTATGACCAAATTCGCCGCCAACTTTATCAACTCCATTGAAGGTACCACTATGGATATCAGCACCAAGGAATTGTGTGGTGGTGCTCGAATCTATTATATCTACAACGACGTTTTAGGCATGTCCTTAGGTTCCATTGACCCTACTTCAAACCTATCCACCGGTGATATCAGAACTGCCATCAGAAACTCCACTGGTCCAAGACCATCCTTGTTTGTTCCTGAATTAGCGTTTGATTTATTGGTCAAGCCACAGATTAAATTATTAGAATCCCCATCACACCGTTGTGTCGAATTGGTCTATGAAGAATTGATGAAGATTTGCCATAACTGTGGTACACAAGAATTAGAAAGATACCCAAAATTACAACAACGTTTGATCGAAGTTATCAGTGAACTGTTAAGAGAAAGATTAGGCCCAACCATTGCCTATGTTGAAAGTTTGATTGAAATCCACAGATCTTATATCAATACTAACCATCCATCTTTCATCGGTGCTGCCGCTGCCATGGCCTCTGTTGTGGAAGATAGACAAAAGTTGAAGAACCAACCGAAGAAACAATTCAAGCCAGCTGATAGTACTTCTAAGCATGCTAGTATCGAAGACGGCGCAGTCAATGGTTCTGTCAACAATGCTATCCTCGATGAAGATGACGGAAGTGAAGATTCCGATGCTTCCAGCTCTAACACTACCCAACACCATCCATCAGCTGCTGCCAACGGTGGCACCTCTGAGTCTAAGGACTCCTTCTTAAATTTCTTCTTTGGTAAGGAACAACAACAACAACAACAACAACAACAACAGCAACAGCAGCAAGCAACTCAAGCACAAATCAGCGTCGCTTCTCAATTGAACGCTAGTCGCAATCCATTAACCAAGCAACTCGATGCTTTGACTTTGAACAACACACAAATGTCTATAATCCCATCTGTTGAAGAGGATGAACCTGAATTATCCGAAAGAGAACAATTAGAAGTGGAATTAATCCGTCGTTTAATCACCTCTTATTTCCATATTGTCAGAGAAATGATCCAAGATCAAGTTCCAAAAGCCATTATGTGTCTCTTAGTCAACCATTCTAAGGAAACCGTTCAAAACCGTTTGGTTTCTAAATTATACAAAGAGGAATTCTTTGAAGAATTACTGGAGGAAGATGAAGGTTTGAAGGGTGAAAGAGAAAAATGTGTTTCTTTATTGAGCACTTATAGAGAAGCCTCCAAGATTATTAGTGAGGTTTTATAAGCTTTTAACTGATCTTGAAATAGTTATATATAACAGTTACATAGTCTTAAAAAAAAATTAGCCATATTACATATAAATGCTTGTAATAAGACAGTACTCACGTGATTAGGTAAGATATTGCTAATCATGTATCGTGTTTTTATGCTAGGTTATTCTAGCATAATCACCTATCTCGCCCTTCTAGGATATTTTACCACAACAACCTAGCTC
Organism: Waltiozyma xylosica; assembly: GCA_030581495.1. Taxonomy (NCBI): domain Eukaryota; kingdom Fungi; phylum Ascomycota; class Saccharomycetes; order Phaffomycetales; family Wickerhamomycetaceae; genus Waltiozyma; species Waltiozyma xylosica. The sequence continues at coordinate 79,540 of JAKTTJ010000038.1, read as the reverse complement.
ATCTCATTCTAGGTTATTCTATTCACAATAGCTTAAACCTATTACACTATTTCACTAGTATGTATAAATTGAGATTGTATCCTGTTCAGGATCCAATCTCCTCACTTCTATAGACCTTTTACATAGAGGCACCGATTAATCATTACATTTATGTTATCATTAACAACCAATTTATGGTCTTGCATGACTCCAAACTACTACAATGCTCATGATATTATTATATCAAAATTCATATTTGGAAAAATGAACAATTCGGGTGCGTCGATCGATTTCCACTATAAAGATGACATACATGGTGAATCAAAATATACATAATGTTCAACTGCTGTAACCACCTATCATATCATTCTGGATCTTGGTTGTTTCGATTCGATTCGATTCTTAATCACTTTGTTAATTTAATGAATGAATGAATGAATGACCTTTAGAGATGTGCCGTACGTCCTTAAAAATATTTGCTGTCATTTAATATCGGGTATGGTTAGTCATTTTTTGACAAGTTCGGCCGTCGCGGAGTTTAATTCACAGAATATACTTTTACAAGGTCGTCGTATATGATTGGTCCTCCTTAATTGCAGCCTCAACATAGAATAAATTATTCCAATAGATATCCGAATAGAATGAAGAGAAATAGAGACGCTAGTTCATATTGGCCCGGAAAGCGATGGATGTCTCCATATGATATGATAAATTGCAATGAGGCAGAAATTATTTTCGTTCTCCGCCCGGGCCGACAGGGTTTTTTCGTCCGGGCGTTGACAGCAGTGCGCAATTCGTGTTTGAAAAATCAGGGATCAAAGAAAGTGCGCAGGAGAAAGCAGCCCTTCGTGGAGCAGCGTGTGTGTGTTTTTTTCTTCCTTTTCTCTGTTAAAAGTATTATCATTCCCTCTTTATTATCGATTTCACCAGTTCAGGACAGGCATAGAGGCCCTATTTATTGATTTTGTTTATTCGTTTCACACTCAGGCACTTCCAAAGACCACTACAGCATTGAGCGCGGTGGCAAGAACGACAGCAGCTCACTCTCACTCATCAAGATTTTAAACGATAATACTACAGTTCCAGGGAGCGTTTAGTTTCAAAAACACAGTTACATGATTCTGAAGGAACCAATACAGTGAGCTACATCTTTCAATGGAACCGCCAATAAGCACACATAGTACCCTCACGACGCCTTCCATAAGGCCGCCAACATCTTCCTCCACCTCACATACTTCCCTACTGCCCAATACATCTCCCAAGGGAAAATTATCACAACCACAAGTCAAGCAAACCAATGTTCTCATACCCAGCACAGACTCTACCCTATCTGTATCATCGCAACCACGATCTTTGACAACGTCTCCAAGACCAGGATTGAACCGTCGCCTGAGCCGGGTCTCTGAGATTCTTCATCGTACGGTGGAATACTCTTCACCTTCACCTTCGTCTTCTTCGACACATTTGGCAGCACCGTTGCCTTCAGTGAACTCTCCTTATTCGTCTACTGATTCTCTTGTCAGCATGGTGGAGAGACAACATTTGGGGAAGATCAACCATCCTCATCATCAATGGCAAGTGTTTTGTAATGATGCTGTTCAGTCGATTGACTCCACTGCCGCCTTGAATGAAGAGAACGAGAATAACACTACTAATACTACTAGTGGTAGTAGTAATAGTAATACTAATAAGAAAAGTCTGAAGAACAGAGGGTCTACTTTTCTTGGGAGTTTACAAAGAGCAACAAGCTCATTGTCTACACCGGTAATCAAGTCACCTTTGCATCATCTCACACCGTCCATGTCACGTGAATCCTCTATAAGCGTCACTACTACCAACAATGCCAACAACCAGGAAGGTTCACGAAGATTGCATCCTACACATCCTAATCCCCACCATGTACATTCGACTCCAAATGTTAAGTCCACTTCCAAAGTCTCATTGGAATACGACCCAGTGTCGAGGAAACAGGTGCTGAACACATATGAAATTTTGAAAGAATTGGGCCGTGGTGAACATGGGAAAGTCAAACTCGCCAAAGATTTAAACTCGCTCGAATTGGTCGCTATTAAGATCGTTGACCGGAAAGGTGTCAAGAAACTGCCCAAGTTGGGAAGACCACGCACGCATAAGAATGACGAAGGGGAGGTGAAGATCAGAAGAGAGATCGCCATCATGAAGAAACTCAACCATCCAAACATCGTCACGTTGAAAGAGGTGTTGGATGATGTGTCATCAAGGAAAATATACTTGGTGTTGGAATATCTCTCCCGTGGCGAAGTCCAATGGCAGGAGTCCAAAGGCGTCCCTGTTCTGACATTGCCACAGGCAGTCAAAGTGTTCAGAGACGTAGTTCTGGGGTTGGAGTATCTTCATTACCAAGGGATAATCCATAGAGATATCAAGCCTGCAAACCTGTTGATTGGAGAAGATGGAACAGTGAAAATATCCGATTTCGGTGTGAGTTACATTTCGTCTGGATTGGAAGATCGTGATGTCGTGAATGAAAAGAACGGCGAAGAAGCAAGTCAGTTGGAGGATTTGGAACTTGCTAAAACAGCAGGTACTCCAGCATTTTTCGCTCCTGAGTTGTGCCAGCCCTTAGTCGAAGAAGACCACAAACTAAGGTTCAAAGTCAGTTATAAGATAGACATCTGGGCGTTGGGTGTGACGTTGTACTGTTTGATATTTGGTGAGATGCCGTTTTGGGGGGCAAATGAGTTTGAATTATTCCAAAGAATCAATTCTGATAAACCGCGATTTCCAGGATCCTATCCCACCAATCATGAATGGAACGATGAGGAGAAATTTGAAGTGAGGAACCTGTTTTATAAAGTTCTTGAAAAAGACCCAGCAAAAAGAATTGGTATTCCGCAAATCAAGATACATCCCTTGGTTCTTAAAGGACTCACAGTGAGCCAATGTTCGGAGTTCATGAGCGAGCAACGATGTTGTGTACGAAACAAGATCGACGTGTCCAATGTCGAAGTGCAACACGCAGTCTCTGGGATCGGCCATAAATTGAAGAAGAGATGGGATTCTGCTCTAAGATACACTGGGTTGAAATCCCAGCCTTCATTAGCAACAGAAAGCTCACAGAACTCATCGAGCATTGATGTCAACCATTCCATCTTGTACTCCACCAATCAGTCCCCGCCTCCACTCCAGCAGCGCAAGTACAGCAGTATAGAGACCAGGGCTACAGCTGAAGGCGATTTGTTCCTCAATACGAGTTCTCATGCACTGGCTTCGTTGAGCCATTTGGTCATGGACGATGATCTGCGGCGCAGTGATAACATTGGCTCGGCTTTGAGCATCGATGATGTTTTGATGCATTCACAGTACGAGAAAAACCTGGATCAAGATCTGGATAAGTCGGGATACGACACTGGGACGAGTACAACCACTACGACTAGTTCAGGGAATCTGGTCAGTTTGCCTATCAATGCATCGTTTGCCTCGTTGGATTCGGTGTATTTGGATAATTACGCACCAGCTTATTCGACAAACAACATCAGCAGTAACAATAATTCGAATATCAATTCTACAGATGGTGAGATGGTTGTTCTACCGGATATCAACGTTACCAACGATAACGATTCCAAAGAAAATATACTGAACAGACTGGGAAATTTCTCATTGAACCAGCCATCCAGCTACGGCAACAACAACAACAACAACAACAACAACAACAACAACAACAACAGCAGCATCTCTCCATCACAAACCCGTCCGGTCTCTGTTCCTGTTTCCACCAATCCAACTTCCAGGTTTAACCCATACAACCCAGACGGCTACTCACCTGATGAAATCATCAAACCACGTGCTAATGAGTCCACGATCTCCATTCCTTCTCATTTCATTGATCATTCATCAAGTTTCAATCCAAGAAATAATACAACAAGAAATGGCAGAAAACCAGCACCGGTGATGAACATGAACAAGGGTGATAAGCCTAAATACTCCTTCTTTGAGAACTCTAGTGACGATGACGACGACGACAGCGATAGTGATGATGAAAGGTACGGTGTTGGTATCAACAGTAAGCAGAATCATTTCCATCACTCACAGTTTGGTCACAATGTTGAGATCGAGTTTGCCAATTCTTCTGACGAAGATGAAGATGACGATGACGATGAAGACGAGGAAGAAGAACAAGGGCTAAGTATCAGTGGTGTTAAGAAGAATCTCAGTGGAAGTGTATTGACAAATGGAGTCGCCTGTCCTGAGACTGAACCTCCTGTTACTAATTTATTCACTGAACCAAGTTCCAAAGATAATGAATCCTGTCCTTGTGAGCAAGAGGAAGAACAACAACAAGAAAAGGAAGAAGAAGACGAAGAGTCAGAGGAAGAAGAAGATCTCTTTTTGACATTCAATCGTTCAAGACATATCAGACCGCGTACAAACACCGTCTCCAGTTTACCAACACCTCCTCCTCTTGAATCACAAGCACAATCCAATCCAGCAATAAGATTAACAACAGATAGAATCTCTTCACCATTGGGCAAATACGATGCTCCAAGGACTCCTGTTTCCAATGACAACGCTCATTTATTCCATCGGATTCCACAGATGTATGTCAATCATTATCAACGGGTCCATTCGTTGGACAATAACAACGATAGTAGTAATATTATTGATGACGATACGAATGAAGAGGATGAAAAAAAGAATAATAACCAAAGGAATACAGGAAGAAGTAGAAGTAATTCTATCACTGTTGGTATTTTGATGGATAAGTTTGGGAAAGAATTAGAACAAGAGGAAGGGAATTGAATTCATCATATATATATATATAGCATATGTATAAATATGACTTGTTTAAGAATATAAAGACAGTGTATTATTATTGTATTGCTTGGTTCAGGAGATAGTAGCAGTTTAGTAATTTACGGAGCAAAATGATATTGACAAATCCCCAATTTCTGTTGTTGTTTTTTTCAAATTCTTATCCATAATTATTATCTACACAAATCTATTCATCTAATCGTGATGATGGATTGGTATACAATTTTACAAAGCTTCAGCTCTTTCTTTGATCTTTTCAGACATCCCAAGGAAATTCCTTCTAGTATCTTCACCTTTTAACCATTTAAACAACCCAACAGCAATCCCAGAGAATTCTTCACCATGGATCAAAAGACATTTTTTCCCATCATCAACACTTTGAAACTTGAAATAATGTTCCCCGGTAAAGATGAATTTCGAACCACCAACACCGATCCATCTAAATTGTTCTTCAGTGTTGACTAAAATCTCCGGGGTAACCGTCATATCTAAAGCTGGAAAGTTTAAACTTATCACATCACCAGGTTGTAATTTGTATGGATCGTCAGATTTGGATTGAGATTTGATCACTTTTGGATCATGGATAAAATCACACCAATCGTTAAAGCTGGAAAACCCAAGAAGTATGGAACGGACTTGAGCTGGTGTAGCGTTGATTTCGTGTTGTATTTCGATTTGGAATCCCATTGTTATCTATTTTGCTGTTTTATGAAGTGTTCTATAAATTAAATACACTAAGTTTATGTGTAGGGATTTTTGTTGGAATTGGGTTTGGTGAAATGATCGGAGGGGGAATCTGTCCAGTTTTTATACTAATTGCTGAAAGCCTTTATCCCTTGTACGTTGATACGATTAACGCCGGTTTATCAACCGTTAAATCCTGCTCTGTCTCCGTGGCACGGAGTTCTGCCTGGAATTGACGGAGAGAACCAATTTTGGAGGATTCAGCCACGCGGCTGGTGTTGGCCACATGCTGCATATATTCCAAAAGCTTTTTTTTTGTTTTGTTTTTTTGGCTGTGGCTTGTCTTAGAGTCTAGAACATTTTTTTTGAGTTTGTCGATAATTTGCACATGCTGGGTTGGGGCACTTTAGATCTGATTGGAAAAAGACAAAAACATCAAGATTATTCAACTCTTGAATAATTAACTGTTTGTCATAACATTCACTTTAATCGGTCCAGCTAAAAAATATAATGTCCGTTCACAGAGAAGCCGTTGAAGTTTCCAAGCTTCCACATACTTTCAACGAACCAGTTGAATTAGGTATCATTGGTGGTACAGGTCTTTACCATTTGGAATCCCTTACTCCAGTTGCCAGATTGACCATCACCACACCATGGGGTGCTCCCTCTTCTCCAATCACCATTTCCAAAACTGCTTCTGGTTTCAACGTTGCCTTTTTGGCCAGACATGGTGTTCATCATGATACTTTACCATCCGAAGTTCCAGCCATTGCTAACATTGCTGCTTTGAAGTCTATTGGTGTTAAGGCCATTGTTGCCTTTTCTGCTGTTGGTTCTTTACAACAAGAAATCAAGCCACGTGATTTCGTTCTTCCTAACCAAATCATTGATAGAACTAAGGGGATTAGACGTTCCACCTTTTTTGAAAGAGGGTTTGTGGCTCACGCTGGATTTGGTGATCCTTTTGATCCAAAGTTATCCAAAATCATTTCTGAATTCGGTCATGTTCTTGAAGGTGCTGAAGATATCAAATTACATTCCAAAGAACTCGATGGTAAGGATTTGACTGTCATCTGTATGGAAGGGCCAGCCTTCTCCACTCGTGCTGAATCAAGATTGTACCAATCTTGGGGCGGTTCAGTTATCAACATGTCTGTTCTTCCAGAAGCCAAATTGGCCCGTGAAGCTGAGATCTCCTATCAAATGATCTGTATGTCTACTGATTATGATGCTTGGAGAGAAGATGAAGAGCCAGTCACCGTTGAAACCGTTGTGGGGAACTTGAAGGCCAACTCTGCCAATGCTAACAGACTAGCCATTGAAATCATCAAGAGATTGGAAGTTGCCATCAAGAACGGTGAAGTCGGTAATGATTTGACTGGTTCCATGAAGTATGCTGTTTCTACTGCTCCAAAGGGTGTCAAAAGAGAATTGTTGGAAAAGATGCACTTCCTTTTCCCAGGCTACTGGCCAATTGAAGAGTAGGCACCCAAAGGCAATTTGTTAATCAATAATGTTCAGGTCGGGACTGTTTTGACCTCTGTAGCTACGTAGTGTAACCTAAACCGCACGTCCTTATTAATTATACATCTAAGCTTTAACTATTCATGAAGAACTGGAATTTCTCCAGAAACGAGGAAAACTAGAAGAGAGGTAATAAGCTTCGGAAACCCTTTTCAAAAATCCTACCAATTGTTTCCTATTATAAACCTTTGGAAATTTCATGATTCTATCGAATGCTTCTTCCATTTCATCAGCGACGACAACTTTTGGCAAACTCTCTTCAAGGATAACGTTCTTGAATTGTGGAATCGATTTCAATTCGTTTCTAACTTGATTCTGTCTATCAAAGAATTTTGGTGAACCCTCGCCTTGGTAAACATTATCCAAGTAAACAATTTTGATTCACTGCATTTAGATGTTCAATGATATCTTTCCAGATAGCACTTCTTTGTTCAAGGTTTCGTGGTGGTAAATCGAAATAACCAACTTGAAGATTTAGGAACCCTAATCTTGGACCATGTTGAGGAGTGATCTTACTAGGGAGGGCATGAGGCGAATGATGAACGTTGATAATGTTGTTAGCAATATTATCTTTGGTGATTACGATGAGGGATGATAGGATCGATTGGGCGTTGGACAACATTGGTCCTAACGGTGCAGGTACTATTTAACTAATTATAAATAGTTCAATATAGAGATTATTTTTTCAAGCTGATCAGATCAAGCGTTAACAGATACCTCTGCTTCTGTTTCAGGTTCTTCAGCTGCAGGCGCCGCTAGTCCTGCCTTAGAACCAGGAGGGAATCTATCGTACCGTTCCACAGGTTCATCCCCTTCTTGCAGTTCCAGCACAGGTAAACCAGCTTCTTCCATAATCTGATCGAACTCGCTCTGCTTCAATTCAGCTTTGATTCTTTCTTCTTCCTTTTGTTTTTGAATGACTTGTTTCCTAGCAGAAATATCCTCTGGAACGCCCATCGAAAGCAAGAATTGATAGATATTAGAAATACAAGAGTTATCCCGTTCTTGTTCCAGTTCCTGTTCTGTCCCAAAATAATCTTCCCAGAGTGTGTCCTTGATTGGATTACACGTACACTTCCCTCGTAATCTGATTGTCGGATCCTCAGGACAAGAAATAAGAGGGTTTTTGGAATCCATATTGGATAATCCGATTCCTTCAAATAATCTAAAGTCCTGCTTTGTCAACAAGGAAGTGAAAGCCATTGTGAAAATAACAGAATCTGTGAGCAAACTGTACTTCATACCGTTCAAATCATTAAGATACGTCACGATTTTGCGGTATTCGTCCGATTGGAAAAAGGGGATATGGCCCATCATCCCGAACGTCTGGAACTGACATTGGTTGTAAAGACCCGTTTCGTCATCGGTGATCAACGACAAAGGAGATTCTTCTGAGTGAACTATATTATTTTCAAGGTGGTACTGTTGAAGATCGTCCCAAATCGGTTCATATATCTGGTATGGATTATGAGCAGAGTTGAAAAACATAAACCCGACTTTCCTGCTCTCCTCTTCCATGATCTGCAATGGATCCACAGTAATATCGCATGCTAGGCGATGTTTTGCATCATTGAGCAACCAAAAGTATTCATAGTCTTGCATCTCAGGAAGATCAAATAGCCCTAACGTGAGAAATCTCTGAATATGTTTAAGTTTGTTCCTTCTTTTATCCTGGAATCCCAAACCGGCCAACTCGGCTCTATAATTTTTGTCCATTGCGACTTTGTAGTTCTTAGGTGTACGTAGTTCATCTCTGATGTTGACGATGTGAATTTTGGAAGAAGTCATTACTGGTAACATTGATTTCAAGGCATTGGAAGGACGGGATTGAAGAAGGATTAGGAAATCGTATTTCCCTTTAGAAGATCGGTTGAGCCTCAGTTCGAATGTTCTTAGAGTCTCCAATATCTCATTCATCTGGGAGTTCTTCGAATACATCACTATCACAGCTTTGTTTTCATCAGAGACAGACTCATCAGTGGTACTACTGCCATGACTTCCTTTGATTATCAATTGATCTTCATTCTGCTGTAGCAGCTGCGGTGGCTGTTTCTCGGCAACATTCTCTTGTACCATCTCAGAGTTCTCAATAGCACCAAGGTACCCATTGATCTGCTGATTCAGTAGGCTGATAGCAGATCGATAATCTTCAGCATCAGTGTTTGTTGTAGTACGTATTATGAGCAACACTAATACAAACAACAGGAGAAACACATATGTGAGCTTTCGTCTGAATATGAACGGTATTGGTATGAATGGTATCCTGGGAAGAAGAACCATACTTGATAAGGAGGTGTGAAATATATCCAGATACTTTGGCTGCGGTAAATCGTAGTTGTTTGGTCTGATGACGTCGATTCTGTGTCTTTGTTTTACGCGAATATTTCAGCTACGTCTTCGCTCCATGATGTTTCATACAAAGTGACACACAGTCACACACTAGAGATCTACTGTATAGTCAAGTGTCTATGGCGGTCATCATTCTACGTTTATTCTGCTAGGTTTATAGATCCTACAAAAACAGCCGCAAAATAACAAAGCGGGGGATATCTTGGACGCTTAAGAAAGCCCATAAACTTTATAATTCTTTCTTTAACTTGTATAAACAGAACACAGTAAGGCACCTGGAATGGAGGAGAATATGTACAAGGAGAACCCAACCAGATACAGAACACAAGAGAACTCTGAAATGTAGTTCCCTTAGATAGTGAAACCATAACCCTTCATGCATTCCTTATATTGGGCAATAATGGAATCACATTTCCCTGAATCTTGACCATATTGTAAGAGGCATTCATCTCTGGTTTGCTTTTCTGGTTTACAAACACAACATGGCTTTGGTTTGTTTTCTTGTGATTGGATTGGGCAAGATTCACTTGGTTGAGACATTACTTTCTTTTTGTTTTGATTTTAGGGAGAGAGAGCAAAAGTTAGGAGGGGTGAGCTAAATGGATGTTGGGTAGTATTCTCTGACAAATATTTGTACGTACAGTTTTCAAGTGCGAGCAGATTATTAAGCACAAATTTGAAAGCGTTAGTTGCGAAAATTCCGCAGATCATTTTGTTTCTGTGGCTGCGACGGCACTGCATGGCGTGCAAACTCTTCATCCTCAATCCCGTTCCCAAACAGTCTTTGATCCGTCCCGTCCCGTTTTACGATTCTCCCATTTAAATATAGTTGGTCTTTGTAATAAACACTTTGAATTTTAAAAATACTCTTAGCGATTAAGAAACTCTTCTAATTCTTGGGATGAGTTCTCACTGAAGAACCGTGATACCTAGAACCGGCAGTTCTGATGCTACAACCAAATTGTAGGCTATTGTAGGCTGGTTTAGGGGGGTAATTCGATTTGTAATTTCTCTAAAAAACATTAGGCTATTTTACAAGAGCCTACATATATAAAGCTTAGACTAGAATATCCTTTATTTATGGGGATACATGTCGATTCGCCTGACTGCATTTGAAACTTTTTTGAAATACTTTTGAAAAAAGTATCTTGCAAAGTAAATAGTTCATTTGAGACCCACAGACAGGCTCACCCGCACGGTTAATTCGAGTTTAAAGTTTAGTCGCCTAAAATTAAGGGAATTTAGCCGCAACAATTCATGTTCGGTGCAACCAGTTGACCCAATTTCTGCATGATTTCAGGAGAAAGTCAAAGAGAGAATTGTCCCTGATCGATCTATAAAAACCCCGGAATATTTTTTCCAGTCTTGCCACCATCACCTCCCAATTGATTCTTTTACAACATATCCAAGAAATCAATTCAATTTCAACACATAATATCATGTCCTCTTTATTCACACTTAACAACGGCTTAAAGGTCCCATTAGTCGGTTTAGGTCTCTGGAAGATTCCAAGAGACACTGCCGCTGATCAAGTTTACAATGCCATTAAGTTAGGTTACCGCTTATTCGACGGTGCTGCTGATTACGGCAATGAAATTGAAGTCGGTCAAGGTATTAAGAGAGCCTTAGATGAAGGTTTAGTGGAAAGAAAGGATCTTTTCATCGTCTCTAAATTATGGAACACTTTCCACGCTCCTAGCTCTGTTAAGATTGGTTTAGACAAGACTTTGAAGGATTTAGGGTTAGATTATTTGGATTTATACTACATCCATTTCCCAATTGCCACGGAGTTTGTTCCTGTTGAAACTAAATATCCTCCAGCTTTCGGTGTTGATGACAATGCTCCTTTTGTTTTCGAAGATGTTCCAATCATTGAAACTTACAGAGCTTTGGAAGAAGCCGTTGATGCCGGTAAGGTTAAGTCCTTGGGTATTTCCAACTTCCCAGGTGCTTTGATCCAAGATTTATTAAGACACAAGTTGAAGTATCCACCATCTGCTTTACAAATCGAACATCATCCATACTTGGTTCAACCAAGATTAGTCAAGTATGCTCAAGATTTGAAGATGTTGGTTGTCGCTTATTCTTCTTTTGGTCCACAATCCTTCGTTGAATTGAATCATCCAAAGGTTGCCAATGTTGCAAAGTTGTTCGAACACGATGTTATTAACTCTATTGCTAAGGCTCATGGTAAGGAACCTTCTCAAGTATTATTAAGATGGGCCACTCAAAGAGGTTTAGCTGTCATTCCTAAATCTTCTAACCCTGATAGATTATTACAAAACTTACAAGTTGAAAACTTCGATTTAACTGAAGAAGAAATCCAAAAGATTTCTGATTTGGATATCGGTTTAAGATTCAACGATCCTTATGATTGGAAGAACCAAGGTATTCCAACTTTCATCTAAGCTGTACCTACAACGACATGATATGAAAGACGGGAGCTGAAAGTGAAGGTTTGATATCTTTGCTAGTTGTTATTGTTATTATATAAGGTTGAGTAAGAATAATATATAATTGATTTTTTTTAACCAGTAGTAAGTCTTTTGAGTTTAAAAATATAATGTGGTTCTATGTTCAAAGGTGGAGAAACGAGCTAGTCTCCGTCTCAAACTTAAAATTCGGTGGTGGCCTTGACTGAAGTGTCGTACTTGCATGTCCATGCATGGAAAAATAGTTAGATCCGGACTGGAATCGTTCTCGAGCTTTTCTGGAGAGAACAAACAAAAAAAGAAAAAAATAAAGCTTTAACGATGTCCAGGCAAATCAATCGGTTTAAAACATAATTCAACGAACATAAGTCTCAATGAATGTCTCCAAATACACGAGAAGACTGTTCTCCAACACGTCTCTCCATTTCGCCAAAAAGCCATCTAACTCTGCCACATCGCAACAATCATCCACAACGCTTCTTGGTCGTTCAAGTAACAAACTCTCGATTGGTATAGTAGGTCTAGCCAATGTTGGTAAATCGACCTTTTTCCAAGCCATCACAAAGACCAACCTGGGGAATCCTAACAATTATCCCTTTGCCACGATCAAGCCCGAAGAAAGCATATATCCTGTCCCTTCGCAGAAATTGAAAGATCTACAAAAGGTCTTTGACAGTGACAAGGCGCTGACTTCGTACTTGAAGATTGTGGATATTGCCGGGTTAGTGAGGAATGCTTCTAAGGGGGAAGGCTTAGGAAACCAGTTTTTGGCGGACATTCAAGGGACAGATGGGATCTTCCATATCGTTAGAGGGTTTGACGATGAAGAGGTTATCCATGTCGAGGAGCACGTTGATCCAGTGAGAGACATGGAGATTGTCAACGATGAGTTGATCTTGAAGGATCTGTCGTTGATTGAGAGCTCGCTCTTGAAGTTGAACAAGTCCTTGAAGTCTGTTGGTGGCGAGGATAGAAAGAGCGTTGAGTTGGAGATTAAGGCGCTGGAGAAGTTTGAAGAGTTGTTTTACGAGCATAACAAGGGTTTGATTAATTTTGTCCAGGAATTGACTGATAAGGAGATCGAAGTGGTCAACAAGCACCATTTCCTTACTGCCAAACCGACATTGTACTTGTTGAACGTTTCTCCAGAGGATTATGAAGCCAGCACCAACAAATACTTCTCGAAAGTAGAGCAGTGGATCGAGGAAAACTCACCATCCTCCAAACTGCTCATGTTTTCCGCCAATCACGAACACGCTCTTTTAGACACACAAGACGAGTCCCAAATAATTAACCAAATGGTAAGCATCATGAAGGATGAATTGAACTTGATCTCTTTTTACACTTGTGGTCCTAAGGAGGCAAGAGAATGGAATATCAGAAAGCTGTCAAACATCAAAACCGGTGCTGCTTTGATTCATACGGATTTGGCAAAGGGGTTTTTGAACGTTCAAGTGGCTAAATATGGAGATCTGATGAAGATGGGCGAAGACGAGGAGGCTCCTATTAAATGGAATAAGCATGGCAAGGATTATGTGATTCAGGATGGCGATGTTATTGTTATTAAGGCCATTGGGGCTAAGACCAGGTAAGCAGATAGCTTCCCAGTATTGTAAATAGAAATATAAGCATCAACAAACAGAAACATAAATTACAAGATAAGTTTAATATAAACAAGCTAACGAATTGAAAAGCTGGTAGCGAGAAAGAAACCTGTGCACAATTAAACTAAACCTTGCTTTGGTTAATTTGGTAGTGGTTTTCAACACTATCCCCGTCTTCTTCTTCTTCTTCTTCTTCATCATCATCATCTGCTTCTCCACAGTTGGATTCCGCAAGACTGAGAACATACTCGTCCTTCTTTCTTTGGTATCTATCAAAGGCCCAAATCACAAAGCCCCACAAGAACAACAAAATGGAAGTAACCAACGTGGCGCTGGAGGCCTTGGAGAATCTTGGCGCATAATCAGTGTTGAACAGCTCTATGACAAAAGGAATCGATAAAAGCCCACCAAAGAAATTCAAAGAGCCTATAGTGATGGCTCTCAACTGCGTGTCATGTCTGCAGAGGTCATTACACCAACCAACGATCATTGGAGAGGTGGCAGCGTAGGAACCTTGAAGAAACCAACCGATGAAATAAAGTGCTCGTGGAACGTCGTAGACCTTGATGATCGCAGAACCAAAGATATTCAACAACTGGACAAAGAGCAAACATTCGATTCTGCCGCCTCTCATGTCAACAAGAAACCCACTGATCAAGCACAGGAAAATACCGACACCACTGATACCCGTTGGAATGTTGTTTCTGTCATAAACGTTGTAACCCAGTGCCTTTAGTACAATACCCATGTACCCACTCATCACAAGGGAGAAGGACCAAATGATCCAAGCAAAGACAAAGATGTAGAATTGATAAGAACCCAAGACTCTCTTGAAAACACTGAAATCGATCTTGTTCATTCTCTTTTTCCCATGGACTTTCGATCTTTCAATAGCCAAGGCGACTTCCTCTTCAGTGAAAAACCTGTTAGGCTTCATTTGTTCAGGAGTAGAAGGAATAAAGAATCCTAAGAAGGCAACAGGAATAGTAATCACGGCATCAATAATAAACAACCATTGCCAACCTTTTAAACCACCACGCCCTTCCATAGTCTTGACTAAACCAGAGGAGATAATACCACTTAGTAACGTACCAGTGATACCAGCAGAGGCGAAAATACTAGTTCTCTTACCTAATTCTTGGGAATTGTACCAAGAGCCCAAAATGAAATGAATAGCAGGCCAAGCGGTGCCTTCACATAAACCTTGAAAGAATCTCAAAACAGCAACAGTTTTGAAATCTTTAGCTTTAAAAATAAACAAAGTCAAAATCCCCCAACTAAACTCAATTAATGGAAACAATCTTGAAAATGGAACCTTTGTGAACAAAACAGTGGAAAACAAACCTGCAAAACAATAAGCAGCATTGAACAACTGGGTAAGATAAACATATTGTTCACCACTAATGTTCAAATCTTCCTTCATGCCACTAACGTAAGCATTAGCCACATTCGATGCATCCAAATAACGACAAAAATAGGATAAACAAACATAAGTCATAATAAAAGTATCAACTTTGAAAACCAATTTCTTCTCAGTGGCGGATTGTCCCGGTGGGAACCATAAGAAAAAAGGAGGTCTTGTACGTTTTGGAGCTGGCGTTTTGGAAAAGAATAATTCCAATGATTTTTCGAATGGTATGGAAAAATACGTCGATCTGGTGGTGGTGGAAGAAGGTCGTTGTTGTTGTTCATCTTCTTGGTAGTTGATTACATAAGTGTCACCGTTTTCGTAGTCTTGGATTCTAGAAGAAGCGGTAGCGTGTGATTGTTTGATGTCTTCTGAGTGTCCAGATTTCTCGTTGGTCGACATCTTTCTTGGCTTTTCTTGGAGAAATTAAATAGAGCATTTTGCTTTTCGTTGTTGGATCAGAGTGAATGAATGGGAGTTTTTACTGGCTTTAAATACCATACTTGAAGGGCATATTTGCAAGTTGAGACATATATTCAATCAACTATCTCTGGCGTATCGCAAATCAATCAAGATAACATGCATCGGTTGACGTATTTTTCCTTCTTAGATATCAGACCCGGCAACTTGAAATCTGCTCGTGTTGTGTTATCAAAGGTTCAATTAATTGATCAGAAGCGCGTAATTCGACATTTTCGGCGGAGATCGAACAACCTGCATAATTAGTTGAAACTGGATCCATCCAGTTCGGATCACAATCACATGAAACATATACTAAACGATAAAACTGTTTTGTGTAGAGTTTATAATACTATATTTTCAGAGGGCTCAGACCTGGAGAAGGATATAAATGCTCCTTTTTCTTGCTTCTTCTTGGAAATTGAAGTCTTTTTTGGAAATCTTGAACCAATTCGGCTCCACCCGGTTCTCGGTAGTTTGAATCAATCAATTCCGCTTTTCGAGCGAATCGGGGGAGATTGAATCTCATTACCAATTTCCCGGATTTAACTTGAATCGGCTAACGAAAAGGTACACACACACAGTTCATGTTCAACGCTAAACTCCAAAGCCGGAACACCACCATACTAATGATATAAAAAGAATTATTGCAATATCAACTAAACAACCATAACATTATAATGGTTTATTTATACCGTATGTGGAGATTTGCCTAGGATCTTGTCTTTTAAGCAACCCTCTAGCGCATCAGAAGTACAACTTACCAATTATATGTGTCCCCATAATGTGTCAACTGCTGTTGTGACAGCTGATCAACTGATATGATATGATATGTATGTATTGTTAAATTACATGTGTCGCCGAATTGTTTCGCCGAATTTGTGATTACCTAATTCTGAAACTACACGTGACCATAAGTTTCCTAAAATGGTCAAGAAAAAAACTCCCAATACCCTATGTCCATGGAGATTAACCCTCGGATATTGGAACTCAGGTAATCAGAGGTTATCGATTTCTACAAAATTACTTCAAGCACTTATTTATAGAAACTGTTACTGCAATAAATAAGAAGTTGGAAGGTTTCGATTCCATATTCATTGAATAACTCGTAAAGTTTTCTTTCAGCGAGTCCTATTTTTACCAGAGTTCCAAGAATAACTTTGCTTTTATTAATATCTTCAAATATACTGAAGTGCTATGAGAGATATTAGCAACGTCTGATTCATCTCCGAGATGCCTATCTACGCATCTTGAATCAATGCAAGATGCTATGCATTTATAAGGTTCGACTGTAAAAGCCTCTATAACCCTTGATATTTGGCTTTTCAAAGGATTTAATATAAAGAAACAAAACAATAATGTATAATCAAACCCAAAGCCAAAGGGAGTCAATGGAATAAGTGAACTTTCGTCAGATCATAGTATCGAATTATGATATATTTCAGCAACTTTCAATCATTTTGTAGCCTTATCCCTCTTTAATGCTACACCTACTCTTATTAAATACAAAATCTCGAGGCATCATGAATTCAACCTTGGGGGCCACCTTTCAAGGTATAATAAATTTCCATACTTAAAAAGTTTAATAATATTTCTAATATCACCATAGTTTATCTGCTAATATCTATGAGCCCCTGCGAATTCTCTTATTATTTCTTAGTGCAGTGGAGATCACGTGCACTGTCGAATTGGGACAACTATATACGCTGGCACACACACCTGACACATGATTTAGCCTGTAAGAATATGAATCAGAGTTAGACGAACTCTGCTATAAGCATCATATGATAAGCAAAGTATGCTATAAGCATAGTATGATATAAGCATCATATATATATAAATATAGTTTGACTCAAGAGACGACTAAGCTGAAAGGTTTAAGATATAGTTTAGGAATCATCTAAGTCACGCAGGAATAATCTTACAATAAGTTATAAGTTCAATATAAGTTATACTAACAGCTTCACCTAAGTCGTATATTGACAAAGCCTGTAAAGAACCAGCCTGACCACGGGTAACCTGGTATTACACGTGACTTAGGTTAGGGCCGATCATGCCCGATTAAGACTGATCGGGGCCGACTTATTTTGTGTTGTGAAAAGTTTTATCTACTCAGGAATTCCTTTTATATAGAGGAATTCCCACATGAGTAACCTGCCGACGAAACACCTGTATAATAGTATTTAATAAAAAGTAAGTGTTATTTGAGAACAGAGTCAACTTCTATAACTACATTCCAGGTAGGCATTCCAACCAGTTATTATACAATCAGATATCCAGAAGCCTACAGAACCGACAACATGAACGATTCAATCTCTCATAAAGCCAAAAAGAGCTTCTATGGCCAAGTTGGTAAGGCGCCACACTAGTAATGTGGCGATCATCAGTTCGACTCTGATTGGAAGCATAATTTTTTTCTTTTTGAACAAATAATATTGGAATTACAAGAAGATTATGTTATCAACCTCAAAGTTTGATATTTTACAGAAATATTTAAAAAAAATATTTTATTGTGCTATATTTGAATGTTATTTTTATACTATACAAAATATTAACAGATCTTCAATTCGATTAAAAAACATAGAACCACGTGGCTAGGTCTCAAATATCTTGATCTCCCTTAAAAGACATCCAGTGTCTAGTTGTTGGTAGTATCACTGATTTTGGAATCTGTACTTAGGTAAAGTCTTTTTCTTCTCTGGTATCGGTCAAACAACCAAATCAAGACAAAATGGAACCATAACAAGATAGCGAAAATCAAAGTCCCGGTCGCACCTTTAGAATATCTTGGGGCGTAATCGGAATTGAACAAGAAGATCCCATATGGAATACCAACCAAACCTGAGAAAAAATTCAACGAACCAATAGTAACAGCTCTTAGTTGATTATCTTCTTTAGTGAGCTCATTACACCAACCGACAATTATCGGAGATGTTGCAATGGTCAAACCTTGAATCATGAATCCAAAGAACAACGCTGCACGAGGGACATCGAACTTCTTTGTGATGATGGCACCAATAACGTAAAATGTTTGCAAAAACAATGCAGTTTCAATCCTACCGCCTCTAAGATCAATTAAAAACCCTGACAGCAGACAAGAGATGATGCCAACACCATTTATAGCAGTTGGAATGTTATTTCTGTCGTAAACATTGTAACCCAATGATTTAAGAATGATCCCGAACTGTTGCGATAGATTTTGAGGAAACCCCCATAGACACCAAGCAACGACAAATAGGTACCACGGGTAAGAAGAGAAGACCCTTTTGAAAGTTGTGCTATCAAACTTATTAATCCGTTTCTTACCATTGATTTTGGTTCTCTCTAAGGATAGGTCAATTTCTCTTTGGGTAAAGAATTTATTGACGGTCATCTTATCTGGCGACGAAGGAATGAAGAACCCAAGAATTGCAATAGGAATTGTAATGATTCCATCAATGATGAAAAGCCATTGCCACCCTTTTAAACCGTGTTTACCTTCCATAGTTCTGACGAGTCCAGCAGAGATAAGCCCCGATAAAATAGTACCGACAGCACCAGAAGCTGTGAAGATAGCTGTCCTTTTACCGAGTTCTAATGGGGTATACCAGGAACCCAAGATGTAATGGATTGCTGGCCAAGCTGTCCCTTCGCACATACCTTGGAAAAATCTCAACACAGCAACAGTTTTGAAATCTTTAGCTTTGAAGATAAACAAAGTCAGGATACCCCAGGCGATTTCTAAGAATGGGAACAAAACAGAAAACTTAATTTTAGTGAAAAGAATTGTGGAGAATAAACCTGAGAAACAATAAGCAGCGCTGAACAGTTGAGATATGTAAATATATTGAGCACCAGTCAAATGAAGGTCCTCTTTCATACCAGAGACATAAGCATTGGCAATATTGGAAGCATCCAAATAACGGCAGAAATAGGATAAGCAAACATAAACCATGACAAAGGAATCAATCTTGAAGACTAACTTCTTCTCTTCAAAAGATTGACCTGGCGGATACCAGAAGAAAAATTTGGGTTTTTCACGTTTTGGTGGTTTTGCAGTAGTGAAGAAGAGTTCTAATGATTTTGTGAAAGGAATTGAGTTTAGAACGAGTTCAGTTTCAAAATCTGAATGATTAGATCTTGAATCATACTCTTCAATATCAACATCGTGTTTGTCTTTGACTTCAAAGGTATGTTCAGGCTTTTCGGTCATATCGAAAGACTTTCTTTGGTAATAGTTTAAATTCTAAGACAGTAATCAATTGAGATAGTCAATTTGCGGGATTCTTTGGTAGTTAATATATACCTCGATATAGCAGTGACTTTCTTGGTACTGTTTATAATCATTCAACTGCAAAACAGAGTTCTCTAAATGCCACAGTACTTCTTTAGATTGTGAAATCTGGGGTTGGATTTCTGGAAAGGGAAGCCAAGAAAATCACACGAAGAGCTGTGGTAGAAGTTTAAATTAGCAGATAATATTATCTGTAGTCATTAAGTATATCAATGCTGGGTATGGAAGTCTTAAATGGATTTCTGTATTTTTACTCCTTATCTGGGAAACGATCTCAACGGACCGAATACCAAGTTACCCAATCAAGGGGTCCAAGCGACGAACCGATCCTCCACACTTCGTCAACAACAAAGATCCAAGGGTACAAGTGCTTGGTAACACATGTTCTAGGCACAACAAGGTAATAATACGTAACTTTTTCTGGGCGTGTCTCGGCTATATTACTACTAACAAGATCTACAGGAGGTATGAATGAAAATTAGGTTGAAATCAAAGCTATGTTTGGATAGTTAAGCTGAATATCAACACACTAGTCATTATTTTTGAAGCTTTCTAATTTTCCAAAAGTATGATTAATGGTGTGACATATTGGTTGAATATTGGATCTTCTGCCAATGAATCGATACAGTTAACTGGAAACTTTTAGTGGTAGGGATAGGGTTTAAACTGAAACGCAGATTATTGCGATACGCTTGAGACCGAATGAAATCACGTGATACCATAGAGTCTTCTCACGTGCTGAAAACTGTAGATTGCGCTTGTTTTGATTTTACTGAATTCGCGTACAACGAAGACAATCTGAAGCGTGTTTTTTTTCTAATCGCTGCTTTTGGGATCATTAAGTTCGTGGCTTACCAATATCTGATCTATTATTCTATGACATTTCAATCACTTTATTGAAATCTCACTCAAAGTTTTCATATCACCATTGATCAAATAAATATGGCGCAACTCACAGGCAGTCCTGAAGTGGACTACATTCTCACTATCGTGTTCTCTTTGATTCAAGGAACTCTTACAAAATCAATCAACTATATCCAACTTTTTCTTGTCACATATCCAGATATAGCTGGTATAATTCTGATCGTTATTGGTATTACGTTACTATTTTTCATCATCAAGAACATTCTCACTATCATTTACAATCTTATAATTAGCACATTGAAGGTCTTATTGGTGATATCGGTTTTGTTTGTTGGTGCTTGGATTTACATCAGAGGCGTGAATCACTTGTTGGAAGACTCAAAGATCCTGGGTGGTTATATTTCTGAGTTGGATGGGTCTCTAGTCAAAGCAGCTTATGGACGTGTTTCATATCTAAAGAGCACATATGACAGTCTTGTTCAATTCGCCAAGGAGGTCGCACATGATGAACTTTAATGGGAGTCTTGACTATAAATGGATAGCGGTTACACACGAATAACACTGCAACTATCTCATTGCAATAACATTTAGAGTTTCATTACAATATTGGAGGACACACTAAGGTGCCTTTATCAGTAAGGAAAAACAGACAATTCGCAAATACCATGTGCTGAATGAGCGCCCTGATTTGCAATTTGACATGGACAATTTCAACAGCTGATGGAGAAAGTCGCTAAACTTCTGTCCGTAGTTGAAATGAATTTATATTATATAGGAATAATATAATCTCAATACTTTAGCTAACAGTTGTCAAGTCTAAAGGTTCTTCTGCTAGCTTTACCATATTTCGGGAAAGCTCGTACATGTGGTCTTGGCAACTGCAATAAGCATGTTAACAGGTATGCAATTGCAGTTTAGCAAAGGTTGATTTCAAAAGAGTCTCTACTATGGCAGATTTGTGTGATATTAATTATATTCCGAGAGTCCCAATCCATAGCAACAGCCAATTCTAACGTCTTAAGGAAATTCTAGGTCGACGCTGATAACCTGTCGCCAAGAAGCCAATATCGGTGAACTGTTGTTGTTAGGCACCCAAAAACAGATGAACCCGATTAGGTTTTGAAAAACAGAAAAACATTAATAGTTCCTGCGTTTTTATTGTTATTGTTATTGTTATTGTTATTGTTATTGTTATTGTTATTGTTATTGTTATTGTTATTGTTATTTTATTTGTAATAAGACAGCCCTCATGTGATCATATAAGTCCTTACATGTATTGGATCGCGACTAACGCTGAAGAACTTTTCGTTTACTATTTAATTGAGGTTTGGATCCTTAAAGGATCCAACCTACATGGTTACATAGACTCTTAAATATAGTTTACTGATTTAGGACCAATTATGTGGCCATTACACAACAACTATCACGTTATTACTATTATCGAAGAGTTTCAAACAAAATATTATCAACAAGTAATATATTTTCAGTTACATTGTTTCAAATCCGACTTTCTTATTCGTTCACCTCTTTTGCAAAAATTAACCCTTCGAAATTTTCCCTTATGAGTTCACTGTTCCATTTCATCTGGCAACTGCTGTTGCTTCAAAAGGTCTACAGTGAATCAACTTGTCGCTGCTTGGACATTGGCTCCGAAATAGGCATCATCAATCACAACATTCCTGAAGATCACGATCTTCAAACAGGTTGGAGTAGTTCCTTTGACAAAGATGTTGTTATCATCTATAAATACACCGATATGATATCATTTTTCAACAGTGAAGAGACAAAATTGACAGAATCGGACCGATATTCACGTGATAGATTTCATGTGGTTGGCAAACGCATTTGGAAAAGCTCGCAATACGAATGTAACGAACGCTATTGATTTGATCACGTCTAAAGAGAAATTATTGCCAGAGGTTTTCCCAATAGAAGTTTTCCAGATCACAGCCACAGACCTGTTTGGTATTGTTGTCACAAGATCTTCCGTGATTTATTTCTTTAGTCATTCAACTGATACTTCAAATATGATATCAAGAATAAAAGAAAAAGGTGTCAGACTTTGGAATTTCATTGGTTATTATTCTAGTATTTCCACCATTGCTGTTTTAGCTCCAATCTTTGTATCTCTAGTTTCTCGTGTTGATTCTTCACTCATACGTGATATAATATGTGTCTTGGGGTTTGTTGCTTTGAAACAAACGATTTCAATGTTGTTCAGTTTCTGTTTGATTGATATCACTAAGGTTCGGATTGTTTTGTCTTCTAGTATGACATTCTCTTTAGCTTCCGTTAGTAAAGCAAACTTTTGCCGTTCCCAACACTCGAAATTGAAAAAGAAACATCTAATAAGTTTGAGTGATATCTGGTATACAATTTCCATTCTTCAAGGTGTTTTCGATTGGTTTGTTTGTAGTTTCGGTTTTGAATTTCCATTAGAGTATCAAGCGTTTGGTCACCTCCCAGAACAATTTTCCTCTGATAGTAATTTCATATGTTTGATTTCTTTGTTAATCACCACAATTGCTTTGCTTTCCATTATGTTTTACGTCAGAGACGCAATAAAACTGAGAGCAACCGAAGACGATGGGAAACAAGAAAGTACATCCCTCAAGGAACTTTCATCTTTATTGCTCGTTCTTGGCTGCCCATTCATTTGTTTTTTTTAGTCAATTACTCTTTGCATACATTCAAGCTACACGTTTTTTCTCGATATTAAACCACTTCAAGGATGATATATTCACCAAGGTTTTCATTGGATTGGATAACTTCACTCGTGCTTTTTTTGATCTGGAAGGGTAATCAAAACTTTTAGGCCGGTTTACACAGTTACAATTTGGGAAACTCAGAGCTTGAAAAGAATATTTCTTAATCGATGTTCAAGGCCAACTAATTTTTTTTTTTGAAATATAAAGCTATAGGTATGATATTTGACATTCACACCAAGCATTTCGGGTAAATCGTACAAAATGGCTGTTTCGAATGCGAGGTCCTGCACATGTGCATGCAAGCTAGTGCTTCTAAGCCCCCTAGATTCCGTACCCCCTACAGTCTGACAAAATTGTAACTGGTTTCCAACTTCAAAGAAAAAGCTAGAACACTGTAACATAGAGTATGATAACCGAAGAGAAAAGAATAATCGGATAAAGAATTCCGAATCTTGTATATGGTTGGTTGTTGATATCCCAAAACATTCCTTGCATGTCGATGACCGATCCAGGAACAAGACGAATATTATTATTAGTCACTACTGTTGAGACTTATAGCACTGAATACGTTTACAAGCAAACGACTTATTACACCTATACCACTTTTTCTTTGGTTGGAAGCAAATTTGCAAACATTCACTTATGAGTTATATTATCAGCTACACTTATC
Source organism: Waltiozyma xylosica (assembly GCA_030581495.1). NCBI lineage: Eukaryota > Fungi > Ascomycota > Saccharomycetes > Phaffomycetales > Wickerhamomycetaceae > Waltiozyma > Waltiozyma xylosica. The sequence goes on along the minus strand of JAKTTJ010000038.1, from coordinate 55,795 downwards.
CCCAATCTCAAAAGATCAGTCGATAACGTCACTTGTTATCAAAACGACAATCCCATATATTGCTTGGTGGATTAAAACTTTAGACAGTCTAAAATCATATAATATAAAGTTGAAGTTTTGATGAAAAACCAGATGCCATTTGTGATATTCCTTTCAGTCGAAATGAAAGTTTCTCTGTCTTTACCGTGTTTTGTTTGAGGTTTTGGAATGGTGGAAAAAGAAAGTGACTAATGAGTGATATAGCTGACTTGTTGTCTCAATTTTTGAATACAAACTACAGTATAACAATTAGGGTATCAAACGAACAGCTCATGATGATTGTGTATTATACTATTCCAAAATGCTAATTATAATTAATTCTTCTTAGACTTCTTCTTTTTGTCTTTCTTTTCCTTCTTGGACTTCTTTTCGTCCTTTTCGTCCTTTTCGTCGACTTCGTTGACTTCTGGAACTTGTTCTTCTTCTTTCTTTTCTTCCTCTAGTTGTTGGACTTCAGGTGATTCTTCTTTGGCAGGCTCAGAAGAAGTTTCTTTCTTCTCGTCCTCTTTTGTCTCTTCGGATCCTTCTTCCTTCTTCTCTTCTTCATCAGCATTATCAATACCTTCTAGCGTTATTTCTTCTTCGGTAATAGCTAGGACAATCTTTCTAGCTCTCAAGGCATAATCGGCATCCACACTTTCAACTTCTTCAGCCTTCTTCTGTGGTTGTTGTTTGCTCTTCCTCTTGGATTTAGTGATTTCTTCTAATTCTTTAGAAGCTTTGGCTTCTTCTTCTTTTTTGGCCTCTTCGGCTCTTTCAACTCTATCTTTAGCTTCTAATAATTTCTTCTTGTATTCCTGCTGTGCGATATTCCATGATTCCATAACCTTCTTCAATTCTTCCACTAAACGATCTCTACTGCCACCTTGTAAACCAACCAAGTACTTCACCAAATACTGTTCGTATTTGTCTTCAATGACTCTGATGTGTTTCAAGATCCAGTTTTGTTTCTGTTTGGAGAACTTCCAGTTTGGTAAGTCATCTGTGTATGCCTTCAAGTAAGCCAACTGGTCTTTCTCTGGTGCAGGGCCTCTTTCAGATTTAGGCAACTTGACTCTCTTTGGTGGCTTCTTTTCTGTGGTACCATCGGCATTTGTGGAGGCTTCAACGGCTCTCTTTCTTTTACTTAATTGTTTGGCTTGTTTGTTAGTGACCTTACCTGACTCCAAATGTTCAGTAAGGGCCAATGGATCGTTTTGCAGTTCTTCTTGAACTTTAAGACCGATTCTTTTCCAGGCTGGGATGTGTTCACTCATTGTTTATCGGTATTATGAATATGGTGTTAGTTAGATGAAAAACCAAATGAGATAGGAAAGAGATAATTATCCAGTTAAACCCTATAAAATCTGCCTGCCCAAATAAATTTTTTGTGCGTACACAATCTGCAAATTTCGCGAAGCCCATCGGATCTGAAACCCGGCGCTGCTCCATACAAAAAATTTTCAACTAGCCGCCTTTCACTGTTCTAACACACACCAAACTCATTTTTTAATTGTTCTTTACATTCAAAATATCAGCTGAATGGAGGTAATACGTTAAAGTTGCAGAGATGGTTTTTCTACAGTTTTTGTAACGTTGTATTGTCTCTTAAGCGAGATTAATGCATACACAGTTTGAGTCAATCATATTGGAATATTCTTCCCAGTGGATGATTGATATAGGAGATCGTACACATTCTTTGTTTAGTTTCTTTGTATATGTGATCTCTGTGATCAAAAGTAATCCTCAAGGATGTCTTATTTGCCTTAAAAACACACATTATTTGTTGTAGTTTGTCACTTATGCTGTTACACTACTTACAGCAAAGCAAGATCACGCGTATGGTCAGCTGGTTTCTGGCATAGTCAAACAACTCCCCTCAGTACGCCGTGGAAGAATAATTAACCCAGAAACAGTTGAAAACAACTATTGAGTTAGACTACACCAACAACAATATGGTCTAACTTACACTCCTTATCAATACTACACATTATTTGAAATATTAACTAAAGAATGACCAACCCACATGAAAGTCCCCATCAGCATCAAAAACCGCAACAACAAGCTAAGATGAAGGCGCTCATTGCTGACTGGGATGATACGATTACAACGAAAGATACAATAGAACTTGTTGCAGAGGCTGCATATATCACCAATCCAGATTTCCCTCTCAAGTGGTCGCATTTCTGTGAACTTTATTACTCTAATTATAAAGCCTATACTGCAGATTTTGGACCTCGTGAAAACATCGCCACCGAAAAGGAGTTTCAAGAAGGGTTAAGAAAGATTGAATTGAGCAGTGTAAACGAATATGTTGGCTTGCAACTGTTCAAGGATGTGACACACAAGACGTTTGAGTCTCAGTCTTGTAAAGTTGGTATCAAGGACCATTTCTTTGATGTTTTTGAAGAATTGTACGAAAAGAAGATCCCCGTTATCATCCTAAGTTGTAACTGGACTTCAGTTATAATGGAATCTATTTTTAAATCTCATGGATTCACACAGAATGACCATTTCAAGATCATAACGAATGAATTCGAACATATCAAGGGAAGCCTAACAGGCGAAGTCAAAGAAGACAGATGTATTCGAACAGGAGTTGATAAAGTCAAGCATATCAATTACATCAAAAAGGAACTTCAAAGTGAACATAATATCACTGATTCGATATATTACATTGGCGATAGTTGTACAGATGTATTACCAATGTTGGAAGTAGATTATGGAATAATCATAGGTGATGGATCTGCAAGAAGCACAGTGGAAAGATTACAGATCTCTTGCAACGATGGCATTGAAGGTGATGGTAAGATTAAATGTATCAAAGATTGGATAGAGCTGAATCCATTGATTGTTTAAATTGTATAGCTCATAATTTTTGGACGTGTTTCGTTCTTTTCGAATGGATTATAAATATTAGTATTAAAGAACTGAAAATTAAACAAATTGAGTGCCAGCTGGTTAGCTGAGCACTTCATACAATTAAAAAATTTATTTTTATCAAGTGGATTTTTTCATAAGGTAACGCTTTTCTCAACGATAACAATACCTTCGAATCTGTTACTCCACGAAGTCCAAAGCGGAGTGTATTCCAACAACTCGTCATAAGCAGGGACTTTTCTCTTCGGAATCCCATCAACAATAGAAACATCATCCCATTCACCGTAATAACAAGACACACTAACAGTCAATTTATTACGTGGTGAATCAATAGGTTGTGGTTCTTCGCCTTCTTCAAGCCATCTTGGAACCCATTGTAAACCAATATGATAAGAATCTTGGTCCCACTTGAGTTTGTGTAGATGGGCTTCGTCAATGCCTGGCAACCATTTGAACACATCGTTGCCATTCTCGTCTTTACTACCACCAGTTGGAATAGAAGTAGAGGTTAGTTCAATTTCATTTGATGATCTTTTCGATTTAATAGAATCAATAGAGCTCTGGTTAGACTTCTTTTTATCATCGTTGTAATAGGTGAATAATTTGATCGGGGATTTACCAAATTTGTTAGTAGCGAAACTGGAAGTATTGAATGATAAATGACAATATCTGTTCTCCTTTGCATGGATCTTAAATTCAGCTGTCAAAGGAACATATGGAGAGCCCTCGGAAGTTTGTTGGGTGCTATCTTTGAGAACTTCAATATTCAAAATCTCATTGAAGTCGAAGTCAGATTCAGTAGTGTTCACTAAATTTGGAACTGTGCCAACATATGAACATAACTCTAAACCATCGTTGATGTATTTGCAGCTTATTTCCTGATTAGACACTTTGACAGATGGCAAGTCCGAAAGTAGATCAGTTAGGAATCCTTCTCTACCATAGACACTAACAATAGGCAACGAGCCGTTGTCTAACTTGATGGTTTGAGCGAATCTGAATTTGATTGGCAAATCTTCAGTGAAGGCAGGTTTGAAGATTGACAAGTACCCACTGGACATGATGGAAGCAATTAAAAGAATTGCAAACAGGTAGTTTAACTTATATGCAAATGATAACACAGGGATAGTCAAAAGCACCCCTGAGCCTAAGATAAGTTGATAGATAGTTTTTTGATTCTCTAGACTCTCTTGCATAGTTTGGTTGAAACCTTGGAAAATAAGATCAATGGAAGAATATGTGATAACAAAGGATAATGGGACCAAGATCAAGAACTGCAAACTCCAATCATAAGTGAAAGATTTATGTGTATGTTCATGTCCTGTAACGTAGTCCTCAAACTCTTCGATAATATCCCCTGATGAGGATGAAGCTTCTTCGGTTTGGGGACCTTCTGATAATAATGGAACGTTTTCATCAGGCTGTCCTCTCTCAAGATCGTCTGGAATTGAGCTTGACCTTGTGTTGTTATCAATGGCGCCATAATTAGGCCTTGGGATGTAAATCTTTTCCGTCTTTGGGGAAGAAATTGCAAAGCTGAACAAGCCTAAAAGGGAAGCAACAGAGTACAAACCATAAAGAAAAGTGAAAAGGTACTTTCCAGTCACAATATTATCTTTTCTTTCATAGTAGGTCAAAATTGATAAAGCGACCCAAAGAGCAATATAAACTTCCAGAGTGATTAAAAGCTTGAAATCACAGATAGGAGACAGAGTGTTCCAAACAGTCAACAGCGCATAGTTAACAAACAAAAAAGTGGAAGAAGCAAGAATCAATGGATTCGTGGAATCACTTGAGGCGATGAATGGGTTGAAAAAAGTCACTGTTTCCATTGCAAATTTAGATGCAACCAATGAGACTGCAACAGAAGCTGGAAGTCTGATCCATGCAAACCCAATCTTCCAATTCTCTCTCTTACTTATGATGAAACCGAATATCATAAGGAAAACTGGAATCACTGATAACAAAACCATGTTGATGATGGTTAAATCAGTTAATTTGATATTTACGAAGTAGAGACCCAAGAAATCGAAGTAAACAGCTGGAGTCTCTGTATCATCACCAATAACTTCAACTGCGGATAACACATTGACCAAATCCAATGCTTGTGATAACATATGCCAGAGGGCATTCTTCGATGTAAATTGAATGTTGTCCTTAGGTGAATGGTACAAAGATCTTGGCTTATAAAAGGCAATATCAAAGCCTCTCAAACCAGCATTGGTGTAAATTCTGTAATCAGTTTCACTGTGAATCATACCATCAGCAAATCCTTCTTGATAGATAGAACTGGCAAATGGGTTTTGAACATTACTATAAAAAGTAGTGATGTCATAATCAGTGGTTCTAAAAAGAATAGCTCTATCACCAGTCCCAGTACCTTCTAAATTAACAAAGAACTTCACCAATTTGCTCCAAGGATGTTTCAAAAACGCAATAGCGCCAAACAAACCGAATTCTTCATTATTGTTGAAATTGAAAACAATCGTTCTCAAGGGTTGTTTGGCACCTTTTGATGTCAAATATTCTAAAACACCAAGCATTGAAGCAATACCTGTACCGTCATCAGTCGTACCAAAGGCGGTTGGAACAGAGTCATAGTGAGCACTCAATAAAACACCCTCGAGGGTTGGGTCTGTACCTTCCACCTTCACTAAGATATTGCCACTTTCCAAATAATGCAAAGGTGAAGCTCGTGAAGAAGCATTCCATGTGCTTTTCAAAACATCAAAAATAGCCAATTTGGATTCAGTATCATCGTCGACTGTGATATAATTCTTGTGTTCGCTCAATTGAGTAACTCTATCAAGGATATAACCATGGACTTCATCATTCGCATGAGAGATATAAGGATGTGGCTTTTCTGAAATGACTTGAAGATCCAGCCATGCTGTTTCCAAATAGCTTGGTAATTTGCCATCGGAATCAATTGGGAGTCTGAAGTTGTAATCCTTCAAAAGTGGCAAAAAGAAGATAATCAAAGCATATGTTAAGACAACCAGAAGAGTCAACGATGTTTTTCTGAACCCAAATACAGCTCTCACTGATTGAACAAGATATGAAGGCTCATTTGCTTTGGTCTTTGAATTGTTTGGATCTGGTTGACTTCTTGAGTCGTTGTTGGCATTGAAAGGCACTGTGTTGCTATCCCCTGGGAGGTCGTTGTTTGATTGAGCCACTAACGGTTGCACTTCCGAGTCACTCATTTCCTATCAAAATTGATGTGCTAAAGTGAACCTGGTGGTTGATTCAATTCTTTCACTGAATAAGGGGGTGATGTTATGGTGATGTTTTGATAGGCTTTGTTGATATGCATTGTTATCTTTATTGTGGATGTTTGTTTTTCAGGCGCTTTCTAGATTATACGATTAGGGTTACATTTAAATTGGCTGCACAGTGACCGTACACGGCAACTCCGCATTTGGCGAGGGCCCAAGAAATGCGCCTCACGCCATCGATGTAATATTTAACAAGAGAAGCAACACAAACCTAGGATATAATTATTTCAGGATTGGAGGTAGCTATAATCTATTATTTCCAGTTGTTATTAACATGTACAAGACTAGTGTATAATGCGCAGAACTTGTAGGACTTTTTTGGCTTCATTTGAGGCAAACATTCAACCCCTTTCCTCCTTCTCATACAATATCTCGAAAGTTTCCAATAACAATAATGCTCGAAGTTCTCGGAAGTGAAGGAGCCGATAGGCGGTAAACAGAAACATCATATCTGTCTTTGAGCCTTGGATCAATTTTAGGTTGATTTTTTGAATGTCTTTCTCCAAATGCTGTGATTGTGTCGTCGTCTAAAGCTCTAATCGATACGCCTTCATTAACAATACTACCTCTACCAAGAGAAATAGTTCCGGAACCTTTCTTGAATTATTTAATTGAATCTTTCTCAACAATATTTATTTTCTGGAATGTTTGTCGGACAGCCAAAACTAATACATCTACCTGCGACGTTGACTTATTGAATGAAGAAACATGATCAATATTGAAATGCTACTTGGACTCTTCTTCCTTAGTTAATGGAGATATCTTGAGATACTTCACCTTCAAACCAATGTGAAGTTCACGTGCAATACAGTCTCCAGGTTGACCTACTTAAATTTTCCAAACAATGTAAAGTTTCAAAGGCTTGCCACAAGCCCATAGATGTTTTAAGATAAACTACGGTAATATTTGACTAATGTATTAAAGTATCTAAAGTATATGAATGGAGAAAGGAGGCATGATTATTTGCAGACTTTTCTTTCAGTCTCACGATTGCTCATCACTTTTTTTTATTAGTAATTCTTTTTAGTGTTACATATCGTCTATGGTTATGCACGTGAGATGCATCTGAAGATTTATTACATATGAAGATCAACTAACTAAAGATATCTTGTCGTAGCTCTTAATATCCGACAACATTAGTCCACTTCTAGGGTGTTGGTTGTATCCATGCAGTGGCAAAAGGCCCCTAGTCTTCGCTTGCTCTTTCGATCTTTATTGCCTTCTCGGCAGCACTCCTAAGCAAATTCGGGTCTCAGCACCCTGGTGATTCCTAGTCCTGACTGCACTTGATAGGGAAAACTCTGTCTTATTAATTTTCCATGTTCACCTCACCTGATCACCAGAACTCTAAAGGTATCCAATGAATTTGATCACGATTCAAATTAGAGGAGTATAATCAAAATGGGCCAATAATTCTTACTATGGTAATGACTATAATTGATACAATTACAACTATATTCTGTCCCTCAATTGCTCATAAAACAAATTAAGAGATACAACCAACAACCTAATCCAATCTTGATTATTTACAGGATCCTTCTCTAGCCTGAGTATTGGATTAGGTTGTTGGTTGTATCTCTTAATTTGTTTTATGAGCAATTGAGGAACAGAAAAGTTTTGTAATTTTTTATAAAAACAAATCAAAGAGATTTGGGCATCCAAATATTCCAAGTTAACACACAGGTTTCAAAAAAACAACAGAAGACTCCGTGGCCAAGCTGGTTAAGGCGCACGACTGTTATTTCTTTAATAGAATATCGTGAGATCGGCAGTTCAATCCTGCCCGGGGTCGCATATTTGTTTTTTGTTCTCTAGTGATGATTTTTAGTTGTCGATTTGTATGTCTTTTTCAAAAGAGATAGTTTTTACTCCTATCCATTCCAAGATATAATTTCTTAGAATCAGTATTGATATATTAGAATTAAAGTACTGCACAGAATAGTGAAGAAATGAGAAGTAGAATATGAAGAAATGATTGATGGTTAACATTAACAATCATTGAACTGCAGTTGCTGAATGACTAAATGATATTCATTCCTCAAAGTTTCTGAGTACACCTTCAGCAAGTCTTCTCATACCCTCTTTGATTTCGGAAATATCATCAGCAGCAGCAATAGTCAGTCTGATAAATTTTGCCTTCTTGGAATATTCTTCACTGACAGCAAAGTTACTACCGTATGTGACAATAACACCACTTTCCAATAACTTGCATCTTAATTTTTGAAGTTCAGAACGGTAATCGCCAGACTCATTTTGCGGGAAGTTCATTTCAACGATTGCAAACATACCTGCATCTGGTTCAATTACTTTCATATAACCTTTTTTAACAGCCTCACTTTGATTCAATGTTTCTATGAGAGTAATGTTACGGCGAGCATATTCTTTGGAAACTTGAATATTCCATTTGATCCAACCTTCAATACCACCAACAGCTTGGATGAATTGGTTCACGACAACTTGAGAAATACCAGAAGGAGCTCTTGATGTGATGTCGGCAAACTTAACCATACTTTGGATAATCTTAGAATTACCAACAACAAAACCTAATCTGGTACCTGGTGCAAAGGTCTTAGAGAATGATTCCAAACGGATGACATGACCGGTGGTGTCTTGTTGGATATAGGAGCTTGGAAGCAACTCATTGACATATTGATATGAAGAAATATCTTCGCTCAAGATACGAGGGTTGAGTTGAATGTAACCATATGGATCGTCTTCGATAATAAGGAAGTTGTGAAGCTTTGCCAAATTATAGATGGCAATACGGTTGAATTGTGAGATGGTTAACCCTGTTGGATTTTGACCAGTTGGAATGGTGTATAAGGCCTTTGGTCTTCTTAATCCAGGGTGATGTGTTTCCCAATTTTCTAATAGTTCTTCAAGTTTTTGAACGTTAGTACCTGGGTTTTCAGATGAAGTATGGTTCATTTCAACTGGGACTGTGATACCGCCGTGGTTTGTAATATAGTTACAAACAGGAAGATAAGTGTAAGACTCCATCATCACGACGTCGCCTGGGTTGATGATAACGCCAAAAACTTTATTGAAGGAGTCACCAGTACCATTTGTACATGTAACATCCCAATCGTTGTATTTTGGTGGATTGACTTCAGAAATTAGATCTTTGGTAAACTTCAATAGCTGTGGATGACCTTTAGTAGGACCATATTGGAATGCAGCTTTGATATCCAAATCATTTTCAGTATTCTCAGCGATTTTGTTGATTCTAACAGATTCTTTAGTTTGACCAAAAGGTTCTAAGGCTATATCAAGGTTGACACCATTGATTGGAAAGAAGCCGTGGTGAGGAGTACCAACAGACAAGTGAATAGGCTCAGGGTGAGGCTTGATATTTTTTGGGACTGGTTCACCATGGAAAGAGATAACATTTTGATTGACAATACGGTCTGCTAGTAGGGATAAGATAGGATCAGCGGTTGATTCTGGCATTGTTTGGAAGGCTTTGAAAGACAGAATATGTTATTAGAAATGTTTCTTTCCAAAGTGGGAAAATTGTATCCTTTGAAATTTAATAGAGCGGTTAAAGGATGGTTGGCTTCATCGGTGGATTTCATCGATTTTTAAATCATTTGGGTGGCGAAACAGCATCGTATCCCTTATCTTTGGAGTCACCAGCATGGTTGTTTTCAATTTTTTCTTCTCTGGTGTTACTTGACGTTAGCGGTGAAAAATGAAGGGTCCTGGGGGGGTAAATATATTTTTCTTCGCTGATGCTTGATGTTAGCGGCTAACACCTTATCTTTTGGTGTGTGAAAATTACTTGCGCATGCCAGAGGTCTACGCTTTTCTTATAACTGAAGAGTGCGCAGTGCTACTAACGGGAAGCATCCCAAAGCTCTGAGAATGTCCTCTTGTCGATTGGATCAGGTCAGAGTCACTCTGAATAAAAAAGGACTATTAGGTCAAAAGAAACATTAGGCTTTTGTTGTTCCTCCATTTCTAGGGCCATATTGTAGTGTCCTTTAACTCAATTTAAAGTGCAGGATATACTTGATCAAGTACTGATAACCCCCCATATTGTTTCGTATGTGTCACCTAATCCGCAGCGAAAATTACCTCAACAAGAGAACGATAAGTTTAGCGCTTACGCCGCTGCATCCGATACTACACAACTTTCGGCCAGAAATTGAATTTATATGCCAGGTCTCAACCCAGGCTGGGTCTTTTAGTTATATAGTATTACGATCAGAAAATAAGAACGTAGTAAAATATAACTTTCTTGAAATCGCAGATATATGAAAGCAATTCAAAGCACCTCCCCAAAATGCGGTCTATTTGAATGCGATGTTCAGGTGTTGCATTGCCTCAACGTTTCGCGGTAGTTGGTTCCTCGGAATTCGCAACTAGCCTCGTCTCTCAACCGCAACCACAAAATCATGACAAGCTTATAACAAATTCAGCAGTGCAATATATAGCATTCACCTCCTAAGCATTTGATTATTGAAATATTCAAACATCCATATCAACTGTACAAAATCAGTATACCCATTATGGTCAAAGAGACAGAATACTACGACCTTTTGAATGTGGAACCAACAGCAACTCCTGCTGAAATCAAGAAGGCCTATAGAAAGGCAGCATTGAAGTACCACCCAGATAAACAAAAGAATCCAGATGATCCAGAAGCAATTCGAATGTTCCAAGAAGTTGGTGCTGCATACCAAGTTTTGAGTGATCCACAATTGAGAGATAAATATGATAAGTTTGGTAAGGAAGAGTCTGTTCCAGAGGCAGGATTTGAAGATCCCGCTGAGTTCTTCACAGCTATGTTTGGTGGTGAAGCTTTCCAACCATGGATCGGTGAGCTTTCTATGTTGAAGGATCTCACACAAACTGCTGATATATTAGGTCAGGAAGAACCTGACTCAGCTACTGTAGCTGAAGCCAAAAAGGAGAATTTGGTTGATGGAGAGAAGTCGTCTACTGATGTGTTGCATAGTAAGGATACAGCTGAACTAAATCAAAAGAAGAAATCAACAAAGATCTCCAAGGAACAACGTGATGAATTATTTAGGCTAGAGAAGCAAAAACAAGAAGAAAAGAAAAAAAGAATTGAGGAGTTGTCAAAGAACTTGAATGCCAAACTTGACACATACATTTCAGCATCTCTATCTACAACTGATATTGAAGAATTCAAGAGAAAATTACAAAGAGAAATAGATGAACTAAAAATGGAATCTTTTGGTGAAGAACTATTACACACCATTGGTAAAGTGTATGTCACTAAAGCCAGAGCCTTTTCCCATGCTCAAAAGACTATGGGGTTGTCCAGAATTATCTCAGGTGCAAAACAGAAAGGGTCTACAGTTAAGGGTGTCTGGAATATTTTATCGACAGCTATGGATGCACAAACTGCCATGTCCGAAATGGCCAAGGCTCAAGAAAACGGTGAAGAATGGGACGAATATAAAAAGGCTGAGTTTGAAAGAACAATGACAGGAAAATTTGTTGCTACTGCTTGGGTGAGTTCGAAGTTTGAAATCCAAGGTATCTTACGAGACGTCTGTGATAAGATCTTGAATGATAAATCAGTGAAGAGTAAGGATAGAGCCATGAAGGCTCATGGTTTGTCTTTTATTGGTAATGAGTTCTTGAACGCTAAAAGAACTGCTGAAGAAGACGAAGAAGTTCGTATGTTTGAAGAATTAATGGAAGATGCCAATAAAAAGAAGAAGACAAGGGTTTAGAAGATAATTCAAGTTTTGGACTATGCCCATCAGAATCAGTCTGACCTCTATAGAATATTCTTAATGTATTATGTACAAATTATAAATCCATGTGTTACTACAAGAAATTTTATTGTGATCACAGTCTGTGTTCATTATTAATGTACATATCTTTGAACTAAGGTTTCTCTAAGTTAATTTATTTCTGTTTCTTGGAATCGACAATCTTGTTGTCTTTGATGTAAATGAAAACAACCAAAAAAACAATCCAAGCAGAGAAAACAACGATACTTGAAGTGATGTAAACCCATGAGTTTGGAATTTCCCAGGATCTTGGGTATTCATCATTGGCTAAATGACGAATGGATAAGACCTCCTTATTTTCAATGAAGCTCCAACCAGGTCTTTGGTAGATGGTTTGTAAAGTGTAAACACCGTGTCTATCCGGAATTTTGAAAGTGACACCGTAAGTGGTGGAATCCTCATCGCTTGACAATTCAGATAAGTTCAATCTGTGGTATGGAGTGATCAATTTAATTTCGAACTGTAAATCAGACAAGGAGACAGGGGTCCATCTGTCACCGTTGTATTCTTGAATGGTGATTTGATATTCAACATCATCTGTGACTTTGTAAGGTCTTTCGTTGTAAGATTCACCATTGATGTGGTTGTGCTTGACATTGGTGATCTTTAAAAGCTTCTTGAAATGGAAAGCCCATTGTAACAACTCCTTGTTGAAATCGCTAAACTTGATATCATCCAAGAGGGAAATATCACCTAACCAGATACCTCTTGCGTTGTTTAAACCTTGGTGAGCGACGGTCAAGTAACCTTGAGAGCCAACGGTCCAGTTGTTTGATTCATCATCATCTTGAGAGTTCTTTGAGAAAGAAGTAGAAGGAGCTTGCAAAACTGGAAAGAGAAGATTATTGTTGGTTAATAGGGCAGTTGAGCCAGAGTATTCGATTTCAGGGATGGTTGTGATGATGTTGCTATCAAGCTTAACGTTTTCAGGGGCTAATTTGACAGACTTGAAAGAGGTTTCATTGGAACCGAGGAAATAATCAACCAATTCATGGTTTCTTGGAGAAGGGTAGATACCAATTTGGTTCAAGTAGTTTCTGACACTTTCACTGACACCAGATGGGGAAGTTAAAGTGAAGATGTTACCACCATCGTTGAAGAAACTCAATAGATCTAAACCGTTGATGTTACTCTCTGGGCCAAGAGATCTGACCTTGGTTGGTAAGATAATCAAGTTTTCAAAGTTTCTCTGACCATTCTTGAAAAGATCTAATTGGGGAGAATTGTATTCAAGAACTTGTAATGAAAGGTGTAATTCATCTTTAAGGTAGTTGATTAAAGTAGTGTATGAATCCAGGTCGGTGATCTTGGAATCATATATTAAGGCGGTCTTAGTGGAGCCGATGGCTTGTAGACCAGAGGCAATTGTTACCAAGAATAAATAGAATAATGTACTCAATTGCATCGTGGGTTGATTTCTAATTTGAAAGATAAAATGGATTCGGGCCTATTTTTCACTAAAGAACTGTGTCTATGTGCTATGTGTATACAATGATGAACACGTACACTGGTTTTCCCAAAAGCGTTGAACAGCCCAAAGGCCAACGCGAAACTTTGAAGCTCCGCCATTTCGCGGACTTCTCTCAAATAACGTTCAAGAACGCAACAGCATATGATAGATGCTACGCCAAAAGCCATCTTCAACACCCAAAATATTCTGCAGCAAATCAACCACAAGATGACCCAAGAAAAAGAATTGACTCAACAAGAATTCCTTGAAGCTTTTAACAAATTATCAGAGGGTGAAAAACAAGCAGCCCGTCTTGAAAAGATGTTGGACTCTCTTGAAGCTAAGATGGACGCTATTTTGAAACAAGCTCAAGAAACAACAGAGGCAGCAGAATCGGCTTCCGATGGCCATTTGAATACAGTATCTTCCTCTAACGAGTCTGGCTCGGCTGCTTAGGTGGCCTAATTTGAGAAAATGAGGTGGTATCAAGGTGAGGCAGAGCACTCTCTTTTTGTTTGGACGATAACAGATCTCTGTTATGTTAATTTAACCAATACTGTTAAATGAAGTACATATGCTAAAGAATCAAACTTGAATTGGAACATAATACGGGAGAACTTGGGCTATCGTTTTTTCGGATAATATGAATTAGTCTCAGTCATGGATTAATGGATCACAAAGTTAAAGCCAATCGGATGCCGGGTTGCAGGCCTGGTTTATTCCTAATTTACAGTCATATACGGTCAATATAAGAGTGATTTGGTGTTCTAATACTGATTTGTAATATTCAATCTGTGTTTTAGTGAATTTTTCATGAATTTTGGAAATATCAGCCGATATGCAACTTCTGGAATTGTGAAAGCTCGAATGCAACTAAGGCGGCGATAACTAAGATTATTTTCGAGGAATTTAAGTGGACTGATTTAACATGGATAACTTGATAGATGTTAGCAAATATGGTGCTTAATTGCTTCCTGTATCAATATGGTTGACTCATCAAGCTAAGACTATGGTTTTCCTGTGGATTATCTTACATCATAGAATCCACTTGGACCATCTCCTTTAGAAATTTGATCACGAGAATTTGTAAACTTCCTACTATGAGGATCACATTCTCAATATATGTATAGTACCAATATATTTTACCATATGTACAGTTATATCTTCCTAGTTAGTATAAAAGCTTTGAAGCTGAATCTGCTAGTTTACTTACGTAGATTTCTGTTATAATCTCGTTACATATGATATCATGAGAATTTATGCCAGGAAGTAAATTGTGTTATTTAAGAAAATAGACATCGAATAATTACTTTATCATTGACTTAAGAGGTGTTTGAGTTTTCAGGTCTTATCGTTAAAGTTTCGTTAAATAATTCATAAGAACGCGCCATCGGACTATAGCTTTTCCAGTTTCTAATTGTAGTCTACTACATTACGATTATAATCACAGATCAAAAAACAAACCAATCCAATGTGATGTTAACGTTTCCATATTTATATATTGGATGACATTATCAACACCAAAAAAAATAAATCTAAAAGATTTTTATGTCCTTTCGACCTTAATTTGTGAACTTTGGGTTCCAAAGTTCCAGGGATACCTCATTAGAAAGAACCTCCAACTTCATTTAGCCATTCGTCAAATCCTACTCAGTAAATATTTGTTCTTCTTACACTTTTCCTTGAAGTCTAGACTTCATTAATAATAGATGCTTTAGTACCGTTTATGCTTCAGATCAAATGTGTACTACAAACCCTTTCTTTTTTTAGGACATTTGTTTGCTCCGTTATAATTTATCATATAGGTCGTTCTAATCACCATGATCCTGATCATAATGATATTCAATAATTCCAAATATTTCACACAATCTAATAATCAAACTTAATAGGGACCCTTTAAATAATCAAGATTGGAGTAGGTTGTTGGTTGTATCTCTTAATTTATTTTATGAGAAATTGAGGAACAGAATATAGTTGTAATTGTATCAATTATAACCCCTACCGAAATAAGACTTATTGGCACATTTTGATTATACCCCTCTAAGTTTCATCTTGGTCAAATACGTTGGATACCTTTAGAGTTCTGGTGATCAGGAGAAATATGTTAGTCTAATCTGCCGATATAGGATCTATGGGAACATGACTAAGTTCTTAGTTCTGAAATATCAGAACTCGTCCTTGTTAGCTCAGTTGGTAGAGCGTTCGGCTTTTACAGTCTTTCAAGGCCTAGCTTTGAGGTAAAGAAGTTTACCGAAATGTCGGGGGTTCGAGCCCCCCATGAGGAGTTCTACTTATTTTTTTGTATTGTCAATACTAGAGACGGCCAATGTAAATTCAACCCTTGTATTTATTGGGTTCCAAAAACGAAAATTTACTCAATAACTTGCTACAAACTATTTTTAATTGGGTCTTTATTTGAAACAATTAGTGTTCACTGTTTTTGAATTGAGTGACCATTTCCAAGTTATATCGTTCTTTGTAACCTGGATCCAAATGTTATTAATTGTATAAATATTCATTTATCAGTTCTGGTTGAAACATTATATAGGGAAGCTCAATTTTGACGGTTTTGTCATTATTCAAAATCGGCTCTTTATGATGGGGGGAGGTCTTGGGTGAGACAAGTTTTGAGTTTTGATAGATCAAGAAAAAGTCAATTAGCCCATCATAATGTGGCTAAAAAGAGAAATACTCAGATGTCTCTGCTGGGAGAATAACATCATCATCTTTCAAAACTAACGTAAGTGTATCATACTTTGAATTAGTGGTTTTAAACAGCACTTCGTCATTCTTATCAACGATGCAGCCAGATGATCTGGTACCAGTTATGAATAAATCTACCCTTTGTAATGCACTAATGGAGATGCTACCTCTTAACCTCAGATCTGGGGATAAGCCAGAGTAATATGCTTGAATGCTGATGACTCTATCATTTGCAGTTTTGAGTCGAAGGAACCCCGTTCTTGCTCGTGGTGTTTTGATTCCTGTAGAATTGAACAAAACGGTCTCTTCGGATGTGGAGAGTGGTCTTGGACCATGTAAGAGATCAAGATTGTCACATATCGTCATGGGAAGACCAATATCTAATGTGAACAGTTGTGGTGCGGTCCTTGTGGATTTGGTTTCTTGCTTATCTGCGGTTTGGCCAGGCATGTTATGATGCTCTGATGATGTTTCTGTTCTTTCTTTGGAAGTGTAGTCAACGAGGTTGATGTTTAGATATATGTATTGAGTGATAGATTTTTTGTTAAATCAGAGTATCCTTCTTATATGTTAACTGAATTCTAGTTTAAAGAAGAGCCTGTTGTTTGTTGAGGTAAACCGTTTGTAACTCGTATATTTAGCTGGTTTAGAATTTGTTTATACGGCGGCGCACTATGAATTCTTTTCAGGCAGATCTGGGTTTTGAAATCTCAGGGGTCTGAGCCGCCGACTCTTGAGACCTGGCGATTAACTACAGATATCAATATTACAAATTAAGTTAAATGCTTGTGTTATTAAATTGAATTTATTGGTGAGAATTTTTTCATATCAATAATAATAAAAAAACTCTTAAAGTCATGGTTTTCTCTGTTCGTTGACCCATGAAAATGGCTGTCAAAACCGAACAATGCAAGGGGTGTATCTAAATGCTCTTATCATGTCTCGTACTAACTAGAAACAGAAATATTCCTTTGACTGTTCTGGATAGATTAAATCACCATCATCTAATTCCAATCCCAGAACACCTGTTTCTTTCATACCAGCTTTGAAGATTAACTCTCCAGAATTATGGTTTGCAATGGAAGATCCACTAGCGCTCACATTGATAGCGGCTCCAGCTGCCTCCATTAAACTGCTACCTGATATGACACCACTACAGCTATCATCATGGACCTTACCCACATGGTGAACTTGAATGTTCATGATCCTCTTGTTCTGTGTCTTGATTTTGAGGAAACCTAATCGAGCTTGTGTGTGATCCTTCATGTTCAATCCAATTTCTTCCAGATTTTGAATTTCGTCTGCCGTCAATGGCCTTGGGGAATGAATCATAGAGAGATCGTTACAGATACTTATAGGAGCTGCTGTTGAGATTTTGAATGGCTTGAAAGCACCTGTTGATCTGTTGAATCTAGCATCTGGTGTTGAAAGGGCAAACATTGACTTGATGATCTGTTTTTAGAGGGGAGAGCGTGGTATGTTTGAATTCAAATTGGTAAGTATGACAAGTATGAAATTCGGTTTTATTGAGCAGATGTGATGGATGTTTTTTTAAGAGGGACCGAAAGCAAAATTGATATTAAACGCGCTGAGATGTTCCATCAATTAGATTGTGTGATTTTTCTGGTTTTCTTACATGTATAACCTCAGTTGATCAGTAATCAATCAGCCCCTGGCGCGAACTCTTCAACATTATAAGCACCTAATTTTAAGTTTTTTTCCTTGATTCTGCTACAATAGGCTACTTTTTCATTTAATCAATTGGCTAAATGACGTTACTAGACCATGAATATAATTGTAATTTCCCAAAAAATACAAGGCAAGTTAAACACCGCTTGAACCGAACTTTTCAGCCCATTCGTCAAACTCTTTCAAATTCTCCATACTAACACTGGGCTTGATATACTTCAAAGAATTAACAAAATCCTTTAATTCTATCCCTCTAATGTCTGCCTTTTCAGTGAATAAAAGCTTCTCACCTAGAGATCTTAAAGGACCCATAGCTGCGTCTTTAGCCAAAGCAGTGATGTCACTACCAGAGTAACCGTCTGTCATTTCTGCCAATTGAAAAACTTCTTCTTCGTTGATATTATGGATCTGATGTTTGAGTAATTTTCTTAGATGTGATAAACGTGTCTCAAACTCAGGCAATGGAATGTATTGACGTCTGACGAATCTTCTTCTAGCAGCTTCGTCGATTTGCCATGGTAAATTGGTAGCTGCTAGAACTAAAACCCGTTGTAAATCCTCCCCGTGATCATTACCGGCAGCAGCGTGAGTTAAGTTGGACCACTGGATCAAAAATTCATTCTTGATACGTCTTGAAGATTCGTTCTCACCATTCTCTGATCTTGAAGAAAGAATGGAATCTATTTCATCAACAAATATAATAGCCGGGGATAACTTTCTTGCCAGTAAGAACAAAGCACGCACTAACTTCTCAGATTCACCCAAATATTTCGAAGTCAAAGAAGATGCAGAAATACTGAAGAAAGTAGACTTAGATTCAGTCGCAACAGCTCTAGCAAGCATGGTCTTACCTGTACCTGGTGGTCCAAAAAGCAACATACCTCTTGCTGGCTCTCTTAACCCGCTGAAAAGATCTGGACGTAGGAAAGGGTAAACGACGGTTTCCTTGAGTGAATTTTTCGCTGTCTCGAGGCCTGCGATATCATCCCAATGAACTTCATCTCCTCGAACAACAATTTCACTAAAAATCTGTTTAGCTGCTTGATAATCGATACCCTGGATTTCACTAATGAGTTGATCCTCCATTTTCTCCTTGATTTCCTTTTCCGTTAATTCACTCTCGTCCTTATCTTCTCCGTTGACAGTGCTGTTGATTTGTGAAGTGGTTTCTTTAACAACTTGATTGGCTGGTGAATGTGATCTGGAACGAGAATTAGCATTGGAATTGGCTGGTGGTCTACGTGGTTTGAGAGTGTTGGAGTTAGTTGGTGTTGTTGTCTTTGGTTTTGAATTCACTTTATTCTCACTTGGAGCAGCCGTTGGTGTTCTATGAATTGGTTTATGAGTAGCCTTGGGGGTAATTTTGGAGTTAGTTGGTTGTTTAGACGGTTGTTTAGTATAAGATTTTATAACTGGTCTTACCATTGGCTTAACGTGTGGAGCAGTTGGCTTAATCTTGGCCTTAACAGATGGTGTCTCTGATGGAGCTTGTCTTGTGATGTAATGATTTGGTAGGCTTGGTTTGGGAGATGGCATTTTTTTGCTAGATGCAACTGAGTCTATATCGATCAAAGGTTTGGTTTTAGGGATCGGTGGTCTTGATGGGGGGGTGTTTGAGCGCACTTGTTTGATTTCTGGTTGGGAAGAAATCTTCAAGAAGTTATTATTCAAGAAGCCATTGTTCGATTTTGGAGATGGCGAAGGTGAAGAGGACGACGAAGATAACTGCATTTTTTCAAACTGTGATAGTAAAGCAGAATCAGATGGTCTGAATCTTGCCAATTGCGACTCTTTCCCTACTGCTTCCAATCTTGATAAACTTTCGTTTCTTTTCTGCATCTTTTCATTAAAATCAATAAGATCATCTTCTTTGAAGCTGTCGTCGAATATATTGAAATCGTCTGCAGTGGTATTAAACGCATCAAAGTTTGCATTATTACTAGAGGATGGTATCTGTTTTCCTAGTGGTTTCGATGTGGACCAGTTCTGTTTGGGTGGCGAAGATGGTGTCGTATGAATGGTGTTGCTGTGTGTGGCTGTATGCGCAGCAATCCAAGAAGCTGAAGAAACATTTGGAGTGGTTAACGAGTTGGATGATAAAGTTTTATTGTTTGATGGTCTTAAAGTTTTCAGTAATCTGCTTGTCTGTTGTGCTTGTGCTTGTGGTTTCTGTTGCTGCCTGAGGGAGAACGTTTGTGGTGATTTGCTTCTCAGCGTTGGTATGCTGGGTGGGTTGGTAACTGAGTTCATTGAGGCTATGCTTGGTTGTCTGCTCTGATTAGGATATAAGTCATTAAACGTGCATTCTACTCTTGTTAAATGGACGATGGCCTTTTGGATCAAATCATCAATACCGTCTTTCACTGAATATTCCTCAGCGGTGTATTCATGGTTTGGGTAGTTTTTGCTGACAAGATCCAATCTAAAGAGAACCTGAGTATGCACAGATTTCCAACCTCTAATAGCCTTATCGTATTCTCCTCTCTGTTCTAGGCTCAAGTTCTGAAGGGTCTGATTTGCTAAGAGATTGTATATTGAGCTGAGTTCATCGATAAGAGACACTGTGGGTTTCTTTCGCATGAAATTCATTGTGCCTGTTACTGTTGGTATTTTGGATAATGAAGAAAGAAATTTGGGTGGCTTTTTGTATGGTTTAGTGGTGAATTTTCAATCTATAATGTACTGATCTAATGCAAAACAATGGTACCGCTGTGAAATAAAATAAAACCAAGGGTGTCAGGAAGAAAGAAAGAAGCAACCAAAGGGGGTGTTGAAGGATATCTGGAACAACAGGATAAAAAACACTAAATAAAGGAATGTCAGAAGTATCAAATTTAATTGATACTTATTTGATAGGTCCCACGCAAAATAGTCTTGCGCTTAACTCACAAAGGCGTTGGCGTCGTCCAGTGTCTTCGCACGAGAGTTGTTGATCCAGCTTGGTTTTGCTGTGGTTTCGTCACTTTGCTTTTCGGCAATTCGCGCTGTACAGGTGAAAGACCCTTTACAAGTTACGTACAGTTTGCAGGAACCAAGGAAATATTGTTTAAAGTTGAAGCAAAGTCATTGCATACATTGATGAAATTCAAATAAAATTGTTGAGCGAATACTTTCAAAGGATTTATATCATTCTAGAGTATGCTGGTTTTTCACGTGAATCGGATTCTGCATTTAAACCAGGACTAATCTAAATTGTCTTTGTTTTTCAAACTACACCAAAAGCCATCATAGTATAGTGGTTAGTACAGTTCGTTGTGGCCGAGCAAACCCAGGTTCGATTCCAGGTGATGGCATTTATTTTTGAAAGTTTCGTGATAATCACGACTCAATACTGCTCTTTTTTCCTTACCAAAACAGCTGATTTGCAATTTCTATAAAGAGATGTATCTTTTTACTCTCTAGCGATAAAAAATTAAAAAAAAAAAAGCAGAGAAAATATATAATGATTTACACTTATCTGGCTGCCTTGTTGCTCCATTCCCTTGGTGTAAGTTGATCTTGCATCACATGTTTAAGTATTTTTTTTGTGTGTTCATTTTTCTATGTACTATGTATAATCCTCTTTTTTCTATATATAAATTATTCAATTTTAAATAAATTGTATTGTTATCATCAGATATATATGCCATATCTATCTATCTATCTATATATATATATACTATTACTAGGTGGTATTTTTTTAGATTAGTCTCTGCCTCGCTCCGGTATATGCAACATGCCAGAATTTTTTTGATTTAGTGGAAAATTTGTATAGAATCCCTAGAGTAGGTGAAACTATTTTGCTACTATATATATGTTGATTGAGTATAAACATAGTTCCAGGTTGTGCTGGTTGATCATCTTAAGTTGGATAGATTGATCTCTTCTTTGATATGTCTTTGCAACTGTTTTAAAACGGAAATTCTTAGAATTAAATTTAAAAATCAAAAACACAAAAAAATCATAAAGAGCACGAAAAGCTAAAGATGGGAAACTAAAAGGCCTAAGGATATTTCAAAACGGGGCACAACAGTAAGATTTAGGTATCATAGAAAGTTCAGATCAGGGAGCAGAATTTATATTACTGAATTTTAATAATTGTTTCTCTAAGAAGATCAATCTTTATTTGAAAATTTCACAGCCAAAAACAGCATTTTCAGCCATTCTCAGTAAGATTAAGCGAAAATGTACCAAAAATGATCAGAATTTCCCAACTTCCAAAGAATATAACTTACAAACGAAGACTATTGAAGAAATAATATTAAGTGTCAGTAAACTTTACCGAGCGCCGAACAGAACCCTTTGGTATAAAATTCGAAACGTTGCGATATTTTTTTAATGCCACCTCTTATTTTTCTATATAGGGTAGCAATATAGGGTAGCAATTAATGCTATGCACACAATTTAAATATTTAAATCTCTTATTGTAATAATGTTTATTTCTATGATATAACGTATCTATAAAATAGCACGCTCAAAAGCAACTAGCCAAGGCAGCGTTCGATTGTTCATTCCAGGGTGTTAGGAAAACTGATCTCTGAATATCTTCAAGAGTACCACTTCTTGTGTAAGCGTTACTCAAATCGCCAACAGTGACACCCTGACCTGTTTTAGAGATCTTCAAGGCAATTTTATCATCCAACTTCTTCCAGACCTCTAGATCTCCAGGGAAGAAGAAAGCAGATCTTTGCCAGTCTTCGTTTTCCTGTTCTGGTTTGTTTATTCTCGTCTTGATTTGAGATAATAAGTATGGCACATTCTTGAAACGATCTTCGATGAGTTCTGCCAACTGTAACGCTTCCAATTCGCCACGGATAACTTCCATATAGTCGTCTAAGTTTTCAATGATGGAGATGGCACCAATGACAAGAGTGACCAATAGGGATGAGCCAAAGTTTTCAATGTTATTGAATAGTTGATCCAAAGCAGCTTGTTTGGTTTCTTCTGTATCGTAAACGTAAAGAACCTGAGCAATCAACACAACTAATCTCTTAGAATCTTCTGAAATGGTCAATATTGTCTTGAATTCTTCTAGAGCCTGATCGAAGTTCTCAGTGAAGAAGTAGGATAAACCTAAGACAGTTCTAGAAGAAATAACGGTTTTGTCATCATCACTCAACTCCAAAGCCTCAAGAGCTGAATCAACAGCTTCCTGGTAGTTACCTAGTCCCAGTTCAAATCTGGCAACTTGGGACTTAACACTGGCGAAATTATTCAAGTAGATTTCATCATCCGTTTCTTCATAAGCTTTTTCTAATAATTGAAGCAATTTACCAGAGATCTCCTTACCAAGCCTGTAATCGTTCAATCTTTCCAAAATCAAAGCAGTGATACTCAAACCAACATGATCAGATGGGTAATGCTTCAAGTATTGCAACATAGCAGCACCGGCTGTGGTTAACTCTTGAATAGCATCAATGTTTCTAACATCATCACCTTTACCAATTCGCTTGAGGCAGATATTAGTAGCATAGGCCAATTGCGTACTTGGAGATTTACCGTTGGATAAAATGAAAGCATGTGTGTAGAGATTGGAAGCAGTTTCAAAATCACCTTGGACTTCTGAGGATAAAGCATGACCTAACCATGAGACCGATTCACTTGGAGCAAGAGATTGACCTCTCATATATGCTTCTGTGGCTAATAGAGCATCGTCACATCTGAGATATAAGAGGGCCAAATTGGACCACGTACTGATGTTCCTTGGATCAATAGAAGAAGCCTTGATGAAACAATGTTGGGCAACTTTGGAATTAACGGTGATGGAGGCAATACCCAATGCAATCCAAGGTTCTGGGTAGTTGTTTTGGAGTTTGATTGATTCCTTCAAGTGTGCGATGGCATCATCTCTGAATAGAGAATCCTTTGTTTTCAAATAAGCGAACAATTCAGCAAGACCTAGATTGTAGAAGGATGACGATCTTAAAGGTCTGGACTTTGGATCCAAAGCGATAACAGCATCGTTAGAATACACCAATAACTTTGCAGCCAATTCAACGTACTTTTCTGAATCAGCCAACCCACTTAGAACTTCAATATCAATTTGAATCTTTGACTTATTGAGCAACTCAATAATAGTATCGGCAGGGAACTGATCAATCTTGGATTGTATCTTCAAGAAAATGTAAATCAAATCACTTAAAGTCTTCCAGAAGTTCAACGACTCAGTATTACCTCTTTTCAAATATTCAACAGTCTTGACAGCTAAATCAATACCTTTCCCATAGTATCCTCTGGTAACACAAGAGTTAGAGTAATCCAAAAGAGCTTCATACAAAGCAGATATAACAGATTCTTCAGGATGTTCAACCAAAACGCCTTCTAGAATAGCAACAGCTTCATCAAACTTCATCAACTTGGACTGGATAACACCCAACAAGTACTTGGCAACCCAGTGATCAGGGTTAAGTTCCAAAGCCCTTCTGTAAACCTTAGAAGCAGCCTCTAATCTACCACAACCGTAGTACGCTTCACCCAAACCAATCCATGATTCAATATCGGAAGGATCCAATCTGATAGCGTTTTGATACCATTTGACTGCATCAGCGTCATCTTGTCTTTCCAAGGCAGCTATACCTAAGACCCTGTATGGCCAAGAGGAATTGCCCAAACGACGTCTAGCGTTTTCTGAGGTGATGACGCGGTTACAGAAAGCATCGGCCTTTTCCCATTCACCATTTTCAGCAAGATCAGAGATCAAATACCAAGCAGCCTTGATTTCACTGGAGTCTAACTCAAAAGCCTTAAGGAAACACTTACTGGCTCTCTTGGAGTCACCATAGTTGTTTAAGTAAATCTCACCAAGACTTGTGAAAGATGGAGCATATCTATTGGAGGCACGTAAGGAATCAACAAGGTGTTCATAGGCCTTGGAGATGTCTGGTTCTTGTTGTCTGATGTAAGATTGAGATATTTGCCAGTTGACTTGAGCTTTCAATTCCATATAGTAAAGATTGGTACCCTTGATGCCTGCAAGAACCTTAACCAAACCTTCTCTACCTTTATCACATTGACCAAGTTTGACATAAACCCAAGATAATTCCTTTAAAGCTTCATCGTCATTTGGGAATTTGGCAACAACATCTTCAAGAAGGTTCTGGGATTCAACCAGATCACCTCTTTCAGCCAAGATCAAACCCTTACCAACAGTGGCTTTAACGTTATCTGGGAATTCCGAAAGGGTTCTATCATAGATTTCCAATGCACGTTGATAATTCTTTGGAGCCTCATGGTAAGTCAAAACAACACCATAATCAACAAGAATATCTCTCTTGGAATGTGGGAATCTGTTACCGGTTGAGTTGAAGGAGGCTGCAAGCAGTCTAACACCACTTTCACAGAGGGACAAAGATTCTGAGAACTTCTTGAGGTAAATATAGTATGATAAGATGACACGGTGAGCGAACAAGGAAGTTTTACAAGATTCGAAACCTTGTAACATCAAAGCCAAAAGTTCTTCTGGGGAAAGTTGTGCTGACTCATCTGCTAACTCTTGGAGTTTCTGCAATTCAGATTCGTTTTCTTTAGCTGCCTTTTCTTGTCGTTTGGTTTCTTCATCTTCTTCGATTTTGTAAGGAGAGAAATCGGTCAATGAAAAAGCATGGACAATTTGAGCCAATGGTTCACCCTTAAATAGTTTTAAGAATGTGTTGATTGTTTCTGGATGAATGCTGAAAATATCATCAAAGTCAAGATAGTCAAAGTAAACAGTCCAGGCGTAGTAAGAAGTGTGACCGACGTAAACCAAACCTTCAACGTATTCTCTAATCGAGTGGAACATTGATAGTTTGACATCAGCTGGAGCAACCTTCAAGACTTGGATACGGTACTTCAAATACTTCTCCTCAGTGGGCCTTCTTTTTTCATCGTCGTTCAAAACATTGATTAATTCTTCATAGAGTCTTGGGACCTCAGAATCCTTGTAGAATTCCCATGCAATAGCGTCACCAGAGTTCTGGCTTCTGGATTTCATTCTTTCACGGGTGACGTTCTTGGAAACTTCTGTGCTTTCTCGCTTGTTGATGATATTCAAATATTTTGTGATGACAGTTTCTGGAGTTTTCAAGAGGCCAGGAATCAATTGACCCAATTTGTTGTACGGAAGTAAAGCTCTGTAATATTCTTCTTGAGCTTCTTCAGATTTGTATTTCATTAGATAGCCGTTAATGTCGTTAAGAACATCGGCCAAAGGATGTTGCAACTCAAGAAGAACTTCGATGTATTCGGTGACATAGTAGAAGAAGTTCTTGAAGTCACTGACGTTCTTGACAATAAGCATCAGACCCGTCCATGCAATCAGGTTCGTGCGGTCTAGGCCAATAGCTTGCATGTATGCTTTAATAGCCAGATCCAATTTATTCATGACATGGTAGGACTTTCCAATAAAGACATGGGCAAAGTAGTTCTTGGAATCGATTTTCAAGCAGTCTTGCGATAACTGCAAGGCATATTCGGCATTACCACCAGCCAAAGCTGATTTAGCAGCTTTCAAAAGATCCTTAGCTGACATATATGGGACACTGTCGGTGGTTTAAAAGCTAGCGTCGTAGTGAGTTATATAGTATGCTGGAGGCGTTAGTTCTGTTTTGGCCTTTTGGTTTGTTTGTTTCGCCGTCTTTTCAGGAACTTCGCGCGGGGGACTAACAAGGGAAATTCAAACAAGAAAATTTGGGCTTCCTGTCCACTAATAATATTGGCAAGCTTCAGCTGTACAAGCACATTTGCAAGCAAGGTAATGAAAAATCCAGACCTTTTAGATACACATAGTAATAATTATGTAGTAATAAGGTTTGTGTTGGTGGGTTCTCGTATTAGCGCAGGTTGAGATATTTACGCATCGCATGTTAGCAGCTACAATCGGAATCCACAAATCCACAACAGATCGTACCAATATAACCTTTCCAGCATAAGTCGAATTACTATTCGAATATACATTAGCTAAATGAAATAAAGGATTCCTAAATCTCAGCTAAGATAAAATAAAAATGAATTGTAAACCAAAGACATATCCGACTTCAACAGAACATATGGTTATCCGTTAACGAAAAGACCTTAATTGCAACCACAAGCCTTATTAGATTCACACTTGCAGTCAGTACCCTTAATGGCACATTCACAACCACATTCGCCTTTACATGGGCACTTTTTAGCTGTAGGTTTAGTTTTGGTGACACAAGTTTTGCAAGCACAAGCATCACCAGAACAGACACATTTAGCACCGGATTCACATTGACATTCTTCAGCTGTAGGTTTAGTTTTGGTGACACAATTTTTGCAAGCACAATCATCACCAGAACAGATACATTTAGCACCGGATTCACATTGACATTCTTCAGCTGGTTTGGAACAAGCAGCACACGTACATTGACCAGCTGGACAAGTACAGTCTTTAATTGAGGAACATTGGCACGATTTCTTTTCAGATGATTTACAAATGCATTTGCCTTCAGCACAGTTTACCTTGGATGTGCTTTGACATGAGGAAGTACATTTTTTGGTGCAGGTGCAGTTATCCTTTGGACAAGAACATTGAGATTGGGAAGAGCATTGACAAGCGGCCATTTTTTATAATATTGATTATGGTTTTATTATATTTCTGTAACGATTTCAGATGAAACTTTGATAGTACTGTTTAGATGAAGGAGTGATTATTTTTTAGCTTCTTATATACTTTTAGAGGATTTCCGCGTGACGTGGCCTGCATGCCAGCAGAAGTACCGCAAGTCTGTGTGCGACATTAGTGCTGACAGGAAGAAAACCACAGAAACTTCCACAGGGAGAGAGAAGTATTGTTCACAGACATTCCAAGACTCGTTATTTTTGCTGCATTTACAGCGAGTGACTGACAGATAGGTCAAGAGTAGTTTTAGCTGTAAATAATGACTTAAATCTTATTCGTGATTCAATTTTAAGTACGGACGGTGATTCAATTTTAAGTACGAACGGTGAATCCGCCTCCAAATCCTTAAGCTCTAGTAAGTTGGCTTACGTAAGATAAAAAATCCAAACCTGGAGCAGTTCTGGAGCAGAACGACTCCGCCGCCCAAAATATACACGAAGCAAATACTGCTCCCAGATAAGCACCTTATCAAATACCCAACACGCTTTACAGAGGGCCAAATAACAATCCACTTTACACATAAAACACCACAATGTCCTTCTTCGAAAACTTTTCCAAACAATTACAAACTGGATTAAACCAAGGTTTGCAAGAAGCCCAAAAATTCTCCCAAGAATTTACCCCACTGGCCCAAAGAACTGCCAGATCCTTACAAGAGAAATTCGGTAACCTTGAAGATATCTCTGAGTTACCAAAAGAATATACCGAATTGGAAAACAAGATCGAAACTTTAAGACTCGTTTACAGCAATTTATTAACTGTCACTGCTACTTATGACCAAGAATCTTATGACAACCCATTAAACGTCAAGGAAACTTTGAACGAAGTCTCCAAGAACTTATCCCTTAAAGTTGGTAAGTTAGCTCACGCCAGAACAACCGAAGAAGCACAAGCTGCTTTAATTGCTGCCAACCCAAAGGGACAACCAAAGACCTTAAACCACTCCATCTCCACTGCCGCAAATTTATCCGCTTTAAAGATCCAACAAAGTTCCACTGACGACTCCTTTGATTTGGTCGCTCAAGGCTTAACTTCCATTGGCCAAACCGAATTGAAGTTGGGTGAGGCTAGATTACAACAAGACAAGTTAATTCAAGAACGCGTCAACCTGCAACTCAGAAGACAGTTGAAGGAGAACTTGAACCGTGCTGATAAGGCTAGAAAGGTCGTTGATAACAAGAGACTAAGTTACGATGCTGCTAGAGCCTCCTTCAAGAGTGCTAGACCAGAGAAGGAGGCCAGTTTGAGAGTTCAATTAGAAACTTTGGAAGATGAATTCACTGCTGCCATTGAACATGCCGTCTCTGTTATGAAGCAAGTCACCGAATCTAGTAATGTCTTAGACCAATTAGTCGAGTTCGTCACTGCGCAATTAGCTTACCACAAGGCTGCCTCTGAATTATTGGATTCTCTTTTGCCAAACTTAAAGAACTTGAGAGATGATCAATCCGCTCAGGGTTTGTAAGGCGTTTGTTCAGAAGCTTTGCCCTCTTCTTTTACCCTTCTAATATGCTTTAACACTCCACATGTCTGTTTCATATTTATAATCGTTTTTCTATAGATTGAATTTTAGTGTCTTCAATATATATATATCTATTATACATTCATTATCAGCCATTATTATTAAGTTTTGTTTCTAATGTAAAGGTTGGAGAACTGGCACCACAGTACAATCTATTTTAACATAGCTGTGGACAGGGCGGGGTGTAGTAATGGTCGAATTTTTTTAGATTCTAATATAAGAATTATCTATCTTTCAATTTTTAAGTATCGTTTAGGTGATAAGTTATTCTTACAATCAAATAGATAATTATCTAACACGAAATTTGCCGAATGTGAATATAGCATCAGTTTGCGCCAAATCAAATAAATGTACAAGGTGTTGAAAAGTATCTCAGGATTTACAAAATGAGTATGAACAATAAATCTACAAAATTTGATCTCTAATTCCTGAAAGTTCTAATTTTCGTCTTCAGTATTTTCTTCATCCTCTTCACCGTCATCCTTTTGTTTAATATCCCATTGAGCGGAAAGATCCCATCTGGAACCATTAGCATTGAAACTAACATACTTGACGAACTTCAAGACACTTGGATCTCTAATCATCAAGACCAATTTATTCCAGCAAGCCTGAGTGTTAACCAAAACAGAATCGTCACCATCGTTTCTATAGATAGAAGGATCATCGTTATCAACATCTTCTTCACTAGCCATGACTAGTTCATACCCACCAAACTCACCAGATTCCCAACCTTGAGATGGCGTCAAATTTAAAGTCATATCAAGGACAGCATCGACCGTACCATTTTGATCATTGACAGTGGTGGCAAGCGTGAAATCATGGCCTGGTCTAAAACGACGAGCTAAGATTTGATCCGAAGTTGGAATCAAATCTGTTAACAAAGTAAGCCATTTTTTAAAAGAAATTGATTTGAGGAAACTGGATAATTCAATTAACTTTGTTGTGGTTGGATGCTTGGTGGTTGTTTGTAATAGTTGGAAGTTTGGTGATTCTTGAGGACCAGAATTAGCTAATTTGACACCTTCCACTGACAATTCTTCTGGTTGTTTACCGTCTAAGTACAAATAACGCCATTTGTGTGGTGGTAAGGAGATCTTCCATGGATATTCAACCTCTTTTTGGTGCTTTGGCATGACTTCTTCAAGTTCACATTTACGAATGGTCTTGCGGAGTTCTGGGGCATAAGTGTCATTAAGGAAATAGTCTAATTCAATGAGGTTCTCAGAGATGAAGCGTTCTTGTAATTTCTTTAAGTTTTCAATATCCAAGTATTCAGGATTGATGAACTTGTTCAATTGAGAAATGTCGAACTCATCAAGTTTGATGTCTGAAGATTCGTAATTGGACATCTCGTAAAAGGAGAAAGGATTTCTGACTTCTTTTGGGAAATCGAAATCTTCTAGTTCTTTGGACTCCAACATCTTCAATGTACTTTTTGCCTCTGTTTCCTCTTGCTCTCCTGGGATAAAGCCATCTTCACCTTCTTGTGGGACGTGGTACCAACCTTGGATGGACAATCTTTGCTTGTCGACTCTAACTTCTTCAACTTCATGGAAGGATAGACCTGGTTGGACATAGAAAAAGGCCATCTCGTTAAACTGAGGAACAAACTTGGCACTCGCGTCAGGATATGGAACGTTTGGAATGATCTTAGGGAAGAGTCTCAAAGAACCACCATAGTGTTCTTTCCAGGTCTTATCAGGGTCCGGCAAATATAGAATGAAAGAGACTCTTCTGGAGCCAATGACATCGTCATGTGTAAGCAGATGACAACCCTTGGTGTAAGTGTTGATGGACATGTCTGTTTTCACACCAGACAGCTTACCTGATTGGGTCACATGTGAAACCAAATCCCTGAATTCCTTGGAGTACAGGGCAGCACGTAGTTTGAACAAGGACGGCAAGCGGGATAAATCCTCCCAGTCCAAACCAGAAAGATTGGCCAAATCACCAGATTGATGGACTTTATAAATATCTGTTTCCTTTT
The DNA here is from genome assembly GCA_030581495.1 of Waltiozyma xylosica. Taxonomy (NCBI): domain Eukaryota; kingdom Fungi; phylum Ascomycota; class Saccharomycetes; order Phaffomycetales; family Wickerhamomycetaceae; genus Waltiozyma; species Waltiozyma xylosica. The sequence continues at coordinate 24,899 of JAKTTJ010000038.1, read as the reverse complement.
TGGTGAAATGGATCTCTCTTTCAACTTCCTTACGAACATTACGCAACAAGGTATCATCAACCAAATTAGAAAAGTGACCCCAACGGTAAGGTTCAGATTCAGCAATTTCCTTTTGCATCTTTTCAGCTAATTCTGGAGCAAAGATGCCTGGGCCAAAGTATTGCTTGACATCACCACGAGATTGGAACTCAGCGTTCTGACGTTTGGCAGCGGTGGATTCCTCGATGATGGGAGTTTCTGATCTCTTTTTATCCATTTTTATGTCTCTAGTTGATGGAGAATTTGATAGCTGATCTAAAGGGATCTCAGCAAGAAGAATAGAGAGGACTGAAAGGTTTAAGATGGTTTTAAGAAAGTTTTCCAACACCTTTGCAATTATCATGCGATGGGATGGATGGCCTGGTGGTGCTTTTTTCCCGCATACAGAACCAATTTTCTCACGTGATCGATCGGCTGTTTGAAGCAGCCTCTGCCGCACGGATATTCCACAGCTTGGTACTTGAATCATACTTGTTCCGCAATTTAAATATTTGGTACAGTCAGGTTTCAGTATATCTACAATTTGTCTTTTGTTTTAATACGTATATTGGTTTTTTATTTTTTCCCATGGCATAATTTTAAATATTTAACAAGACGCAGTGCTATTTGATGATTGATCTCTTGAAACCGGTAAATTTGCTAATTTCTCTTCATAGTTGACACTGAGTTCCAACCAAGTTTAGCAACAACTAACCATCAATTTTGAGCACCCGATTATATCCCCTGATTGCTGCTATACTTATTCTTTTCAAGCTTATTTCTTATGAGTGTGATCCAAAGGTTCAACAACCAACTTTTCAAAAGAATACAATCTACTAACCAAGCTCTGTCTCTCCAAGACGGCTAATTCCCTTTGAGCCTTGGCATAAGCCTGTTGAATTTCTTCTGGTGATTGTAAGTCTTTGCTGGCGTGGAAGGCATCGCGGGATCTTCTAACGAAGTAATGCTTGAAGTTATAGTTGTTGAACTTGGTGGCGTTACGGAGGAACTGACGGTACAATGAAAGAATTTGTGTTTGAGTTGGAGTTGTGGACATTGTGAAGTATGCGATATATGTGTTTGATTGACTGTGAAGTCTTTTTATTGTGTGTTGATCAATGTCAATGGATAATCTATCCAACTACCTCTAACTTCTTCTCCAATTTGTCCAAAACTGCGGGAGAATTGGTAATTTTCACGATCCGGCGCCGCGCTTCTTCATCCAGAAAGGTAAATATTACAAATCATAGGAGCACGTGATCAAAAATGAGGGGTGATCAAAACACTAACAGTCTTAGGTCATTGATAGCTATTAACTTTTACAGCTGAGTATTAAACTAGTATGCTTAAATGATGCTATAATATTTGTTACAAAATTTTAATCTATTTACAAATTATGGTATGATCTAAAATGATTTCTAAATTCTGAATCTAGTACCCACTTTTCTCCCCAAAACACTTCTCAATCAAGGCTTGGACCTTTGGATAAACAACATCACTAGTTTCACCCTTAACATAATTCAAAACCCCTTGCTTCCCGTAGAATTCTCTCAACGGGCCCACAGTATCTTCATAATGCTGCAAACGATTCTGGAAAACCTCAACAGTATCATCAGGTCTCTTGGAAAGAGGTTCACCAGTGACATCATCCAAACCTGGGATCTTTGGCGGAGAATAAGAAAGATTGTATATTCTCCCTGATGGAATATGGACCCATCTGTTTTCAATACGGTCCAAGATAACTTCATGAGGAACACAGATTTCAATAACCATGTTGATTTGAGAAGATTCGGTGTAAAGGTCACTATCGAGGATCTTGGCTTGGTTCAACGTACGTGGGAAACCGTCTAATAACCAAGATTGATCGTTTTGCAAAAGACCACTGCTTTTTAATTCCTTCAGCACTAAATCACTGACTATCTGATCAGGTAACAGTTTACCAGTCTTTATGATTTCTGTTGCCATCTTACCGACCTCCGTTTGCGTCTTGATTTCCTGACGGAGCAGATCACCGGAACTTAAGGAGGTTATGCTTGGGTATTGTTTCAACAATCTGCTGGAGATAGTACCCTTACCACCACCTGGAGGAGATATCAACAAAAGACGAAGCGGTCTGGATAGTTGTTTAGCGAATGACATATGATGATTAATGAAACAGGTGGAAGGTTTGATTATTGGATGTAATAAGCTTTTTGATCATGTGGCTGGTAGAGCTTGAGTTGACTTGTGATCGACGTTGAAGATATCAGATCTTATGCATCGCGCGCTTTTTACTAAACTTTCACATTTGCGCGCTGCCCCAACTTTGAGTCCCGTGACCTACAGAAATGATAAGGAATTATATAAGTGATAAACAACTTTTCCGCTAAACATCCAAACCGACCTGCTTTTTGATACTACTAGTATCGAGGCTATTTCCATTAATCTTTTGTCCTAACTCCGCAAAAGCATCCATCTCCACACTATTGCTCGTTTGGCCAACAGCTTGATACGTTTCAAGGGTACAGCCATACTTTCCCCAGACCATGACAACACCAAGAACAACCATAGAATAACAGAAATCATTCAAAATGACACCACAAATAGTGAACTTATCGTCAGTAGCATAACTAGAAACTACAGCTGGTATGTCTCTGAGCCACGTACAAAGACACCACGAGGTAGAAAGAGTCAGAAATAACACGGGATAAGATAACAAAACTCCCAAAATGATCAACCGAACTTTGTCTGTAGTCATCGTATCAGTCTCCAGTAAAAGACATCTGATAAGCCATAACACCCCAAAAGAAAGACAACCACCTAGTATTAAAATGAAAACCCAGAGAGGCGAGGAATCCAAAGGAGAACTCAAACCAAGACAATAGTAACTGAACGGGTCACTGAACGAATAGACTGTAAGGTAGAGTGCTAACACTGAATAATTACCTATGATCATTTGAGATATGTAAGATAGTTGTCTGTGTGATTTTGTGCTGATATTGGATGTGGGACCAATGATGATGATCTTGCAGATATAATTCAAAATAAACGTGGAAAGACACGTCTGTATAAGACTTAACAAACCAATGATGAATATAGAGTTACCGGAAAACTCAATGAGAAGAGCAAAAAAATTCTTAGATGTGGATAATGAGCAAACGGAAGCAATGATGTATTTCAAATATTGGTGAGTACCCCCTGATGATCTGACAAAGAACAAGGCAACGCTTGAAATAATTAACAATGTAAGCATTGACATGGTGGAGTAATGATTCACAAAGTCTGATACCGTTAGCTTTGCCTTCTCTGGAATGAATTTAATATCATAGAGAATGTCAGAAGAAGAGGTGAATACTGACATTGGTGGGATGTCAACACACCAGAGACTATGTTTGGAATCTCCAGATAGAATATCATAAGTTGATGTTAAGCGTTTCTGGTTCTTTCCCTCTTCTCCTTCTGTTTCATCAGTTTTTCCTAATTTAAGGATCTTTATTAATGATGGCTGAAGCGTGATCGACTCAGAGTTGAACATCATTGTACAAGAATACTCATTTTGATCTGAAGAAGTAGGAATCCACTGACAAGAAACCTTGAGAGATTCAGAAGGACACCAAAAGGGGCCCAAACTTTGAGCATTTGAAGAGATTTCTTTCAATAAAGCCAAATAGTCATAAATCAAAGCAATCTGTGGTTGTTCAAAAGATGAAAAATGTTGCTGTGGTGGACTGTGATGAGATGGCGACTTAACAAAGTCACGGGGTATGATTTGGATCTGTTGCAAAGCGAACGGTCCGTTGGATGTATAGCATTGAGCTTGATGATGAGATGATGTGGCTTGCGTTGGGGACAGGAAGAGAAGAGCCACCAGAAAAATCTGGAATATCAGACGACGACACGGCTGTGAGATCATAGTTGATAGCTCTTAAAGGCTTGAAAGAAGATATGATCCCCACGAAATCTGATCGCATCAAATCTGATCTCAATAGAATTAATTCATCCTATTTCCGTAGCCGAGATTCGCGCATCATGGCTGACGGCTTTTTTCGCTTTATCAGTCACTATTTCCCTAAGTCTGTCACATAATTAGATATAATGGTGTTTTCAGTAGAAAGAACCTTTCACCAATCAAAATTTCCTATTAGTACAAGAGCATCCTCTCACAATGCAAGGAAGACATCTTAGTGTCTCTAGCTACGACGATGACAACAATACAGAGGATGGAGACGATGGCTTGTTGTTCCCTCAAATAGCATATTTCTCTCGCGTAGTATCACAGACTAATAGGCGACACTCAAGTACCTCAAACAACAGAGGTAACGCCACTATCACATCCAATAACAAACTCAAGAACAATTTGAGGACCACAGACAGAGATGCTGAAGATACTTTTGAAAACACAGATCTACGGCAGACTTCTACAAACTCCACAGACATAAACGTCATTAGTGACGATTCCTCGATAACAACCGCAGAGATTAAACAAAAGATAGAGAACACAGATAGTACAGTCTGGGAAAAAAAGACGCACGAGAGGTTCTTTTTCACTAAGCTGTTCGATCTCATGCCTCCTACCAATCAAGATGATCTATCAGACTTCATGACCTACGACAGAATGGTTCGTAAAGAGGCCCACTTGGAAGCAAAGACTACCAAGATTCTTGAAGAGCTACAAGATACGCATATGAAAGTGAATGTGGATTTGGAGGCCAGATTCAAAGCTGGCGACGAGTACACACACTCTGAACAACATCAGTATCACAAGTTGAAGCAGAGTTTCAAGACAAGAAATAAGAAGCAGAACACCAAGAACAAGAAGCAGGAAAAAATCAATATGTACGTTCCTTCCTCAGACACCACTGAGATTATCGACTTGTCAAACAACCACCTGGCTAAAAACTTGTTCAAACTAGATGAAGAATCGACAACAGACAACAATGATAATGATAACGGCAACAAACCTGGCGGTAGCGATAGAAACAGCGATCCGTCTCTAGACTTCAGCAACAATAATTCCCAATATCATCTTCAGCGGAAATTGGAAAAACACCAAATCCAAATGATAGCATTGGGAGGAACACTAGGTGTAGGTCTGTTCTTATCATCAGGGAAGGCCTTCTCTATCGGTGGTCCTTTGGGATGTTTATTAGGCTTCATGATCTCTGGTTCAATTGTCCTTGCTACTATGCTTTCCTTTGCAGAAATGTCCACTCTAATTCCTACCACGTCCAGTATCTCCGGTCTAGCATCCAGATTTGTCGAAGATGCGTTTGGATTTGCCTTAGGGTGGTCGTATTGGTTGTCTTTCACTATCGCTATGCCTGGTGAGGTTTCTGCTGCGGTGATTATGTTGAGTTATTTTGAAGAGTTGAACATCCCGGGATTATCTTCGATTGGATTTGTTGTGTTGTTTTTGATGTTTATCATTGGAATCAATTTACTCGATGTCAGAATCTACGGGAATATCGAGTTTTTATTCTCGTTCTTCAAAGTGATGTTAACCGTGGTGCTTATTATTGTGATGCTGGTCGTCAATGTAAAGGAGAAATACGGATTCAAGTACTGGAGGCCCTCAATGTCCACAGACTGGGAGACCTATGGACCGTTTAGACCAACTTTTGATTTAACAGATATAGGAAATGGCGCTCTTAATGGCATAGGAGGTGTTACGGGTCGTTTTCTTTCGGTTCTTGCGTCTAGTGTGATCTCAGCATATGCCTTTTCTGGATCTGAAATTGGTTTCATAGCATCGATGGAATGTAAGAACCCTAGAAAGGCACTTCCGTCAGTAACCAAAAGAGTCTTTGGCCGTGTTATGATCTTGTACTTTCTTAGTATCTTCATGGTTGGGCTAGACATGTATTCTGGTGATCCAAGACTCCTACGCTATTACGCACCAAAATATACAGACGTCAGCACCGCCATAACACAAGAACACCTTGCCGAATTAGCGACTAAATGTCCAGTCCGCTTAGAAACACAATACCCCAATGGTAACCAAAGTCCATGGATCATTGCATTGCAAACAGCAGGATATTGCAGTTTTGGGACCGTTTTGAACGCTATGTTGATCTTATTTGCTACTTCGGCCGGAAGCTCGCATTTGTACACTTCTTCACGTACGCTATACTCCATGGCAATCCAAGCTAAGGCGCCTTCCATCTTCGCTAGATGTTCTCAACGTGGTGTTCCTTACTACTCAGTGCTGTTCTGTGGAGCGTTTGGGACATTGGCCTTTGCATCTATTAGTTCAAATGCGATGTCGGTGTTCCAGGATTACGCCAACATTTCTTCAACCACTGTGATGCTTATGTGGGCTGGGATGTGTATTTCGTTTTTGAGATTCTATTACGGTTTGAAATATAGACCGGATATCATTGCAAGAGACGATAAAGCGTATCCTTATAGAAGCCCCTTCCAGCCTTTCTTGGCCATCTATGGGCTTTTTGGATCCATTTTCATTGCTGGTTCGACAGGGTTTGTCTCGTTTATCCACGGGTATTGGAATGTTAAGACGTTTTTCACCGCCTATGGTGCTATTATTATCTTTGCTGGTTGCTATGTTGGTTATAAGTTGACCAGAAGCTCAAGGATTCAGAGGTTGGATCAATTGGATTTGGATTCAGGAAGACGTGAAATGGATAGAATGATTTGGGATGAAGAAAAGTTCAAGCCAGTAGGGTTTGTAGAAATGGGTAAGAGTGTTCTGGGTTGGTTGAGATAGGTTCGACCTCTATGCATTTTTAATGATAATGGCATGTAATACTAATTTGTTTTGCTTTTAATAATTGTTGAATCATATAGTTGTGTTTTACCTCGTAATTCGAGTCCAATTGATGGTCACATGATCAATAGATTAATAGAAAAAAAAAGGAGCTACCGGAAATCCGAGAATGTGTGTAGACAATTCGGTAGGATCTTGGAAGAACGATATACACACACACCAAGCAACAACCTCATAAGTTCAAGATTATTTGTGTCATTGTTCGGAAAAGCTATTAAATTCACAATGACCTTGTCAACTGCTGAAAGATTACAGTTTTTGAACTGGTGTCTTTCGTTTCAAGGTACATGGATCCATCCATCAATAACATTCAAATCCTCGGAAATCGAAGGTACTGGTGTATTCCTTGACACAAACAAACTCACAGAGGATGAACTACATTCTGAACAAGAAGAACCAGTTGTGGTTGTGAGGATTCCTAAATCTCTCTCTTTATCAATTGACACCATTGCTCAAACTTTACTCACACGACAATTACAATTCGAAGTAGAACATGAAAATGAAAAATCACAAGGCCAAGTGCTAATCTCATTTCTATCCAATTTAAGATCCTCCTTTGAAGACCAAATCGACCCTTATGTCCGTGGTGGTTTGAACGAGACTAATATTCTTGTGGGTGAGATACAGACATTGATGGTTTTGAAAGAAATCAGGGATAAATCTATGCTAGACAGTACTGTTACCACTGATGCTACTTCTCCATTTGCTGAATTTGACCCATACTTGGATTTGCTATTAAAGATAGATGTTAACGCTGTCAAGACTAATGACCTTTATGAGGATTATAAGAAACTGTTCAAGTTCAATGAAAGAGAATTCAGATATGAAATCGAGAAATTACGTAACAGAGCAGTCAAGGAGGCCATTACAGCTGCTTTCCCTGATTGGAATTTCGATTTATTAATTTCTGAGAAGTGGCTACGTCAAGTTGAAATGGCAGTCATCTCAAGAATTTTGGAGATCCCGGAACCGTTGAAGAAAGATGAAGAAGCAACCGAAGAACAGGAAACAGGTTTTGCCGTCGCTTCAACTTTGGTGCCAATCATAGATTTCGTTAACCATTCCAATGATCTTGTTAACGCTTACTTTGACGCCGATAAAGAGAACGGTGATATCTTGCTGAAGTTGGATCCAAGTAAGATCATTAAACAGCAAGACAATCATAAGAGTCAAGAGTTGGAGTTATTCATCCAATATTCAGATTATGAAGACACTCTCCGTTTCTTGCATTCCTATGCTTTCATTCCCAAATCCACCACGATTACGCCCCTCTATGAATTACCAATAGACAGAGAATATCTCCAGAATACTAAGGTTTCTCCGACTTATGACCTTGCTTTGTTCTTGAAATGGTTCCAAATCAAACCAAATGTCCAATTCGTGATCACTTATGATTCAAGCAGGAAAATTGATCAACTGAGGATCAATCTTGACGATAATTTCATTGTGTTTGGGTTCATCGGTGGTCTTACTTATCAAAAGGAGATCGCTTTGGATATTGTTGAATCTGCTTTGGCTGAGTATGGCTCATTCTCAAATAGCTTCATTCAAAGATACCTACAATTAGAAGAATCCATAGACAATGATGCAATTGTGGACTATCCAGTGACTCCATTTGTCAACGAAGAAGGTGAGGTTTATGAAAACATCGAAGATTTGATTACCAACACGGAGGATGATGTCATTGAGCAATTGATGGTTGATTTTATAGAGTTTTTGAATGAATATGCTTCGTTCCGTTTGAATCAATTGCAAGAGTTTTTAGAGTCTCACAAAGATTCGAACGAGTCATCAATTGTTATACAGTTCATTCATTTTGAAAAAGAATTATTGACCAAATTCAAAGAGATTTGTTCCAAGATAGAAATCAAACAAGATTTGATCATTGGATCCGAAGAATGTGATGATGAATGGTTGAAGTTGAGACTAACTCCAAGAGCTGTTAACAATGCTATCAGACAACAAATATTTGAACAAGAGCAGCACGCAGCTCTTCAAGACCAAAACGTAGATCAACAAAATGACGAGGTACTCCGCAATGGTCTTGACAACCTATCGCTAGATTAAACCTAGCCATACATGATACATAGAATTAAAATCAAAATACTTACATAAACTTGTTATAATATTTTCTAGAATTAGACTATAAATTCCAAAATCTACATGTTTGAATCTTCAATGAAGATCAGCTTTCTCAACTTGACCAAGATTTGCTTGTTCTCCTGATCATCCTTGGTTTCTTTTTGATTGTCCTCCCGTCTCTTAATTTGGAGAAGCATCTTATCAATGCCTTCTTTGACAAATGCCTTATCTTCAGTGGTTAAACTGACACCGTCAAACTTCAACAACTTAGTAATGATCAACGAAGAGATGGATAAGATATCAGCAACGACACCAGCCTTAGCAACATGTGACAAGATCTCATTGAAGTCAACGTTATGAAGAACAGAATGGTTTAGACACAATTTGTAAAGAATCTCAAAGGAATTCTTACGGATTTCCAAGGCCTTGTCAACACGGTGCTTGAATGGACCAATAGTGATAACATGTTCGTATTGTTTTCGAGCCTTCAATTCGTCGAAAATCTTAGGCAAGATCACATCCAAGTATGGAGTGATGAGACTGAACTGGTTGTTCAAAGTTGTCACAAGGGCAATTACAGAGATTTGTTTGATCTTTAAATCTTCATCAGTGATCTTTTGGAAGGACTGCAACAAGAGGGATTCGATCAAATCAACGGAGATGATATTATCATAGGCCAGAATAAATTTCACAGAAGCAATAATCGAGTAAACGATAGCATTTGAATCAGACTGGGTCAATATTTGCGAAGCAGCTTCAAAAAATTGATTAGAAGAACGGTTTTGAACAAAGATGTAGCCTATGATTTGAGCTGAGATTTTACAAATGTCATCATCAATCTCAGTAAGGGAATCCAATGTGGTCATAACGGCATTCCAAATTTCCATACAGCTTTCAGAGGATATGTCCTGGTTAACCTTCAAGACTCGTCTAATGGAGACCATCAATAATTGACGTTGCTCATTAGCAAGGATCTTTCCCAAGAAGACTTCAATGTAATCCTGATAGTTCTTAGCGATAATGTTACCCAAAGTTTCAGCAGCGTAGAACTTTAGTTCATCATTGGTGAAGTAGATGGTTAAATCGTCCAACTGAACATCAACAGGAACGTTGTATTGTGCCAAATAACCTAACAACCTGATGTTGTACAATGGATTAGCACCACTTTTCAAATCTGCTTCTGATTGTTTGACCAACGGAGCGATCTCTTCCTTAGCAATAATAGCAGCCATAAGCTTGACGTTTCTTGGGGAAGTGGTATTTTGTTGCAAGACTGGGATCAAATCAGAACCAATTTGGACACCGACTTCAATCAAGGCTTCGTCATCAATTTCGTCCAAAATTGAAGCACGCATGTAAATCTGCTTTAAATCAGAAGAAGACAACTTCAAATGAGCCAATATCTTAATAACAGACGATTGATTTGAAGAATTGTCAAAGTGCTGCTTCAATGGTTCAGCGATATAAGCTTCAATGGTGAAACAACGGGAAATTTCAACCAATGATTCAATCACAGCTGCTTGGAAACGTTGTGCTGTCAACAAAGCATTGTATTCTTGAACGATTTCTGAAATAACGGCTTGTTCAATCAATTGGTAGTAAGCAGCAACCAATTTGGTGATAGAATGAATAGAAGACAATGCAGTATGTTCATTCTTGACAGAACTGGCGAACAATTGCAATAATTGGTTAACATCATGAAGAGGTAATTCTTTCAAGGCAGATAACGCTTCAATAGCAGCGTTTCTCAATTCACTATCGTTCTTTGGATTTTGAATTAAGACAACAATGGAGCTCAGAAGGTCTGGGTTGAACTTCAAGTTCACTAAATCAACAGCAGTTTGGATGGAGTTCAATTTGGAGATATGAGAGGTACCCTTTAAACCACAATTGACCATATCAACAATATAGGCCAATTCTGCTTCATCAAAATATTGCAAATCGTTATTAGCCAGCATCGTGGAGTAAAAAGTCAATAAATCCAGATTGAGGCCAAAGTTGTGTTCTCTGACAGTGCTTAATAGTGGATTCAAGTCTTCGTTCAAGACGTTGAAGTTTTGGAAGAAGTTCAAGATGATATTATACTTCTGAGTGTTATTGGATTTAACCGTCTTCAGTTCTTTAGTGACGAATTTGATAATATCAGCTCTGTGTTCGTTCAATTGGGAAATATTATCTTCTAGATCTGAAATACTGACATCTGAGCCTCTTCTTTTACAGGTTGATCTTTTACCATGTTGTTTGATGGTGGCTTCAACGATCGACTTCAAGGCATTCAATTTAGCAATGGTAACAGCTTCAGTAGAATCAGCGATTGTAGCTAAAAGAGAGTTGAAGATAGTAGAGTTGTAGATCTGACCGACAACCAGCGGAAAGTTGGTAACTAAATCGGAGATCAAATCAGATGACTGTTTACGTAATTTCCAGGAGCTATCATCACTACCGTCATCCAATTCATCGTAGTCATCATCATCGAATTCGTCATCAAAGTCTTCGAAATCGTCATCGCCATCATTTGTGTTGGTGTATGGATTGTACATCAAGAAATCTTTGACAAGATTGAGGATAGCAGGGAGATAGGAATTTAAAGACTCACCAATTGGAAGTAAACTGGAGATCAATCTCAAAGCTTCGTAGCGGATATCATCTGCCTTTTGTTGATCTTCATCAAAATCATAATCTAATTCGTTTCCATCTTCGTCTTCTTCAAGATCGAAAGGTATCAAGGCCAAATGCTTGACAGTAAAGTTGAATATGTCTTCAATGAAAGGTTCCAATACAGAGATATTAGATTTGGCAATTGAAGTAAAAGTTAACAAAGTTGCTAATGTTTTCTCGGAATCACCATCACGCTTAGCTCTAATTAAACCAAATAAGAAGTTGAAACTATCGCCATCCAAGCTTGAAACAAGAGAACCCAACGCAGTGATGGACCTTTTAGAGATTATGTTTTGTGCACCATAGATGGCTCTAACAAGTGCCTCACATAAGAAACCTTTCTGAGCTCTGGTCAAAGTACTACCAATGTTCTTAATAAGTTCTGTGATTGTTTCAATAGAATCAAGGTTGTTATTGATTTCAATGGAAACTTCGTCTGAATTCCAAAGAATTAATTTCGCAGCGATTTCTTGACCAGTAGCTGAATGTTTCAAGTTGATGTTCTTTAAGATTTCAAGAATAGCCATAGTGAAAACAGATGTAGTAATAGAAGTGGAAGCGGTCACTTGCTGATTCAAACTAATAAGGGCTGAACTTAACTCATTATCATCAAGGGCTGGAGTCAAAGGCGCAAAACACTTCAAGGCTTGGGATTGGACATCAGAATTAACATCAGTTAGAGCGTTCAAAAGAAGTTGAATGATCCTACCAGAGTAGTGATTGACATTGTTAATGATACTTTTGTTTTCAACCAAGAGTTTATTCAAATCGTTAACAGCCATGAAACGGAGATCTGGGTCAACGTCTTTGGACTTTTCAGTGATCTCCTTCAATTTTCTATCAACATTACTGAAATCAACAGACATCTTTTTAAAAACAACGGCGTAAATTAGGAATTGGATCTAGTGATATTAGAGAACTGAATAGAATACCAGTGAATACAGCTAAGTTGTCCCCGCACCCTATTTGCCATCTTGGAGGGTTTCTTTCAATCCAGGTTGTCTAGCTTGAACTCTGCGAAATAGCAACGCGTCCGCCCTTAACGTCATGTGCGAACTAGATGCAAAAATACAAAAATAAAATGCTTCCAATCAGAGTCGAACTGATGATCGCCACATTACTAGTGTGGCGCCTTACCAACTTGGCCATAGAAGCTTTTCTTGTCGGTCAAAAGTCCGATATGCTATTAATTGCAGGCTGTGACAAAAGATGCTTCTGGGTCATCAGGAAATGTTGGAACATAAATTTATTTTTCGACAGTTCATCTCAGCTGATCACCAGAACTTGAAAGGTATCCAATATATTTGATCAAGATGAAATTTAGGGGGGTATAATCAAAATGGGCCAATAATTCTTATTTCGGTAGGGGTTATGATTGATACAACTACAAAATTTTCTGTTCCTCAATTGCTCATAAAACAAATTAAGAGATACAACCAACAACCTACTCCAATCTTGATCATCTACAGGATCCATCTCAAAGTCTAATTATTGGATTGAATGAATTTCCTGGAATTATGAAATTTTATTATATGCAATTTCTATAGGAAACCTATATTTGAAATATTAATACATGAGTACTGACTAAAAATAAGAAAAGCTTTAAATCAACTCGCTTCTTTTTTCCATTCATATAGTTTGGATACATAAATGCTTTAATCAAATTGTGATATTACTTATCTTATAACATCTATATGCTCGTGGCAAGCCTTTTTGTTTTTCATAGGGAAAAAGGTGTTGCGGAATGCGCACAGCCGCGCAAGTGTAGGGTCACCCTACCTCACAGCACGTGATCTCGGACTGAATTTCATCCTTTCAGAGGTGATTTGGAATCTTTGAACTATGGTAGTAATTCGACGCCGTACGCTGCGGTAATTTTTTTCGAACATGAACACCAACATCAAATGGTCAATTAACAGATACACAAAGAAAAAAATGTTTGCCATTCCAATAAGATCTGTTAAATCAATTGGTAGATTCCAACCAACTCAAGCAAATAGATTATTCTCAAGTACTTTTAGAGCCATGTCCGCTGTTAACATTGAAAGAGTCACCCCAGGTAAGTGATCCTTGCTATATCCACCGAGTGGCAAAAAAACAAGGAAGTATATATACTAACGGTCAATTGTTCCAGGTGATGGTGTCAACTTCCCAAAGGTTGGTGACAAAGTCACTATCCACTACACTGGTACCTTAGAAAACGGTAAGAAGTTCGATTCTTCCCGTGACAGAAATTCCCCATTCCAAACCTTTATTGGTGTCGGTCAAGTCATCAAGGGTTGGGATGAAGCCATTCCACAATTATCTGTTGGTGAAAAGGCCATTTTAACCATTCCAGGTGACAAGGCTTACGGTGACAGAGGTTTCCCAGGTTTAATTCCACCAAACGCCACTTTAATCTTCGATGTTGAATTATTGAAGATTAACTAAATTAGAAGTTGATTATACTTGCTGATTTCTATACGAACTCAATTTTAGCTGTGTTTTTGTCTTAAGTTATGAAATATACGAATCTTTACGATTGTTGGATCAACTAATTTACTGTAGTAACAATAAAATCATTTTATTGTAATTGAAGCATATAAATTGCTGTTACATACACCAACCATAGCAACAGAACCTTTACTTCTTCCTAACAGTTCTGCGTCTTGCGACGGGAGTATCCTCCGCATTACTCTTGGACCTTGTTTTAGCAGCTGGTGGGGGTGTATCTGCTTCAGGTTTCTTAGATACTCTGCCTCTTCTAGGTGGTGTTGTAGCTGGAAGCTCTTCAGCCTTCATCTTCTTTGGAGGTCTGCCAACACGTTTTGGTGTAACAGGAGGAGCTTCAGTTTGTGCTTTGCGACCACTTCTGCGTGGAGCAGGAGCTTCGTTTTCTTCGTTTTGACGATGACTTTCTACATCTTCCTCTTCTTCTACTTCCTCCTCTTGTTCTTCTTGTTCTTGTTCTTCTTGTTCTTCTTGTTCTTCTTCGTTTTCTTCTTCCATCTCCTCATCATCAGGACCAGAGACCTGGTCTTCACTTTGCTCGACCTCATCGGTTTCAGTAGCATCCTCTCCTTCATGATCACCTTCCTCTTCCCCGGAATCCTCGACTACTTGATCTTCTGCTTTTTCATTGTCAGTTAGCTTGTTCTCAACCGTTTCTTGTTGTCTCCTTTGTCTTCCTCTTTTCTTTGAAGGTGTTTTTGTTTCTTCCGGAGCTGTCTCCTTTTCCTCTGATGCTTCAGATTGCCTCGTCTTTCTCCTTGTAATCGGTGTTGATTCTTCTGTCTCTGTAGAAGTCGCACTGAGCTGTGAGACCTTACGTTTCTTCACAGAAGTTTCAACAATGGCCGTTTTACGACGTGTGGATTTCCGAAGATGATGACTTGGGTGATCTGATTGATTGATTTCATTTTCAGAATGAGGAGTAGATTCACGTGTAGAGGATTCATTAATGACGGATTCGGGGTCTGTGTCTGATCCAAGAAGGTTTTTCTGTTTCTGGGATCTGGTGGTTGGTTTATGTGGTTCTGGTTCTTTCTTCACCACTTCGTATTGTTTGTCTTGTTCATCTTGTTCGTCATCTTGTTCGTCTTCTTGTCCGTTGTCTTGTCCGTCTTCTTGTTCGTCTCCTTGTTCGGACTGCTGCACGGTTTCAAGTCCTTCCTTTTCTCTATTTATCTGCACATTTTCTGTAGTTGTGGTCTGTTGTGTATTTTTAGTGGATAAAAGACGAGGAGATGTACGCCTGGATTTGGCGGGTTCTTCATCCACTCTTTCTTCAATTTCCTCGTCGGCAGATTCCTCATTCCTCTTACCATCGGCTTCTTTTGTATTATCCAATTTAAATTCAACTTTTTTATCTTTGGATTCAGGGGTTTCTAGATGTTGGCCAGCATCATCCAGTATTTCCTCTTCCAACTTGTCATTATCATCTTTAACTTCAAACACTTCAGAATCCGTCATATCTTCATCATTTTCCTCAGCTTCCCTCTTCGAATTGGCTGGTGAGTGACCTTCGGTATTAAAATTAATATCAGCTTCGGTCATGTCTGCGTTTGGATCTTCAGAGATGGCCCTCTTAACCATCAGTTCACCGTAAGTCTTGTAGGGCAATTTAAAGCCATCTTTACCATCCTCACTATCTTGAGGGGGTGATTGGTTGTCATAGCGTTTATCTATCAGATCCAAGTCATAGAGAAGTCTGAGTTTTTCCAAGATATCCTCTGACGTTAAGCGGTCCCTAGAATTTTCAATGCCTTTGTTGATTTCTTCAAGGATGGCAATAAGGTGGAAGTGTCTATTCACACCAGCAGGTTTGTGCTTTATTACTGAGCGGAGAAGTTTTATTTCCTCTTGAACTGTCCAGCTTCTCATTATGGTGAGGTGTTCAATGGTATCTGTCTGCAGTTAAGAGCAAATACATAGTGACCTTTTTATGAAGATGAGCTTTGTTTATATGTGTGATTTTGCATGCGGGCGGATCTCCAAATTATTAGCTAAACAGAAATGTCCGGATGTTTGCGTTTTGTTTTCGTCGGCGGATCGCAAAAAATTTGAAAATCAACAGGCGTAGAATTATAGCGCCAAAGGTTAAGCAAGGGATCAACCAATTGGGAGTAGAAACCAAGTTGAATTCACCAGCTGATTTTCTATAAGCACCATCATCACTCTCAACGATGCCTAGAAAAGCCGAACTTCTGAACTCCCTTTCCAGAGGTAGAGTTCGTACCTCCTGGAACAAATACAACCTTTACAACCTTTACAAGAAGAGCCGTGTCAACTTCGCTGGTCAAAACTTATACCAACAAAAATGGACCGCTAAGCAAGAAACCAGAGCCTACCACGGTGAACACTTAACTGAGTCTCGTTTCCAATCTGATTTCTCCTCCAAGTTGGAATCCGTTGCCCACTTGGATGCTTCTTTGAGAGGTGAAAACAATGTCACTACCCCATTACCATTACAAACATACGCTGTTTTGGAAAAGCGTCTAGATTTCGCTCTTTTCAGAGCAATGTTCGCTTCCTCTATCAGACAAGCCAGACAATTCATTTTACAAGGTGCTGTCACTGTTAACGGGATTAACATCAAGCAACCTGGTTTCGCCTTACAAGCCGGTGATATCTTCCATGTTGAACCGGAAAAGGTCTTGAGTGCCTTAGGTTCCGCTAAGCCTTCTGTCAAGGAAGCCGTCAAGGTTGACTCCACCCAAATTGCCAAGTGGAACCAATTCGTTAAGAGAGCCATCAAAAACCCAAAGAAAGTTTGGGAAGATAAGCAGGCCAACAAGTCCAGTGAAGTTTCCTTATCTGTGGAAGACAAGATCAAGACCTACAACAAGGGTTTAGAATCCAAGATGTTAGCCGAACAAAAGGCCTTCACCAGAGAAGAAGCCCTCAGACAAACAATCAAGATTGGCTCTGCCGTTGAAGCCCCAACTTTAGAAAACTTCCAAGCCAAGTTCAGCCCAGAATGTGCCGAAACTTCTTTTAAATTATTCCAAAAATTAGCCACCTTACCAGAATTCACCACTTTACAAGCCTTAAAGGACGAAGATTTGAGCAAAGTCTTATCTAAGGACCCATCTCGCTCTGAAACCACACAAAAATCATACACTGAAGTGAAGCACCTCACCACTTCCTTACAAAACACCCATCACAAGGCTCTTAAGAGCCAAGCTGACCTCGCTAAACTTGACTCTTCTGCTAAGACAATCCCATATGACCCAAAGTGGACCAACGTCTTATCTTTCCACAACAAATTAGACAAGGCCGCGGTCCTTGAGGATGAAAAAGCAGCTAAGGTTGATTTACCATGGCAAAAGGGTTTGTTTGGTCGTGCTGATCCAAACAAGACCTATTTCACTCCATGGAAGGTTAGACCTTTCATTGCTCCATTTGCCATTTTACCAGCTCACATCGAAGTCTCTTTTGAAACTTGTCACGCTGTCTACATGAGAGATCCTGTGGCCTTACCGGGTAAGTCTGAAGTCATCTCTCCATTTGGCTTGGATGTTCAAGAAAGAGCTTACATGTGGTACACTAGAAGAGTCAAGAACGGTAAATAGGTATCAAACGAGGATGTTGTTTAATGTTGAATGTATATAGTTTAATAAATCCATTAGATTGTTTTGAGTTATACTTAGGGCATGTAAGATAGTTGAGCAGTGAGCCCAGTCTCTAGGATTGAGGGCTGCCGCCTTGTTACAGAGTATGGGACGGGGATATTTATTATATACATACTAATTAGTTGATTCTTATGCTATATTCAAATTGCTCAATCCATGTTCTTTGAGATACCCAACCCCGCACTCATCATATTCTCTTCTAGTGACATATCCATTGTCTTTGGTACTACTTTGCGTCTGAGCCCATTTACTCATACCTCTCCAAGAATCCAGCAATTTATCATTGGCACCACGAACATTGATTTCTGCACCGAACGGTAAGATTGCTCTTAATTCTGAACGTATACGATCTTCATAATTGGCAAAGGAGGTGAATCCACCAGTAGTGAAAATATCATTAACAACGGTATCTCTCTGTGTTGCTGATAAGGAATTGTTCAAAAGGTTTTCAAGAATCTCACCGATACCAGCGGAATCAATCCCCGCAATGGAAGGTTGCCAGACGACTTCCGGAACTCTGATTCTTTCAACGTTTAGATGCATTTGATGTTGTTGATGTTCGTCTTCTGAATCAAACGGTCTTGGACCACGAAGGAATAAGTGTAAAGTTGATTTTCTCCAATCATAACTGGCTTCATAGGTGTCTTCTTCGGTGAAATGAGGATCATATTCTAATAATTCCCTTTCCAACTTCACCAATTCGGCCTCTTCCTCTTCCAACATTTCTTCATCATCCAAAGTGGCAATGTCTTTGTAAATCGCCCAATCTTCATCATTCGTACCAAATGTGTCGTTGGGATCATTATCGATAGTAGCATTACGTCTTCTCTTACCACCAGAACCGGAATCTTCAGCAGCAAGCGAAGCAATGGACTTCATACGCAATTGAGCTGCGTGAGATTTTCTATCATTTAACTGTTCACGTAATTTGGCTCTTTCCTTTCTCTTATTGACAATATCCTTCAATTTAGTACGACGATCATGGATCCAACCTTGAAGATTGGTCTTTCTCCATTCTGAATCCTTGCGTTCTTCTTCAGCAATTCTTTCCTGTTCAGCTTGCTTTTCCGCCTTGGCACGTAACCGAGCGTCATAATTAGCCTTCATTAGCTTTTGTTTCCGTTTCTCCTTGATAGCATCTTCTGTTAACTGATCATCTGGGATATCGATCAATGGGAACGATGGAACTTCGGAGGATGGATCATCTGAACTTTCACCGATATCTTGTTTCCGGGCTCTTTTCAACGAAGCTTCCAAAGAGGCCAAGTATTTGTTGAAATCAGCTTCATCGTCAAAGTTCTCTTCTTTTAATAATTGCTGCTGAGCCTTCTTCGTCATTGTTGGTAATCTTTCTCTGATCTTACCGAAGTATTCAAATTCTTGTTCCTTTTGGACCAATTTCTCCAAACGTTTTTGCTGTGCTTGTTCTTGTAATCTTCTACCTGATTCTTTACGCTTCTCAGCTTGACGTGCCAACTCTTCTTCAGATTTCTGTACTTTTTCGATCTCTGTAAATGGGGCTTCAACGGTAATGTCGAAGTTTTCAAGATATTGCAGATCTAAAGATTTGGCCAATTCAGTTTCATACTCTTTGGAAAGATAGCACCAATCCTTGATTAGATTCTCTGATTGGTAGGAGTTGATCTTAGTTGGGAAATAAGGATACTTCAAAGCCAATAAGTTCCCCATATAATCTCTGGCCTGTCTTCCACCCCAGTTCACTCTCTTGGCTTCAGTAATCATGCCCTTACCGTTGATAACAGGGATCAAATGAGTGGATTCAAACCCTGATCCAATAACAATACCATCTTTGCCACCATTTTGATAGTAAGAGAACAAATCATCAATGCCAAAAGCAATTTTATCAACACCGTAAGTCTCATACAATAGCTCAGAAAACCCCTTCCTTTGCAACAAACTGGTACCTGCCTTTTCACTCATAACGACTGGGTTGTCCACACTGTTTTGACTGGCAACACCAAGATGCTTGAAAGTGTAGTCTAATATCTGTTCAACGTATTCCCAATTGGAGATTAACGGCCCATCGAAGGGGCTCTTTGCCTGTGTTCTGATAGAATTATCCAAATGGACATCATTACCGATGAACGTGAAAGTCTTGGAGATCTTTCTATCTCTCCATTTTGTCAAGACTGTAGGAAACATTAAGGATGGGTCTGAAGTGGTTGTGTATCCTGCTCTGATTTGTGATGTACCAAAATCAATAGCGATTGGAGCTTGGGGATTGTATGATGACGAAGGAAGGAAAGATTCATGGGTAGTAGGCGTTGGAGGACCTCGAAGGTCGTAGATCTTACGTGCTGCTAATGCATTTTCCGGTTTACCAGTTGGTGTTTGTGACATTATGTTGTGGTTCTAATGGAATTAAAGGGTCCAATAGATCCGGAGTATAGGCTTGTTGTTTCTGTTGTTTGGCCTTCCTTTGGCTAGCTAGTACTTACGCCAATTATTGGCTGGTTTTCGTCGATCTTGATGTTTCTGCCAAAACCTTCGGTCTTTTCTTATAAGTTGATTCTAAGCGCGACAGCCTCAGAAGTTACGCCAGGTGTTCAAGCCACTGATCAAACAAAACAGTACAATAGCTGCCCAATGACAAAACTCAACATATTACAAGCTTTACCCATCATATAACAATGGCCAATTTACCCCAGGAAAACTTCCAGACATTATTCGAACGGTACGTGCATTCATTCGCGTCTAGATACACACTTTTCCATCGTCTGACACTAACAGTTCTCTCTTTCTAACAGTCTTGAAAGGGCCACTTTTGCCCTAGAGAAGATTGTCGCCATTAATTCTAATGAATTCCCTCCTATCACTTCTGGAGAAGCTCCAGCAATTGGCATTGAGGGCACTGAAACTTCCCTAGCTACCTCAGCTGCTGGCGGACAATCAACCACTGATCCAGCCTCTGTCAAGGCTTTTGACGAGTTCCTTAAAGAATACGTTGAACCATTCGTCTCTTTATCCAAGGAGATCTCTCCACTTTTAGGAGAAGAAGCCGAATATTTCGCTGATGCTTTCAACACTCAGCGTCAATTCATCTCTGCTGCAGCTGTTTCGTCCCAACCTGACATGACCGATCCTGCTTTTGCCAGTTTATTGGCTCCATTACAAGAATTAATTCTTAAGGTTTCAGACTTGAAAGATGCCAACCGTCGTTCCGAATTATACGACAGCTTGAACTCAGTTTCTGAAGGGACAGGGGTCTTGTCCTGGTTCTTGACTCCAACCCCACAATCCTATATCGACGATATCAAGGACTCTGCCACTTTCTGGACCAACAAAGTTCTCAAACAGTTCAAGGAAAAGGATGAAAAGTACGTGGATTGGGTGAAATCGTTCTTGAATGTCTTTGAAGGGTTGAAATTGTACGCCAAAGAATGGCACACTACTGGTTTGACATTCGCTACTGGTGATAAAATTGAAGGCACTTTCGAAGAAAACTTGAAGAAGGTGAATGAACAACCAACGTTGAATCCTCCAGAGTCTACTACTTCTGCACCAGCTCCATCTGCCAGTGGTCCACCACCACCACCTCCTCCTCCACCACCACCATCGAACCTGTACGAAGATATTGCTCCACCTGCTCCAGCCACTGGTGGCTTAAACGCTGTTTTCTCTCAATTGAACCAAGGTGAAGACATCACAAAGTCTTTGAAGAAAGTGGACAAGTCCCAAATGACACATAAGAACCCATCACTTCGTGCCACATCTACAGTCCCAGCAAAGAAATCACCACCTCCAAAACCTTCCAAACCAGCTCATTTGACTCAGTCTCCTACTTCTTCGAGAACTACCACACCTTCTTCTCCAGCCAAACCCGAACCAGTCGTTGAGTTACGTGATTCCAAGTGGTTCATCAAGAACGTTGAGGATAAGCACGATATCGTCATTGATGTTGAATTATCCCAGTCTATCTTCATTGCCGATTGTAAGAACGCTACTATCCAAGTCAAAGGTAAGGCCAATGCGATTTCCATCTCCGGGACTTTGAAAACTGCTATAGTCGTTGAATCATTAGTCTCTGGTATCGATATTGTCAACTCTAAGAAGTTCGGAATCCAAGTCTTAGAATCCATTCCAATGATATCTTGTGATCGTTGTGATGAAGGTCAAGTTTACCTCGGTGAAGACTCTTTGAATACCGAAGTTTACACTTCTTCTACAACAGCTTTAAACGTCAATGTCCCTCAAAAAGATGGTGATTTCAAGGAATGTGGTGTTCCTGAACAATTGAAGCATACCTTTGCCGGTGGGGTTTTGAAGTCTGAAATCGTCGAACATGCAGGTTAATTTTAAAAGTTGAATCTTGTGACTTTCTATATATATACATATATTGTATCAAACAGAACATCTTTTTTTCTCCAGTTCTAGTTTTGACATAAGACGTGTACTCATTTGTGGAGGTACTTCACAAATCTTACATGATGTTGCATGAAATTTTCGCGAGCCCTTCACGTACAATTAATTTCCCAGCGGTGCGCGCCACATACCGACAACAACAACATAACTTGCTTTGTTTCGTCAACTTTAAAGAGCAATCATTTGTACCCAACACTCCTACACTCTCTGAAAAATTGAAGGAGAGAGAAGAATGATTGGAAACAGCGAGGTTCGAACTCGCGACTCGTTTTAACGAGACCAGAACCTGATTCTGGCGTCTTAACCACTCGACCATGTTCCCGGAGCTGGCTTGCCGCCATACTTAATCCTATCTTCGAATTTTCACTCCTTGATTTCTCAAATGAGGAACAAACGAAGATTGAAGTTTGACAATTGAACCAGATTATCCTTTTCTTGATTTTGTGTAATAATTTCTTTATTATTATTTGAAGAATCCGCGAGGGCGTTTAGTACCTGCTGAGAAATATTTAAAACAATATGTTGAGCAAATGAGAAGGATCTGAAAGGTCCTCTAAGAATGTAAATTCATTTTTCCACAGTTCATCTCAGCTTATTACATGTACTTGAAAGGTATCCAATGTATTTGATAAAGATGAAATTTAGGGGGGTATAATCAAAATGGGCCAATAATTCTTATTTCGGTAGGGGTTATAATTGATACAACTACAAAATTTTCTGTTCCTCAATTTTTCATAAAACAAATTAAGAGATACAACCAACGACCTACTCCAATCTTGATCATCTACAGGATCCATCTTAAGTCTAATTATTGGATTGAATGAATTTCCTGGAATTATGAGATTTTATTATATGCAAATCTTATAGGAAAGCTATTTTTGAAGGTATTAAATAATAAATGATTACCAATAAAAAAAACCGGTAATTATATATAGGGGCATGGAAGATAGTTGAACAGTGAAAGAGTCTCTAGGCTTAAGGATCATCGTCTTGATATACAGTATTTTTTGAGACTTCAGCTTAGGAAATCATTTTAGCCATTTATAATAATTGGTTCAGATTAATGTCATCATGGATAAATCAATTCATAGTTAGAGTTGAGTTGTATGGCCAATAAGGACATGCAGTTAGTTTGATTGCAATCAAGCACAATTGAACTGATACATTATAGCTTTCAGATGTCAAACAGTTCTAAACTGTTAAAGGGAAGAAGGATGTGATCTTGTCACAATTCAATCACAGTATGCAGTAAAGTTTTATAACAAGATTTGATTGATCAGAAATTGTGTTACAACCTTTGATTCACTGGCGATTCTTTAATATAACTTAATGTATTTGCTTGTAGCGCTATATACATGTTTAAAGTTTTTGGAGCTATTTCTCTTCATATCCTCTGTTCAACGGTGGCTCACTTGCCACCAAAAAACCTTTTTACTAATAACCTTCTTCAAATCCAAAGGAAATTCCTCTTCTGATTCATCTTCTTCCACTTCACTTTCATCACGATCAGGTTGATCTAGACCATCATATCACATACTGATCAATTCATTGTCACCGTTCCAGTTCAATCCACCGGCCCATGAACCAACAGAAGGTGATCTTCTTCTGAATCTATTGAAAATTGAAGTTGAATGGATTTTGATAGATGCCTGGTCATCGGCGAATACGCTGCCTTCCTTGTTGAAAGCTAAAGGAATTTCGTATAGTTCATCCTCCGTTAAGTTTGAAGTCGTACTGGTGGTTTCTGTTCTTTGAATATCCGAAACATGATCAATAATATCATCTGCAGGAGCAATAGGTCCCGTGACCTCTTCAGACACGTGAGTGACAGTTTGGCTTAAACATCTTTTCATATTGATGTCTTTGACCTTCAACCTTTTGAAGTCTCCTTTGGCGTCCTTGGCATAATTTGCATAAATAGACCTGAATAAAACCTGTACTTCAAAGACACCAACAAGCAACTTAACCAACTCTACAAATTCCTAGGCGTAATGGATGATTTCTCCTAATGATGAATTGACAGCGCTCCAAGATAAGAAGTCTTTCTTTAACCGATGAGATTCTGTATCGTTGGAAGAACGACGTTGGTGGTTGACGACAAGCTTTAGTCCAAATCAGCCATACATATTGGATGTGCTCTGTTCCTGGCCAAATCATATCTGTAGCTGGAAGTGGCATATACTTTGTCTTTTATCTCAATATGATCATGCATAATGCTCCGTTAGGATTGCAGGGGATTACCGCAGGTGTCGTTCAGACCTTCGGCCAATTTGGAGTCGCTTTAGCCTTTGCTGTCATCACTTCGAACGTTGGTCATGTTGATTCTTTGTCCTTAGATCAGCTCAGTAAGAGGTACCAGTATGGCACTTGGTTCTGTGTTGGCTGTTATGGTTTGGGGTTGGTCTTGTTGATTGTTTTTGTTAAAGGTAATCTAACTGAATCAGCAGCTGATGTTGTGGAATTAATATCTGTTCATGATCAAACTGAGAGCTGGAATGACTTAGAAAAGGCCTAAATAGAAATACTATATCGTTTACCATTTAATTTGCATCTTTTAAAGTAAAACTATGTCAAGAAAGTTACAATATGTCGTTCAACTTTGGATTACGAGTACTTTTTGCCTGACTTTCAAGAAAACTTGAAAATTTCCTTTCGATATTTTTTGAAGATCAGAGTTGCTTAATCGTCCTTATTGTCTTTAGAATAAAAGGTCTAATGCTGCAAAGTTATGCGGTATCTACATTCTTCCAGGCAAATTTAATAAGGTTTCATTATTCATTAAAAGTATTACAGACATGTTCAACATTGAACGGTATGGTAGTCGACATCGACAAAGGCACCTTCCGAGTTGCATTTGACATCAACCGCCACTCTGAAGTGGT
>JAKTTJ010000037.1:0-124488 GCA_030581495.1 Waltiozyma xylosica | reverse complement strand
ACTATGGCAACAAAGCAACAAAGCTTTCTCCAAGCATTGTGTTGCAAGTGGAACTCAACGCAGATTTTTCATTTATCATATTCAAAACAATATCATCTAGTCCTGAATGCGTTGCAAAGAACTTGAGCAAGTATACCGCATCCAAAAGCTGCTGATTTGAAGGCTTAAACCATCACCCTTTTGAAATGCTTTTTGAATTGTTCTGCAACTGCTCGTTTCGCCTAGATTAGAATAACCAACCATTTTCATCATTTCAATGTTAAGTTTTTAGTTAGACAGCCAATATATTCAAGAGACTCAATGTCTAGTCAAAGAACTTTTAATAGCACCACCTCATTTTTTAAGCTGAAGTCGAGAAAGCCAACTATAGGGCCCATGGAGTTTTAAAGCAGACTAACCAAGTAACTTAAAATTGACCATTAAGTCATTATTTCAACCTTGAAGTAAGAACTCAATATTTAACCTAAAGGCTGATAATACTTATTCTCTCCACTTTCTTATGAGGCTGATTGTATTCCAAATTCAATTCAAGGTTCATCAAACATTACTTTTGAATCCCACAAAACTGATCAAGGAGGACAAATCTAGAATTCAGTGAAGTTTGTAAGAGTACACCACTTCTCGACTTGATGAATTCATTGGTCATTGATTCCATTGCCATTGAGGTAAAGCTCCTGGGAGTTTTTCCTATCTTTCAAGATAGATCTGTTCTTTCTCTTTTGGAGTTAGAACAGTGGGCACTTGATTCTCTCCATCTCTCCATTTTTTTTGGCTCAGCTTTATGCGTGATGATTCGAGGTTGATAATGGGTATGAATTGATTGAGCTTTGGTTGATTCGTTAAATCATTTGATATCTGGTATTTGTTCCAATTGTGTATTTATGGGAAGAGTTCAAAGTATAAACTTAATGACTATGGATGAAAAAGAACTCAAACTAGAAGATTGCTGCAGCTCTGTGCAAATCATCTGAGAAAAGTGTGGATCAATGGATTGGATGGCAGTCCAGAGAATAACTCTGGTTGATTTGAAAAACAAAGCTACGTGAATTCAGTTTTAACTTTCCTCCTGTAAAGAAATTTTATATTCGTTGATCAAACTTGAAATGAGTTTTGAATATTTGTGCAATCTGAAGCCAAGACGCCAAACGCCAAAATCCGATTACATAAGCCCATTTTTAATAATATTGAGCTAACTGGAAGATTATTGCAACACATCTTCCATGAACTTCGAACTCAATTGATCTAATTAATCAATCGTTATTTTATACTCTAGACTTCATTACACAATGCATAAATATCAAGATCAGACAGATGACCATAGGCGTATTTAGCCAATACCATTGAAATAGTACAAAAAAGCTACGGTGAAAGAAACTCGAGATTCTTGAGCTCTCTTGCAGTTCAAGCAGCCAAGTTGATCACTATTAAAAGCTGAAACTCTGTTCCTTCAAGATGAGTTAACGTCATCATATTTTTTCTAATTAGACAAGTTATCCCAATTCCAGACTTTTGTTCAGCATAATAATCAGATTCATCTGCAGTAGGCCAAACCAAATTGGTGCCAACACTCAAAGTCCATCTTCAGAATATCTCAGATTGCAATCATTGCACTTTGATCGGATTTGACCTTATTATGGGAAAGCTGTACATATCAAAGCTTTGCTTAAAAAGAATTATCTATTTCTACAGGAAAATCTGAGCCTCAACTACGGTGATTTTGAAAAGTCACGAAGGTTCTTCCAGACCGATACCAAGGAATTCGGTAAAGAGTGACACTGTCTCTTTAACATGTCTCAGGTAGATTTCTTGAACTATATTAAACTTGATGAGATTAGGTGGTTCATTAATTGCGAAGGAATCGATCCTGCAGATTGTTTGAAAGCTCTACCTAATACCAATATATACCAGAGGAATTTACAATTATTGAAATTTGAAACCAATTATTCAATCCCATCCTCAAGCTTAATCACTTTATTAGCCAATACAAAGATCAAACAGAAAATGGTGTGATCAAGAGCCCAACTTTGAAGTTGAAATCGTAATTGATCGCTACTCATTTGATCTAAAAGCCCCTGTTTTGAAGTCTCAAGTCAATTAAGACGTATAAAAGTTTTCTCTCATATAATATCAACTCAGAATTGATTATCTTGCACCTTTCAATTACTTATCTTCATAAATATTTCTCTTGAGGTGGCGGAATATATGCATTTAAGATTAATCATTTTGATCTTTGATGGTCTGTCTATATCTTCAAGTCTCTAAGGCCTAGTATTTACCCTTCTGAGAATCTCGGATTCTAATTCTGGATTCATATTTTGGAACATTTGTGAATTTTGGAGCAAAACTGACAAAAAGATACCACTGTTTCAGAAGACGAAAGAAAGCCAATTATGATCA
This sequence comes from Waltiozyma xylosica, assembly GCA_030581495.1. Taxonomy (NCBI): domain Eukaryota; kingdom Fungi; phylum Ascomycota; class Saccharomycetes; order Phaffomycetales; family Wickerhamomycetaceae; genus Waltiozyma; species Waltiozyma xylosica. Next base: position 122,091 of record JAKTTJ010000037.1, on the reverse strand, counting down.
CATCTTGGCCATCAGTGTCTTTTAAGAAAAAACTTCAACCAGTAAACATACAAGTGAACAACATGCTAAAAATAGAGAAGACCACTTGGAAATTACATACGAAAGAAATGGTATGGATTTGGAAACAGTATTTGAAATAATGCTTTTTTTTCCAATCATGAGTGAAAATTTCTTTAACCGCCAAACTTATCAAACAATTCCACAGCAATTAACCCAATCGATACAATTAACATCCAATCTTTAAACTCCAACGTTTCCGCTAGTATCGAGGCACGTAGTCAACACCATCTTACCACTGCGCTGGGGCACGAGCCAGCACTTGATGCAATTGGAAGGGTAGAGAAAATTTTGTGTCGGGTTCGACTGTATCTGGAGCACCGTGGATGCTTAACAGTTCTTCGTTGTCTTCAAAGTTAGGGTGTCATTTATAGTAACCCGTATGGGAAATTGGTCATTTATAACACTTTATAGTTTTTGGAATATCATTTCCCCACACGGCGGTTGGTATTTTGAAGGAGGTAAGGTATCCTTGAGATTTCCCCTTTTTTTGTTTCTTTGTTCCAGCAATTTCTGTCTTTCCCCCAAATTTGACGTCTTTGGTTAATGTTTATATTTTCCTTTACCCCTCATTTAAACTGAATTGAAAACATTCAGTGGACGAATTTGGCTGTATTTTATTTTTCGGTCCTCGGCGGCTAATCTTTGACAAACTGACCCCAACCTTTTGACTTTGTACAGGATCAAATTACGATCAAAATTAATTTAGCCATAGTATTTGCAGATTTACTCACATATTGATCACATAAATTGGTTAAAGTAATTTTGAAATAAAATAATATAGATTGATAAAGAATTTAATTTCAAGATTTTAATATTTATTGAAAACTTTTCTTCCAATTTTTTTTATATATTATTTTATTTAGTGTTTTTTTTTTTCAAATTTAATTAATCTTCACATAAAAAAAATAAAACCTATCGAACCTCAGAATATCCCAAAGGTTTATTTGAATCATGGATTTTGAGGCTACTTCTCTTATTATTATTTTAAAACTCATGGAAAGAAGTATATAGTATACAATGCTCAGTCAAATCAACCATGGACGATGGGTTCGAGGACGATTATCAATTAGTGTTGATTGGTCAATATCCAACAAATTCAGGTGTTTGATCATTATCCACCTTTTCTGTCGATTAATAGGCTGTGATGCTTTGTGTGGTTTCATCAGAACATATCAATTGAGTGGAATCAATCTGAGTTAGTACAACGTTTGATGATGAGGGCTTTTCGAGTGGTATTTTCTTATATAGGAAAAAGGTCATTAAATCTTGAATGGCAGCGGTCGTTGCTATATTCCGAAAAGAAGACAGATTAATCACAGTCTTCTTTATGCCGAAGTCCTTACCATAACACATTTCGTTTTTCTGCTTACTCTTGGTTGTAATCATCTTTGCACCAATCGAGGCGTGCTCCAAGAAAAACAAATAAGGCGTCTGAACAATGTTATCAAATTTGTAATCGATGCAAAAATGAAGATCCGTATTACCAAAGTCTTCTGCCATAATTGAGCCTTATAACACCACCTTCAATTTGGGTTTGGATTCGTTTAAATTGAATGACATTGGTGTTACTATTTTGAAGGGATGAAAACATTGAATCGGTAGAGCAGTTGAATTGTTATAAATCTTTTCAGTTAGATCATTAGAAAGATTTGAAAGCATTGTATTTATTGAAAGCTATTTTTTCCGACAAAGATGATATCATGGTTGTACCTGATTATTGATTTGGATCGTAATACGCGGAACTCCACAAACTGCAAACCACATCTCTCCTACAATCAATTCAAGTTAAATTCTATTTGCTTTCCTACACAAAACTAAAAAGATAAGATAAACTTACATCTTTTTACGAACGAAAGGATAGTTTGATAGTAAAAAAAGAAAGCAGGCATGGAAACAGAAGCATACTTCCTGATCTGTTATTTCGTCATAGCATGGAAAACTGTTAGAGTTAGATTGGTCGAAACAAAAAACAGAGCGAATATAGGCCATAGTTTCCCACCTAAGAAACAACGACGCATCATTTATAAGAAGGAGTCTTTTCCAACTTATTGTATCGCTTACTATGGCGACTTCTTTCTTAAAATCTTTGTCAAACAGAACATTGAAGAGCACATACCTCAACCTTTTGAAATAGAAAGAATTAATACTATGGCAATTAGAGGATTCGACAGACTGATAGAATAATTCTCTGCTGTCATCTTCTTCTCTTGTTTCAGCATTCGCTATTAAAAGGGTCTGGTAATAATTGTTGTTCTTTGAGAAACCACAGATAATTTTGAAATCTTCGTGTTTGAAGGTAATGATGAGCGTTCTGTACCTGATACCAAATATTCAGTTGGATGATTGAGGTGTTAACTTCACCGTAGGAGGTAACATTAAAAAGAGAAACCATGTATTGCGGGTTAATAACTTGGACAAGAAATGGGAGAAATTCGTCTCTAACTCTATCCCTATGCAGTTCAAAACATGCACAAAGGACAGTTGAAAGTGCTAGCTCACCACCAACAGCGTGATGCAAATACCTTTGACATACTTGAGAACATTCTCCATGTTCGCCTCCCAGGAATCTGAAGATTTCAATCGCATCTTGAGTTTGGTATTTAGCATTGATTTTATCATATTATTGAATGCTTTATAACTCACTTCTGGATGGTTGCGAAACCCAATAGGCATCATAAACTTCAAATGTGGAAAGTATCTTTCAGCAACTGCATTTGTGATCTTTTATAAGTTGTACAAATTGTTGCTATAAAACAGTTTGAACTTGTAACTCAACCATAATTAGAGACATCCAAATGTAGAGTTTATGTAGTTTGCTATCACCAAGTCACAACTTCGGTAGAATCATATGGCTTTAAAAAAATCCAGAAATTGTCAAAAAATCCCTTCTTTCAACCTCGGACAATATATAGTCTATGGGGTATTACTTGGGATTGAAATTAGCCTCGGTAAAAGTCAGTTTATTACATAAGCCCAGAAATTGTCAATTTTGATTAACTTTGAAGTTTTGGGTTCTGAAGTGGAAACTTTGTAGCGGTAAACTGATTTCTGAGGTAGCCCAAGGGAACACACGCTCACTTTGCCCTAAGTACAACAGAGAAGATCTATATTTTTAAAAATTAATAAAACATCTTACTTGTATTTAATCTTATTTATCGTTGCCTTCAAGTATCAACATAGCAAAGATCGCTTCTTGCATGATTCAGAGGTCAAGTGTCCTAAATATAAGTCGATCGACAACACTTCTTTATCGACCCTCCTAATCATAAGTTTCACCTTCAGCAGGTTGTGGCAACTTCTTGTTAGCTGAATTGCTCATTTCTTTTCTCAAATCGGTCAAAACTTTCTCAATAGTAACACTTCTCTTCCATTCTTGACCTAACAACTTGAACTTTGTGACATCGATTTCACCATTTGACTGGTTCACAAATGGCAAGTTAATCTTCGTTTGGAATTTTACCAATGGAGCAGAATCTGGATATTTTTCTCCGCATGTGATTGAAAGACCATATATTCTGTTTTCGTATGAGCTATGTGGTGGGCCTAGGATGGTACCATTCCAATCTGTCAAACTGGAATCATCAGAGCTTGAAAGACCATATGAGCAGTAATCAGTACCACTACCTTTTTCACCTTTCTCTAATTCTTCTAATAGTCTAAAACTTCTTGGACTGTGCTTAATAAATTGTTAGTATCGTTTCTTAGATGCTATAGAAAGAAATTGGTTAGAAATTAGAAATAAAAGAAATCAAAATTCAAGGGTTTGTTGTAAGCTTGAAACACGAAACAGACCATATCATATGACCAACACTATAATTTATTAAATTGACTTACACTTTGGACATATCTGATACCTATTTAAATAAGACTGTTGTTCTTTTAAACAACTAAATTACTTGATAAAGATTTCTTTGCTGTTCGGTTTGCCTTCCACTTCCGTTTCTGCAGTTACTGCAGAGTTCCAGGGAATCTCCAAAAATTGGAGCAGGCCACGACTTCATGTGGCGGGCGACCAACAGTTGGAAAAGTAAACAAACAAATAGGAAGGAAACCAGCGAACGATTCTTTAACGAATCTTGATTAAAAATTGTAACTAGGCTCACAGGACACACTAAAGTTAAAGCGTCCAGTTGCACTTCAAAGATGGACTCATCACCATTCATCGAAAGGCCTGGTGAAGGTGCCACGGGGAACCCACATTCCTCTCCCGTCAGAGCTACTCCACCTCTTCCGCTTAATAGAATCACCTCCCAATCACAATCGACGACAGACCAACTACATACCGAAATTTACACTCTCCGTTATCAGCTAAAAGAGCTTGGCACAGAGCTTAATATAACGAAACTGGAATCTGAAACTAAACAAGAGGAATTATTACAGAAATTGGAGGCCAAATCTCAGGAGTTTGATGAGATATCGTCAAATAATGTTTATCTTTTCAAACAGAATGAAGAGTTAGCAGGTAAACTTGAACACTTAGAGGAAAATTTCAAAAAGAAAGAGACGAGTATGGAGACCACCATACGCTCCTTGACTGCTGATTTGTCCAAGCATAAGAAAGGCTATGAAGAATTAATGGTCAAGAACAGATCTATCGTTTCTAAAATGGAGAAATTACAAATGGACCAGGAGATGAAACATAACGAAATTACATCTGAGATAAACCAACTGAGATATGATAACGAATCCAAAGATCGAGAGATTGAATCTTTGAAAAGCAAACTAGAAGAACAATCCAAGGAATTAACAAAAGTTCAGCAAAGGTCGTCCAAATCATCAAACAATTCGATCTCATCGGAGGATTACCAACTAGTCAAATCTCAGCTATCAGATCAAGTACAATACATTCAATCCTTGGAGAAGAAAAATCTATCACAATCTGAAGAAATCAAGAAACTGAATGTATCCAAGCAGAATTCAGAAATTTTAAGATCGCAGAATGCCCAGTTAACTCAGAAATTGCAAAAGGCGTTGGAACTCGTTGATGTAAATGCAGAATTGGACTTAAAATTAGCAGAATTGGGGACAAAATTGGAGAACTTCAAATTGCTTCTTGGTGAAGTTGACGAAGATAACATCGAAGAAGCTTTAAAAAGAATGCATGTCGAGAAAGAAGATCACGAGATTTTAAAGACAAACTACGAAGATTTAAGTAAGGAATATAAGAATATCAATGAACGACACAACGATCTAGTCATTGAACTACAACAACTCACAACAAAATTGCAGACCTCACAAACACAATTAACTACACTCCAGAGATTGAATAAAGAGCTAGAGCTACAAAGAGACCTATCGTTCGAAGAATCCAAGATATTAAGAGCCCAATTGAACGAGCTAACAGATGAACTACAGGTTAGTGAAAATGATAAGGATTCGTACATTAAGTCCCTTGAAGTTTTGGTGGATGATTACAAGGTCAAATTGGAGAAGAAGAGTCAAGAGCTGGTCAATGAGGTCAGCCATAACAAGAGACCAAGAGAAGAAGGCAATGCTATGGATGAAGAAACCACAAGATCATACCAGCTATCCAACGACAAATTGAAGGAAGAATTGTTCAACTTACAAAACAAACATACAAAATTAAGTAATGAGAATATTATTTTGTTGAAGAAATTGGAGAATTTGAACAAGTTGCAACAAGTTCAACAAAAGACTTACAGAGTAATCCAGTTACGTTCAAACCCATTAGCTAATGACCAATTTGTCAAGAAGGAACATATCGAACTTTTACAAAAGGAAAACGAGTCGTTGAAGTCCTTGAATAAATTAGAAGACTCCGAGTTGATCCCAAAGGCAGTCTACGAAACTTTGCAGTTTGAAACAAAGCAATTAGACATACAAATTTCCCAATTAACCAAGAAGTCGCTGAGATTGCAACAACTCTATAAGGAAAAATCCAAAGAGATGATCGAGATAATAAATCATACTCTTGGCTACAAGTTGGAATTCATTTCTTCTTCTAAAGTGAAAATATTCTCTAAGTTCTCCAAAGAAGATTTCATTACTTTTGATGCACAAGCTAATACCTTGAAGACTTCAACGTCAAGATATAGTGGCGAGGAAGGAATGCCGAAAGGGAAATCGTTTGAGCAGATCTGCAATCAATTAATCCAGTTCTGGGTTAAGGAGAAGGGCGAAGTTGGATTATTTTTGGCAGCTTTAAACTTGGAGTTGTTTGAAAGAAGACAAAACAATTGAAGATACTTATATAATAATCTAGATTAACCTTTTGTAATTATAGAATATATTACAGTTCGCTGATTTAGCAAATGAGGTAAAAATGAAACTGAAAGAAGTCCCACCTATCAGACTTGAGAATAACCAGCCAAAAATGCCTTAATATAACAATCACAAACCGGAAGATTATTAGGCCTCAGTCTCATGGGAGCGGCGTTTGGCGCGATCAATCGAAAAGTAAACAAAAAGGTCAAGCAAGGTTCAGATAAAAAAGCACGCTGCACATCCCCACTGCTGCTTCGAGTTGTCCGTCTCTTCAACATTAGTGTATAAAAGTAATGGGAAATGACAAGCAATCAGCAAGTTCGATCACAGGTCATACTCTGATTCTCTCTTCGGTCTTAACGGCGGCTTCGTTGTTAACATATCGCCTTTATAGACGAATTCAACCAATCCATTCACCACATCTGATACCCAAACATTACTACAAGAAACCTTCCATCTATGGCAAAGTGACATCTGTTGGTGATGGTGATAACTTCCATCTGTATCATACACCATTAGGTGTGATGTCTGGCTGGGGATGGATGCGAAATGTTCCACGAACAAATCAAAGAGGTCTTAAGGGGAAAACTCTCCCTGTGAGATTATACGGTGTCGATGCACCAGAACGATCCCATTTTGGTAGGCCAGCACAGCCTTATTCTGAAGAAGCATTGCAATGGCTTAGAGATAGGATATTGGGGAAATTTGTGCGAGTCACACCGTTTAGAGTGGATCAGTATGGAAGAGTTGTGGGGAAAGTTCAAGTTTATGATTGGATCTTTCTCAAAAGAGACGTTTCATTGGAAATGGTTAAATACGGTGTTGGTGTTGTATACGAAGGAAAGAGTACAGGCGAGTTTGATGGAAAATTTGATAAGTTCAAAAAATTAGAAGCATATGCGAAAAGAAATAATAAAGGTCTCTGGGCAAAGAGGTTTAAGACCAAAGGGAAGGTTATTACCCCCGGAGAATATAAGAATTCATATCGTGTATTCAATAAAACTAACAAGAAGAGTTAGCACTTAACGTCAATACCGCGTCTTTTCTCATCTTCTCGTAGCTCAAACATCACTTGAACAGCCACAAATAAGGCCATATTTGCTACTAAGAAGTACCTTAAACCAACAGCGGTGCAGAACATTTCGTACAGCAACGCCTTGGTACCATCGGTACCTAAACAGAAACCATATAAGTTAGCAATCATCATCAACCAGATATTCAACACACCGCCGATGACGCATAAGTGACGGTACCAATATCTGTCACCGTAGTTTTTTCTGAAATACGCAGAGAGAAAGTATTCAGGCATAATGAAAAAGACAACAAGCCAGCCCCATATCAATAGTCTTAGCTCAATGTCATGCCAAATAGCAACAAAAGTGAAAACAGCCAATGACGCCAAGAGCCTGTTACTGGAACCACCTAATGGAATGTAAACATATTTAACAATCCATTTGTTGAAGGATCTATGCCAACCTTTCCAAAATGACAATGCTGAATAATTGTTGTCCATACAGCGGATCATATTCTCTGGTGGGTCGATACCGTCCAAGAGAGACCATAGTCTGAAAAATCTCCAAGGGATCAACAACTTGAGCCAAATGATGTTTAGGTTGAACAAACCAATCATGGATATTTGGAATGGCGTAGAGTCTGTCCAGGCACGTGTCTTAGAAATAGCAACAACGTAGATGAAATGCAACAAGAACTCCATAACAAGGACACAGAAGAGAAATCTTGCTGCATATGTCATATTCCTCTTGAGATTGATAGACGGCAAAGGATGAAGTGACTGGATGTAGAAGTCATTGAATGTTAATATTGGCCCAGCAATAAATAAAGGTGCATAAGTTAGATATGAAATGTAATTTGATAGTGAATAGACGGAAATGTCCAAAGTAGCATTCATACGGTCTCTTTCTTCCAAGATCAGTTCATTTAAACCAGAAGTGACACTGGAAGGAATTGGCGACATAGATGTTTGCTCTTCATCTTTCTTGGAGGAGGTGTGTTGTTGTAATTCACTGTGTCTTGATAGATAATCCAAGTTGAAACTTAAGCAACGCAAAAGAGTGAAATTGTAGAAGACATCCCATCTGGCGACAATGCCTTTGAATCCTGGATCTAGGAAGCTCAGAATTGGATGGATAACCTCACCTAGCTTGATGTTCCTGTATTTGTCGTTCAAAAACAAAGAACCAATGGCATAACTCCATAATAATAATTGACATAACCTATACGTATCACGACAGAATCTCGTGATGGCAAAAAACACCATAAGATGGAATAACACTTTGAAACTGTTAATACCATGTGTAGCAAAAAGGAAGATCAACCCAAATGAAAAATCAAAAGCCTTTCTTGATATTCTTGGGAAAGTATACTGTATACCCTTTCTCAATGAAACATGTGCAAACATCAAGATTGCTAATATCGGCAGACTGTCTCTGAAGAATCGGTACTGAGAGTCAGAATTATCAACTTTCCTGCCAAACATCCATCCATCACTCAATAGTCTGCTGAATTTGGCATAGTTCTCTGGGTTTGAACTTTCTGTTGACAAATCAATCGCACACCAATACATCGTTGGGACTACTATGCAGAAGCATATCAAATAGATTTTAAACTCCAATGTGGTCCATCTGTTGACACCCGCTCGTGACGTTATTTGATCATATTTCTTGGAGTTAGATGCTGGAGCTGAAAGCCTTGTGTCCAAGTTTGGCAATGAAAAGAACCTCAAAGCATGCGTTAGTTTTGATGGTAATGGCATTGTTGAAGGACGACGATCTTGGTTATTGTTCCAGAAACAATTGAAGCAGCGATTGCTGGTATGAAATTCAATTTCAGCTTTTCAGTGTCAAGAATCAATTTATAAGTTCCACTGATTCTCAGAAACAAAGAAAAAATGATCCCCAGTTAAAGCTATCTGAAAGCCTGTTTCGATTAATCTGCATTTGGCGCTTGGATACTGTTTTGTTATGGCGGAAGCGCCAAATATGCAAGCAGCGCCTGGATCTCAGTTGGTGTCCGGATGTGCGTTGCGAGAGACACATTCACCACTTGTGCCCCACAATTTGTTCTTTGGATAAAAGTGGCCCGATCCTTGTTTATCAAGCAAAATGATATTTATTTAACAAAAGAATGAGCTATAAGCAAACTTGTTGAAAGTTTTAACTACATTGTTTAGTCAAATGAACAATAAAAATAAAACACCATTGCTAGAAGATCTTCCAAGGCGTCCAAACCCTCCAAACTGGACCCCTCCAGCATCTGGTTCCCGGTATAACCCATATGATCCACATGACTTAAGGCCACCCCAAGGTTATCCTTCAGAGTTCAACACTCCCGGTAAATTATCATCTATCACTTCTCAACCAGGCTCAGCCTCATCTTATCAACATATGAAAAAGTCCATGAAGGTGTTCGGGTATGACGATCCAAGACCATACTCCAGTTTATACCCAGGACAGAGAAAGATACTTAAGAGAGTTTACAATTACGACAAGTTTTACTATGGTGTTAAATGGACCGGCACTTTGGCAATGGGTGGTATCGTCATATATTCCCTGTTCATACATCGCTGGAACGACGGTTATGAAAATGTATTTAGTGATACTTACCGATTGAAACTTAGATTGAAGTACCTTTTAACAGGCGGCAGTGGTTTAACTGAAGAAGAGAAGCAGGATTTAAGTTCTGTAAAGTCAAAACCAGAGAAGCACAAAGTGGTATTCAACAATAACAGCACTGAACCCGGTATAAATTCAAAGTTCAAAGTGGAAGACGTCGAACAAAATGACTTGGTGTTAGAAAGACCCCAAGCAAAACATTACATTGAAGCTCAAAGGATATTAGCTAAAAGAGAAGAAAAGTTGTTAAGAAGTTTGGATTTGGCAGAAGTGGAGGCAGTCAGTGAAGGTGCAGTTCCTGAGGCAGTACTAAGAGACGTTGAAAGAGGAATGTTACATGGTTCAACCGACTCCAAAGCCGGCAAAAAAGTTTGGTGGTCTTTCTGGTGATCCATGTACACCAATATGTTGTATATGTAATTGAAATATCTTGAGTTTCCCACCTTTCAACTCCAAATCAATGACATCATGTGAAACTGAGATTTTCTTCATCCATGGGATTTTTTTCACTGGTCAGTTTTCAAATGTGTGCCCTTAAGAATATATTTATGACGAAAATTTGCTTCAGAGTCAGACGATTGAATAGCTGTTTTTTATATATCCACAGAATCAATCGATATGAACAGATTGATTGAACCTCTCTTTCAAAAAAATCAACCATCTCTTCCAATTTCACCACATCGACCAGGTATATCGCTTGATGGGGAAATTATTCTGCTGCCTTCCGTGTCGCGTCCTAACTTTCCATTAACCCCTATAAAATACTCACGTGATGTTAAATTCGCACGTTTTTCAGTGATTGCGCGGTGTGTTGGACTAAAGAAGTAACCCAAACCAGGTGCACTTGAAACTGGTTTTGTGTAACATTTAGTTCCAAGAAAGCCAACAGGATCCAGATGACCTTAGAGGGATTCAAGCCCTTTGATGTTTCAGCAGATCATCTTCAGGAAGTAATGACTTTCATTAATTTAGGATGTTAATTGCTATCAACTAAAAAGTTACCAACAATACTCCATTCACTTGGTCATCCGACTACTACAAGAACCACTTTATAGCAGAGTATAGTCAGCATTTGTTAACTACAACACATACGAGAAAGAATAGGCAACATTCATGGCTAATGCAAAATGGCTAATATCTTGAACAATAACAACAACATCGCCAACATCGATGGAATAAAGGCACATGCTTCGTATCACAATCTTTACGGGTCCAATTCCATCAGTAAGGCACAGAAGCAAACAAAACCCGGTTACGTTGTCTATGAAGAAGCCAAGTTCTACGTTGACTCTAGATATCATGTATTAAAGGTCTTGGGGAAAGGTTCCTATGGTACTGTCTGTTCAGCACTTGACTATTCCAAGAAAGACTCACCGGTCCCCATTGCAATCAAGAAGGTCTCCAATATCTTCGCCAAAGATGTGTTGTTGAAGAGAGCCATAAGAGAGTTGAAACTAATGAGATTCTTCAAAGGCCATAAGAACATTATCAACCTTTTTGAGCTTGATATTGTCTATTGTGTCCCGTATGATGGGTTATATTGTTTTCAAGAATTGGCTGATTACGATTTGGCCAAAGTGATCCACTCTTCTGCTCAATTCTCAGAGTTCCACATCCAGAATTTCTTGTACCAAATCCTCTGTGGCTTGAAATACATCCATTCTGCAGATGTCATCCATAGAGACTTGAAGCCTGGTAATATCTTGATTAACCACCAAGGCAATTTGAAGATTTGTGACTTTGGTTTAGCCAGAGGCATCGCGCCAAAATATTTGAAACAAAGGACACATGCTATTACAAATTACGTTGCCACCAGATGGTACAGAGCACCAGAACTTTTATTAAGCAGAAGAAGCTACTCAAAGGCAGTTGACATGTGGGCTGTGGGTTGTATCTTTGGAGAATTGTATGGAAGAAAGCCATTGTTCATTGGCAACGATCAAATTCACCAAGCCACCGAAATATTGAAAGTTTTAGGAACGCCCCCGAAGAAGATGATCTTAAAATATGGGACAAGTATAGCCTGGGACTTGTTTTCCCCACCAAATCCGCAGTACAGAACCATGGGATGGGACGAAGTGTACCCTTATGCTTCTGATGCTGCTTTAGATTTATTAGGGAACTTATTGTGCTGGGATTCTGCAGACAGATACGATGTCATCGCCTGTCTTGAGCATCCGTTTTTGAAGAATGTCAGAGATACTAGTGATGAACCAGTTTCTGCTAACGTTTTTGACTTTAGTTTTGAAAATCATGCTATCACTTTAAATGACTACAAAATTTTGATCCATGAAGAGGTTGACTCGTTCAAAGTTGAACGTATTGGAACCTTATATCAAGAGAAGAACCAACATGCCATGAAGAATAAGTCTTGATTGAAATGTGTGTAGTTACTAGTCGGGATGGTTATATATTCTTATTTGTATATTAGAATCCACTACTTGATTACCCATATTACTCTACTTATAGACATTAATATTCCCAAATCTATCGCATGACAAAATCATTTCGTAGGAGTTGAAAACAACGTCAATCGATGTAATCAAGTCTGTGTTTCTTTTCAAGTCCTGCTCTGATTGGAGTTGAGTTAAATGAGTCTTAGATTGAACATTCTGTTTCACTCTTGAATCAATGATGTATTCTTTGGTGACTCTTAAATTGGAGTTGAATTGATGATATTGGAACTTGGAAGAATCAGTGATCTTAGCATTCAAAAATTTGGTTGAATGCTCGGGGTTGTGAAGATTCCAAACCAAAAATTCCCTTTTTGCATTGGCAGTGAGAATATATGCCTGCTTGGTACCACCCTCTGTTTCAGATTCTATGAGCTTTATACTGGTAAAGTATAAGGCCTCGTTTTTATTATCATCATTAGTCCCCTGAAGCAGGTCTGAATCTGCCTGAATATCTGTGAGTTGATGTTTCATAGCCATATCTTCATTCGAAGAATCTGCATCTGCACTTGTTGTTTGACCTTCTAGAACCTCTCTTATTAAGCCTTGGCTAACATCGACAACATATATATTGACACCATCATTCACAACGAAAAATCTTCCCTTCTTCCTTCCCAGTTGATAATTGTTTGATAATGACTTCAATTGACGAATTGGAAGGTTTGAGGAGTTGGCGAATTTCCAAGTTCTAAGAATAATATTGAATCTCAAATCCCAAACACTGATCACACCTCTGGATGTACCAACGACAAGCCAGCTGTGGTTATCATCGATGTCCAAGGAGGTGATATAACCACATGACGGATTATTCTGCAGAATTGAGATAGTTGTCATGGTTCTGCTGTCGATAGTGTAGATCTTGGATAATGTTGTTACGATGTAAATGTTTTGCTTGAGCTTGGAGCTTTTGCCTGTAATGAGGTCCAGCACATACTCATCTTCATTTGGAAGTGTCATTTGTCTTATTACGATAACTTGTTCAACGATATTATTCGCGGATCTTGGTTTAGTTGTTGAAGATGGTGAACCCCCAGAAGTTGACGTGGCGGATTTACCAAACTTTAGAGACATGATTCTGATTTGACCATCTTCAGTAGCAACAACAAATGAGTTGTGATCCTTGAGATACTTCAATTTTATCACTGGAGATGATAGATCAACTGTTAACAAAGAGTCTTGCGAAACGTTCATTTCCAGTTTAGAAGCATCCCAGATCTTAATGAAACCTTCAACGTCACCAGTAATGAACACCTTATTATCGGGAGAGATATCTAGTGTCGTAATGGCAGCTTCGTGCTCAATCAAACGTGAGACTACTTGACCTTGAGGAACCCAAGAGCCTGAAGCCATCAAAAGTGGACACGTCTTTGGCCTTTGCGCCAATTTTTGGAATTCTTTGTACTCATCCAATGAAGGTTCAAACTTCACCGAGTTCAAGAATTTGAGAATGTAAGGATCTTTTCCAATATAACTATGTGAAATTGGAATGATATCTGATTTGATCTTTAGTCGTAGTTGCTTCGCTTTGATTGTAACATTATTCGATTTCTTATTATTCTTGCTATTATGAGATTGTTCAGAAGAAGACGAAGCGTTCATTTGACCATATGCATTCTCATCATTCATGTTGATAGTCGCCGTTGCCTTGGATGATACACCAATGATAAGAGATTTGGTCGGATCTTCAGTTGACCCTGGTAGGCTCGGAATTCTGGTCATCTCAAGCCCATTGTTGTTCAAAATGGAAGAATAATTTAGCAGTCTGTCATCGATAAGGGAATCCGGATTGGAATTAATGGATTCTGGGATGTCTAAACTTTGAAATCTTTCGTCAAGTTGGGCAATGTCTATGGTATTGAAGTTGTCAGGATCAAGGTCGTTTCTCTTGGTATCGAAGAACACATTCTTCGGAAGAACACCCAATTGTTGTGTCTTCAAGATATCAATATGATCCACTGCTTGTGAATTGGCCCGCGATAGTAGAGTAGAAACGCGATAGATATAGTCTCTGAAATCAGCAATTTTCCACAACTCCTGTTCGCTCAAACCTGATTTGACTATCTTCTCGATCCAGATCTTATCTTCAGCAGACAATGGAATCTCAGAGTTACCAAAAATAATGGAATGATTCTTGTTGCTTCGTTTCGTGGATCCCATGTAATCTAATGGAACACTAGAGAACTCCCAGCCATTGTTACCAAATACATCTAACTTGTCACTCTTGACCTTTCTCCAAAACAAAGAATTCTCACCAGCTTTACCTGACCATGAGAGACACAAATTGTAAACCTGTCTTGAGATCTGTCTCTTGGTTATGGAGTATAACGTATCCCAAGTGAACTCTGTCACGTCATACTCAATATATTGTCTCAACAATGGATAAAGCATACAGTAGACATCTGCGAAGGACAAGTTTTCAGTGATCTCCACAATGAGTTGGATGGAGAATTGCTTGATCCAATCATTAGGATGAAGAATAAGTTTGGTGAAAATGGCCACAAGATCCCAGATGAATTCATTCCTTATCAAGCCCAACTTGATTAAATTGTTAAAAGATCCCAACACTTTAACCACAACACGTTCTTCTGGGTCTGTAAGAGTCTGGACAAGTAAGGGGAGGATGTAATGTTCCAAGCTGGTGACACCAACAAAGATTGACAAACCAATTACTGATTCAATGAAAACGACTCTCAATGAAGGATCTTTGTCGTTGAGGTATGTGATCAAATGTAAAAGAATGAGATCGTTTGTTCTATCTTGTCCAAAGAATGAGCAAAGCGGTAATATGTTTTGAAGAAGAGCGATTTTCACACTTGAGTCTGGATCAGTAAGGAGAGATATGGACAGTGATTCAAACTCTGATAATAATCGTTGCTTGGATGCATCAAATGCCATTATTATTGACTTGGAAACAGTTCCACTGGTAGAATTTGTCGAATCCAATATAACGGAAGAGTCCAACTTCGAATTAATAGTGAGCAATTTTGAATAATCAAGGAATCTTAGAGATGTTTGAGCAAGGTATGGAAAACAGTTGGCAAATATCATTCTGACGTATACGGATTTATCCTGGAGAATTTTAATGAGCCTTGGAACAATATACTCTGGGAAGATCTCAATATTGATAGATGTTATGGAGCATACTAATAACAGTAGTTGTGTCAACGATTTCATTGCCATCGTCTTGACGTTCACAGATGGATCTTCAAGGAGATCCACCACATAGGGTATACAACGATCCAATTTATCTTCATCGCTGAGGTGTTCTGACAATGCTAATATCAACTCTAATGCTTGTATCTTGGATAATTCAGATCTTGCGTTTCTTAGAGAGACAAAAGCTAGCGATAGAAAAATCAGACAACCATCGTTAACTTTGCAAATTTGGTTCGTGGATCGTAAGTGATGGTCTGCAGGTATACCAGGCAAGGATAATTTTATTGGGAGGAGTTCATCATTGCACCCAGTGATACTATTCGTCGTTTTAGCGGCGGATGTATCATAACTCAAACCAAGTGATTCAATGACACGTTCAAAGTTATGGTAAAGATTCGATATCCTTTTATCACAATCAACACATGATTCAACAGATCTGAATTTCATTGTGGAATCAGCAGAGTTAATTTCTGCAAAATAGTCATAGATAAAGTCATAAAAGGATTCAGGGAATAATATCTTTTTGTATCTTTCTAGATATTCACTGGCACTTGATCTATCTTTTGGATCCAAACTGAGCATATTTGAAACCATTTCTCTGGTAGTTGTGTTTTTGATTCCTGACAAATTTGGCTTGAACTCTCCATTCTTATATTTGAACATTTGGGAAAGTGTCAATGTTGGGGATCCTTCATGAAATAACTCTGCTATGACACATCCTAAACTGAAAATATCCATCTTTGAATCCAAGTTCTCCTCCAAGACAACATTCTCTTCCTTTCCAATAAATCTTTCAGGTGCTAAATAACAAGATCTTCTTTGTGATGTATCGAAATAAAAAGAGAAGATCCCAGGGTTATCAATTGGTAAGAAAACCGGTTTAAAACTTGCGAAATCCGATAATAGAGTCCAGTTCCATGACGTAACAAGGATATTCTCCGTCTTTAAATCACCATGAACCACACCGTTTTTATGGCAACTCTCAAGAGATTTCAACATTTGGAAAACAATCCATTTCTTTTCTATCCCTTTAAGAAATGGACGTGTGCTTATTCTGTCGTATAAACTTGTCTTAAAGTATTGCCGTATGAGATAACCAGCCCTGTCAGTCTCAAAGATCTTCTGGAATGGCAATGTACCAGGGATTCTCAACAAAGTATCTCTCTCCTTTTGTAATTTCTTCGTCAATTTGGATAGTTGTAATTGGTTCTCATTTGGTTTGATAAAA
This sequence comes from Waltiozyma xylosica, assembly GCA_030581495.1. Taxonomy (NCBI): domain Eukaryota; kingdom Fungi; phylum Ascomycota; class Saccharomycetes; order Phaffomycetales; family Wickerhamomycetaceae; genus Waltiozyma; species Waltiozyma xylosica. The sequence continues at coordinate 105,337 of JAKTTJ010000037.1, read as the reverse complement.
ACTTTTACAACAACAGTACCGTCATTATCTGTAGCTTTGATAGTCTTGAGAAATCTTGAGGATCCTATTTGTTTATGGTATTGGATTTGATCCAAAACGTCAACATATGCTGAAACAGCAATTGAGGGAGCTGTTGGAGCCAATAAGGAGAGCTCTGCACCCATTGGGAATGATGTATATGTGAATGCTAATCCCTAGAAAGAATTGTTATTTTGAAAGATTTGGCGATCAATATGTGATATTTTTTGCCGGTTGCCTCCATTTTACACAGTACAGTGAAGCTGTTTTCATATGTACGTCTAACCGCTACTGACAGATACATCACTAAATCTGGCACGTGACCAATCAAAGTTGATATCCTAGCCAACCGCCAGCTGTGTCACTCGAACGATTTATCTACGATCTACAAGTGTTTAACAACCCTTGCCCCTTTGTTTTTACTACTATTATTAATTTTATAGAAAGATGGCGAACTGATAGCAACTAAGAATAGAAGTCAAAAACCTAAAACACATAACCAAACAGACATACAAACACAGATGCTATAAAGAAAGAAATTCAACAAAACCTAATAATACAACACTCTCAACATCCCTACCCATTGGAAAGTTACTTTTCCCTAATAAATTAATCCTTGTCAATGTTAGATCTACCACTGAACGGACCAGGTGGAGCAGGAACATCGGTTTCAATCAACTTAGCCTGTAAGGCTAAAGAGTAGTCTCTCAATTGCATGTTTTCATTCTTCAAGGCTTCAATTGTAGCCTTTAAAGTTTCAACTTCACTGGCTTTCTTTTCAAGGTCCCTAACATAAATATCTTTACGCTGTCTAAAGGCTCTTTGGGCTTGTCTGTTTTGTTCAGCACGTTTGGTACCTGAGAGGACTCTACCGTTGCGGCTTATTTGTTGGCCTTCATTGTTGAGTATTGGCTTATTTTGAGGCTCGAGCTCATTATTATTGACGACTTCATTTTCAACAGCGGCAGCGGCAGCAGCGGCATCTAGTTGTTGTTGAGCTTGTTCTTCTTGCTCTCTTTGTAATTGCTGTTGGGCAGCTAATTGTTCTTCAGATGCATCTGTGGTGGCGGCAACGACAGCGGCAGCTGCTGCTTCGAAGGCTTCATCAGAGATACCAGCAGCTTCAGAGTTATTTCTGCTGAATGATGGATCGATTTGTTCTTCTAATCGCTTAGCTTCTTCTGTGGTAGTCCAATTGGCACTCATTGTTATCTATTTTGATAAGGGTTAGTATCAGTTTCGAAGCCAACATATTGAAAGCAGACCAAAGCAATGATTCGAGGGCACAGGTGACTCAAATAACCATTATTAGGGCCAAGTGCCTTTTGTAGTGAAAAGTCCAAAGGAATATTCTCCTGTTGTTGATTAGCCATTACATTACCTAAGCTATTGATGCCATAAGCCGATCGATTGCTTATATAAGTGCTGACGTGAAATCAAAACAAACGATTGAAATAGCAGAAAGCCCATAAGAGATGCTTTAAGCTAATTTATTCTGTTGACAGAAGAATTACAGGATCACTCCCACTTCAGAAAGTTCAAATAAACATACTTATATTTTGTGTGGATGACAATTGAATATTTCCACCTTTTGTTATGATCTGTTGCTTGAATCGTTTATCATAGTTTCTTACAAAGCAATTACGAAGACTTTCAAAATTTGCGCGAAATGTTGAAGGAACGAGATTATTTTCCCCACTGGGAAGTTTAGTTTTTGGTAATAAGCGCGGATTGAGCTAAGAACCTGATGACTAACGTTTGAAAGATTGTGAGAAATTATCACGTGTCAGAAATGAGGGCTCCTAGTCTCACGATATTGAAGATTGCTATTTCACTTAGATTTCACATTGGAAAATCTATAAATAGTGGGCAATTTATAACTATCCACCACATCCCAGTCATCTATTAGTTTAATTGGAATTTAGATAAAGAAAAAGAGACATTTATCCGATTAGAATTAGGAATAAAATGACGATTGTTACTTGGCTGTTGAAAGTCATCGCACAAAAAGTACATCAAACACATCACCTCTGTCATCACTGAAATGAAAAAAAAACTAAAGATTGAATATTAACTAACATCTTAAAGGTTTTCAGAGAGAACAAATGGAATAAATTTGGTGCTGAAGATCCATATTTTCAAGAATATGAAATAGAACAGAGATCTTTTCTTACAGGTTCCACTTCTGTGAAGAAAATAAAGAAACCACGTCCAATCCCAGAAGGCATTTCTACCAATGACTCTGATATTCTTAAGAAGATAATGAGGAGGGCATATCAACTGGATATGTCATTTGGGTTCCTAGGTTATAGGTTTGGTTGGAACAGTATTATTAGTGTTGTACCATTCATTGGATCAGTATGTTCTGTCGTTCTTTCGCTGACGCTCTTCAAATTAGCTCTTGATCTAGATGGCGGATTGCCATGGATAGTTCAGCTTGAGTTCATTGGTAATATATTGGTTGATTTTGCAATAAGTTTCATTCCTTTTGTTGGTAGTCTTGTTGAAGTTATGTACAAAGCAAACTCCAGAAACGCACTTTTATTAGAAAAACATCTCTTTGTGAAAGGACAACTTTTGTTGAAAGGCAAAAGTGGCGGGATAAACCTGGAAGATACAACCTTGGGTAATGATTCCTTTTAGGAATGTGGAATTTGAAAATGTTTAGGAGTGCTTAAAAGCTCGAATTTGAAGGGCGATCTTTGGTGGGTTTCAGAGTCGATTTCGGTACTATAAACTAACTGCCTGTAGTTTCATCTATCCAAGACTTAAGAATAGTGATAAATTAGAGGATGTGAAAATCTCCATGATTTAAAAACGATCAAAATGCGAAAATTGGCAAATAAAATATAAATATTTTATAATAGAACAGGCTGTAGAATCAAGGTTAGCCCCAGCTTATAAAATTAAACAGGCAGGCATTGCGGAAGCCTGTTGAAATTACCCGCTCTTAGAAAAAAAACAGAATTTATATAGAAAACTAAAGAAACCTATAGATCTTTAATTTCCTTCTTTACTAAATTTCTTTTTACTTTTGCTTTATCAGTTTCTTACAGATACTGGTAACGTTAGTTTTATGTATAAAAAGGGTTTAAATTCCCAGCTTTTAGTATATTATTTAAGTATATCTATTTAGAAAATACGATCGATTTAGAATACTTCAATCAGTACATACAAATACTCTGCCAAGTTTCCACGGTAAACCAGCTTACATTTCGCGAATTTTATCAAAGCCCTTGTACACTTGCCATGTTTTGGGTACATCGGCATGACGATCCACTATGAAAGCCCGCATTCAAAAATACACAGTGGAGTAAATCAAAAGTTTATAATTTGCTCTTACCTACCATAATTTACTCTTCATGATCAATTCACATTTGGTAAAAGACCAGGAAACCCACTTTATCCGAATATTCATAATTAATGACTACTATAAGAATGCTTAAAATGGAACGGTTGACGGGTTCATGTCGACTCACATCTCCATTTTGCTGTAAATTCATATCCTTATATAGCCCAAGGTCATACGCAACTACGACAGATAATGATCCTTTCCATGACAAAGATTGGCCTTCTAGCAGAGATCCAACACCATATCAAATCTTCAATATGGATCCAAGTAACTTTGATGCTAAGCAACTACGTGTCAAATACTTTCAGTACGCCAAACTTTACCACCCAGATATTTCGCATAAACAATCACACGTTGATTCCACTGGTAAGCTTCTAAATGAGGATTTGAAGAACGAAAGATTCAAGATAGTAACGGAAGCTTATCATTTACTCAAGGATCCACGCAAGAGAACACTCTATGACCAATTCAGAACTGGTTGGAAGACCAAATCTCCCCTTGACTCATTCTATCCTCAACGTCCACAGCCGGTCTACTCTACTTATGAGAACTATACAAACCAAGCCTATTGGAGTGCATCAAATTGGGAAGATTATGAAAACTTAAGAAAGACAAAAGATCCAGAGGAAATGAGGCGTGAAAAGTTCAAAGCTTTGATTATTATTGGATTGATCATGGTTGTTGGAGCTTCCATACAAGGTTTCCATGCGTTGAATTCAATGGAAAAGCTGATGCTTGAAAAACAAAGAACGCACGATGAATGCGATTTGAATCTTGATTCAGCTTATTTGAATTATGGTTTAGATCCTTCAAGAATTGGTCGTATGGAAAGATTTCTATGGTTCAGAACCTTTGGTTTGTTCGTTGATCATAAGTATCTGCTTGACCAGTCTTGTAAGGAGAACGATTCACTATTGAAGGAAGTTTTAGGAGAGGATTATGATCCATAAGCATCTGTAATATGTATAACTTATTCATGACATTTTGACATATAAATGGTACTATCTTATCTGAGCCATTCGATATAGGGAAATCCTTTGGAAGGCGGCGGCTGTCTAATTTCTCTCGTCAGAGCGTTCTCCGAAGCAGAGGCAGATGCCCCGATCAAAGATAAAAAACGGAAACGGAAACGATCAGAGCATTTTATTTGCCCAGTACTGGCGTACACCTAGAGAAACAAACCAACACCAGGATTATAAACTGATATTCCACCAACAACAGTCATGGATTTCCTCAAACCAGAAACAGTATTAGACTTGGCTAACATCAGAGATGCTCTTGTCCGTATGGAGGACACCATTATTTTCAATTTTCTTGAAAGATCACAATACTTTTCAAGTCCTTCTGTCTATGAAGCTGGTAAGTTCAATATTCCTGATTTCAAAGGGTCTTTCTTAGATTGGACTCTATTGAACCTAGAAAAAGTCCACAGTCAAGTCAGAAGATACGAATCTCCAGATGAAGTTCCTTACTTTCCAGAAGAAATTTTGGCTCCATTATTGCCATCTATCAACTACCCAAGGATCCTCGCTTCCTACGCTGACGAGGTCAACATCAATGCACTCATAAAGGAAAATTACATTGAACATATCGTTCCTTTGATCTCTGCTGGTGAAGGTGAACAACAAGAAAACTTGGGTTCATGTACTGTTTGTGATATTGATAACTTGCAAGCTTTATCCAGAAGAATTCATTTTGGTAAGTTTGTCGCTGAAGCCAAGTTCCAGAATGAACGTGAAAAGTACACCAAATTAATTCAAGACAGAGATATCAAAGGTATTGAAGAAGCCATAACCAACTCTGCTGTTGAAGAAAAGATCTTATTGAGATTGATTGAGAAGGGTAAAGCTTATGGTGTTGATCCAACTTTGAAGTTCTCTCAAAACATTCAAAGTAAAGTCAGTCCTGAATACCTAGCCAAGATTTACAAAGATTGGGTTATTCCATTAACCAAGAGAGTCGAAGTTGACTACCTGTTGAGAAGATTGGAAGAAGAATAATTATACTGAACTTCTTGATTGATGCTATTATAGAGGTTAGAATTTATAATGTTATAGAATGGATATCTTTAAAGAACACCTAGTATACAGGTCACAATTGTTCTCTTACACTCTAATTGATAACTCTCATCGTTAACTCGAAAGTGTAGAAAGTAGCAGCATTAGCAGGACCAGCCCTTAAGATAGTTGGAACAAAACCTCTGAAGAAACCCTTGACACCGGTTGTCTTTAAGGTATCTTTGATAACATCCAAAGAGTTTTTATACTTTGGTGTGGCCAAGCTGTCGGTCTGTAATCTGGACTTGATATAATCAATTGGGTATGCCGTCAACCACATGGTGTAACCCGATAAAGCACCATAGAGACATAATCTTAGACCTGGAATATCCTTTCTTTCAATGTTGCTGGACAATTGGTCTCTTTTAACCAAATATTCAAAAGTCATAAAGTATACACCTAACCCGTGAGATTCTCTTAATGCACATGGGAAGAAACCTCTGTTCAAAAGACCGACACCACCTTGGTTGTAAATTTTCTTTATCATATCCAATGGTCCAAGCTTACCTTGGATCTGAGTCTGTAGTCTTGTACGGATATGTTCAATTGGCGTAGCCAGGAGGGAGTTTGTCAAACCAGCAACAGAACCTGAGATATAGTATTGAGAAAAAGAAAGGTGTGTTTGGCCGTGGAAAACAACTCTTTTCATGTATTCGTTAGCAGCGAATTGGATAGAAACACAGGCACCAACACCAATCAAAGGTGTCAAAGTTCCCTTGTACAATGCGAACGGACCTTCTTTGGAAATCAATTGTTTCAAAGCATCAGTGGTATCTTTGTATAGACCAGTGGTGTCTGACGCTAATCGAACCTTAATAGTATCGAAAGGTTGACCAACTAAGACTTGAGCGATACCGGAAACAGTACCAGCAAATAAATCTTTAGCAATTCGAAGGTTGTCGATTGGCTCTTGATCTGGGATGTAGACGGCTTCTTCAGACATTTGATGGTATTGATTCGATAGATCCACTATAAGGAATTGAAAAAATGGATAAAGATTCCGAATTAACATATGATTTAAGAATCTTGTAGTACGCAGGCTGCCACTCGCGCGTTTAGCCGATTTGGCAAAAATCGTACCCACTACAAACACAGCCTTTCGCGGCGCTCAATTGATAAGCTAAAATTTCCGAAGGAATCACCAGGGTCCCGAGTCAGTGGAGAAGTCAAAGCAGGAACAAATCCCAACGAGAGGGTCAAACATCCACATACATACTTTGACCCAGTTTATTTTAAATTCATTTCCTTTAGTGCCAGAAAGAAGACTTCTGATTCCGTTTCTCAAAGTTTAACGTGTGTTGAATGTTCGTAAACTGACCTCCAATAGACGCCAGGTAGCGTGGACAAATGACAAGCTGCTGAGATTTTTGATCAACTGTCTCTATTATTATTCGTCAATCTCACTAACCTTTATTATTGAAAAATTTCAGAATTTAAAACTTTGATCCCACACATGTATACAAGGTTACTGAAAAAAAGATCCTTTGCTTTCTGCTCAGGTGGGGAAATGCTTGATTTACAGAAGTTGTCATATTGCGGGGTTAGCTGGTCGTACTGGTTTCGTACATATGCATCTTTGTTTGCACCTTGGTTCGGCCACATTACTTTCGCGAAATGATTCGGCTTTGAACTTTGCTCTTTCGGGTTTCACCTTGCTTCTGTGTAAAAAAGCACAAGCACCTCTATATTAACTGTGAAGTCGCCATCAATTGAAGAACTCTGTTAAAACCTAACAGTCTTAGCAAAACTGTTTCTCATATTTGAGAATCAACAAAAATTTTCACAATCACAATTTGCTAATTTATTCCCGTTTTTCAAGATGACTTCAGAACTGGCTGACAAGCTATCCAAGTTTGCCCTCTCAGAAAATGAATCCAAATTAAGTGAATCCAAGTTAGATGAACTTCACTCCAAAAGAACCACAACGAACAAAACAGTCTTAGCTAAACAATTCAATGACATTATCAACCGTGAACTGTTGAAGAAGAGCCCACAGAAGGTTTTAGATATTCTTGTTTGTGTGTCAGATTATAAAGTGTTCATCAACTTGATATCCGCTGACGAATCTTTGCCTTACCTCAGACTATTAAAGCCACACCTCAAGCAGAATTCTGAATATTTACACTCTGCTTTGGACATCCTAGATGTACTTGTGCACAATTTCGACTACAAATTCGAAGAGATTGAGCATTTTCTCCCTTATATCTGCACTTTGATCGGTGACCATACTGAGAAGGTTCAGTACATGATTGTCAAATTCTTCATGAAGAACAAAGCTCCAATTTTGGAAGAGCTGGAGAATCAATTTGAAAATCTTATTGAGCTGGGTCCGGTGCTTTCTGCCATCAAGATGCTGACTTTGCTCATGAAGTTAGATCAGCAAAGAGGAAGAGCCCTCTTCATGAAAGATGAGTGCCATGACCTTTTGAAGAGAATCAACGTGAACTCCAACAAAGATCTTATTCTTGCATCACTAGAGCTACTGAATATTGCTGCAGGTTTCAAGGATTTAAGAGATTATATTTTTGACACGTACCTTCCTTACTTAGAGCTCGGCTTGAAAAGTGATTTCATGGATATCAAATTGCTGTCATGTTTGATTTTGTCCAAGCTTTGGCTCCGTTCACGTTCACTCAAAGAGTTTAATATGGAGGAAATCTTGCCAATTATTCTGTCTCACATTGAGGACGAATACGCAATGGAGTCTATAACTCATTTATCTCTCAGAATTCCTGTGAAGAAGCTGTTGAGGCAGGACCATGAATTGATTTTCGATTTGACAAAGATTTTGGAGGACCCAGAAAAGAATCGCATGCTTATTTATGGTGCTATCACAACCTTGGCGAATCTATCCAAATTACCAGAAAGAATTGATGAAAACGATGAGATTGCCAAATTAAGACAGCAAGCCATGGAAGGTCTGGAAGCTGAAAACGATGATTCAAGGGAAACCATATTAAAGTTCAACGCTGATTTGATCGAAAGACTGGTCATTCGTCATCTCTCAAAGTTGAAAATGTCTTCTCAGAACCTTCAAGAATCTATTACTGAGCTAGTGTCAAATCTTTTGGATTGTGACAATGCTACACGTGAGAAATGCATATCGCAAAATGTGTTGCCGATACTCATCTCGTTTCTGACAAATCCATCTGTTCCCCAGAAGATTAAGTTTCCGGCTTATAAATCATTAGTCTTGGTCACTCATTCATTAGATCCGTCAAGAATAAGCTCCCTGCTCCAGATTCTCACCCAAGTGATATTACGTTTTCTAGCTATACAAGACGATGACCGTATAACAACCAGAGATTACTTTTTCGCTTTGCTGACGTTGGTGAATTTCGCGGGTTTTAATGGTGACTTTAGTGAAGAGTACTGGTTAGTTATTGACATGTATTTGGTTTCTCAGATCGAAATGCTCCGGAAATGTGCCTTCGAGATTGTGGCAAATCTCAGTGGATACGATCAAAACTTTCCTAGATTGTTCAATAATGAAAATCTAGCCAGCAAGAAGCGATTGGATTTAGTTGTTGATGCAACACTGTCTGACAACATTGGCATTCAATCTGCTGCTATTACAACCTTGGTAAATGGAACTGCTGCACCTTTTATTGCTGTGTCGCTTGTCAGTAGTTATGGTGGTATTCTTGAACGTTTGGTACCTCTACTTGTCAAACAATGTGACGACACTGACATCATTCATCGACTTCTTGTCTTGTTTGACAACATTATACGAACAAATATTGACTTGCGTGAAGCATTTGAGGTCAATGAAGAATTTCCTGAAGGGTTGAAACGTGTAAAGGAAGTACACTCTGGAGATGAAGATATTATGGAAATTGTCGAAAAAATAGAAGAGGATCTCTATAATTAACTGATCTGGCACAGAATATTGAAAATGGTTGGAATTGTTGTCAAATTGTCACTGATTTTATACTGTAAGGTAATACACAATTGTATCATGTTGTCACATGGGTGTACGTTTCATTCACGTATAGTGCCGCTCTATCATATTAGACTACTAACGATGATATAACCCTAGTACCATTATCCGTCAGTTTGCGTAAAGTAGCAGGCTTAGTAATTCACTGAAGTATATGGTGATTTGCTTATGTTATCTGAAAGGTTCATTACAAGGTCTGGAAACAAGGTTTACGTCGAAACCTGATTGCGTTTGGGTTAGTAATCTAGCCAACAAAAAAAAGTCACCCATACATTACAAGACAACTCTCGGACATGCGGTTTGATGTATTTCCAAAGAGCCTATATAGATTTGACCTTTACAGAGTAGCCATGAGATATGAACAACACAGCCTACAAATACGAAAGAGCCTATATAGATTTGACCTTTACAGATGAGTAGCCATGAGATATGAACAACACAGCCTACAAATACGTCCCCAGGGCGGTTGGACTTGACCATAACTTGTTCGACTAAAAAAATACGAGATTTACTAAACCTTAGTGCTTGTGCTCCTATTCGTCACTCCAACGTCACGTACACATACGTTTTTTGCGCTTGCACTTGCAATGTAGCCTACAGATCAATACGTCCTTCTAAAATCACTTGGTTAGTATGAGATGTCCTGATGGGAATACTTTGTGTGTTCTAGGAAGAATTATTCCTATGAAAGATTATTATGGATTAGTTACTTTTATTGAAAATCCATCTTTCGTTGTGAATTCAGAGACTTTACACATCCAGCCACGTTCGGTGATCGTGGGAAGCCCAAATTATATATTTCTAGAAGTCATTTGATCCTGCGTTTCCAGTGCATACGTCTACAAAATAGTGCTGGTCAACACATGATCCCCAATCGGTCACCCTAGAGTTTGGCAGAAAATGGGCTCAAATGGGAACAGAATGGTACTTACATACTACTGCCATCCCATATGTGACGATTTAAAAAGCACAAGAGCGACAGCGACCTTTCTGGCTTTTTTTAGTATGTTTTTCTTTTGGTGTTTTTTGGGGTGTTCTGACAGTTGCATTCTCGAAGATCCATAAACTTTTGGGCTGAAAACATGAGCACGGTACAGATCCCCAGATCAGTAAGAAAAAGGAACACGTTTTTCAAGGTAAACCTATATATAGATCCCAGATCTTCCCATATTTTTCTATCTCCAATAGTTTCATAACTCATAATTTTCAAATGTAGTTCTGCGAATTACTATTATAATCTGCTTTGGTAATCATCTATTGACCAATATCGCGGGAGACAAAACCGCAAATCCTGATCATTCACATCTTCTTCTGCTTAAATTTCCAATTGCACTAACCCATTTTTACCTCAGCAACAACTCGGGATTCATTTCTATTGATCCAACGATACTATACTGTTGATCACTATCAACGCTGCCATCAGTTTTTTGATAATGTTGGACACAATAGTCGGTCAACACAACCTTATGCAATACCTGGATATATTAGCACAACAGTACACAGTGTCAGAGATCACCCCTACAATGTGGCGAGAGGTTTTCAATGGAATTGAACAGGAACTAGTTTATCCCTCGAATAGTCCTTCAGATCCTACAAAGCCTCATTTCTCAGATAAACAACCTAGTAATAATACATTTGAAGAACAGACATCTCCAACTGACCACTCCTTTCACAACTTAGATCCATGTTTATTTACTTCCATTCTTCCTTCTTTTCGCACACAGGTTATGTCACCACAACCCAGAAACGTCTCCCCGACTGGATCTATATCATCCGAGAATCCTATAGTATCAAGGAGATCAAGCTCCAAGACAAAACTTCCCTATTCCACTTCTCGTTTACATCTTAATGAATCACCAAAGTTTGTTCCAAATGAACTTTCCCAACATCCACAACAACAGCAGGAACAACAGGAACCCCGAACCTTCAAAAGTGCAGTCTATTCCGATCCATTACTAAACACAAGGGATGATTTTCAACCTTGTTTGCAGTTATTGAAACCACATTATGAAATTCAATTCGATATTGAGAGCACAAGTATTGACCAGAAACAAAATTGTCGCCCGAATGAGGAGGATTGTAGCTGTGAGGTTGAATTACCTGAATCATTCAACAAGAACAGACGTTCGGCCATTTGTATTATAAAAAGTTCGCCCACTATGAGCTATGGAACAAGTCCAAAAAGGAAACTTAGGGATAATACTACTACCACTACAAAATCAGAGGTACATATTGTCTCAACTGCAGCTTCTCATACAACAGGACGAACTATAGACTCAAATAGGATATCCAAACCAGGTCCAAAGCCATCCAAACAACCAGTTTGCCTTTTCAGAGACGAAGAGAGTGGAGAAGAGCTTATAGAATTTGACTATTCTATTCAAAAAGTTGTCCAAGAGTTCATAATATTTGCACCAAAAATAGATAGTGATCAATTGGAGGTTATGACACATAGATTCAGTGATGAATTCAGGTTAGAAAACTCTGTATATCCCAAGGCTTGTGGTATTACGAAAGAACAATATGCCGGTAGCAGATTCAAATATGAGACAGAATCCAATCAATTGGGTTGGATCTTAAGTTCTGCCAATCCAAATATTCAGGGTCATAGAGGGTTGATCCAAAGGGCTGTTGACAGTTGGAGAAACACAAGGCCTGGTGGTGTTGCTATCAGTCGGAGGTTGAAACGAATGAAAAATAAATAAAATACAAACCAAGCCAAATTATAATGTATTTCAATGGTATGAAGAAGAAAAATTAATTAATCTTTAGTACAAACAAACATAGTTTGTCATTTGTAGAATGATGATACACAAGCACTTTGGCGTGTACTTAACAATAGGCCCAATATCGGCTTTGACAAACAAAATTTGGACCGACGGGTCAGAAAAAATTACATAAGCAGCAGCAGCAGCACACATATCTAACATTTGTCTAACTTTCGTTGTAAAACAACCTACAATTCATATCAACAACCTTTTTCTCAGCTCCAAAAACGCTCAAATGCTTCAAAACCTTGTTGTCTCCAGAACTGAAGTCAACAATTTCACAGACTCCTTAAAATGGTCACCAAACGGTGAACTTGCCGTCAATGCTACCGATAGAATCTCCTTCTTGAAACCAAAGTATCTCAATCTTCCGCAAGAGCAACTCAAGGGTACCAAGGAATTATTCGTTTTAGAATTAGCCAAGCATGCTGATTTGTCGATGGATAACTTTTTTTTCAAGTCTGAATTGAACGATGAACGAGTCAACAGTGTGTTTGTCAATTCTGAGACTTCGATTGTAAAATTTGATTATTCTCCATTGACTAAATCTCAATCGACTTATTTGGCCATATTAACCAACAAGGGTACTTTAATGATTCTCAAAGATAGGAAATTTTTCCAGAAGTTCAATAAGGATGAAGTTTTCACAACTCAAGCTGAATTCAATGAATGGAAGTTTGAAACTTTCGAATGGGTGTTATCTAACAATAACAATGAAGAACAACTCAGTATTGTTGTTAGTTTGAAGTCTGGTAGTTTAGAAATCTACAAGCTTGATGATTCGGAAGAATCTTTCAAATTGTCCCGAACGTTACCAAATGTTTCAAAATCCCCAGTCTCGCAGATAAAAAGTTACAATGATACTTTATTCCTCATCAATGATGAAAATGAAATCATTTTCCATGATGGTTCCACTTCAAGAACCTTGTTGAGCGATAACAGTTTCCAAATTTATGATTTCATCAAAGTGAACGATTTTTTAATCTTTTCTACACCAACCAAACTTCATAAGTTATCATTGACAGATAACAAAGTCGTCAATTCCATTGATATTGGTTATTATCATCCAACAAGATTCCATTTGATAGGTCTCAATGATATCTTGGTCACCTTGATAAACTGTTTCAAAACGAATTCTTTTAAATTGAAAATCGACGCTTTTGAAACCGTTGATGATGATTTGATAGCACCAGTGATCAAAAAGAAATTATCCAAATGGAATAAGAAATTCAACGATTTTAAGAAGAAAGACCCAGTTTGTAAACTCTACGGCATGGCTTTCAATTATAATAAGACTATGGTTTGTTTTCTCTATGAGATCAAGAATAGATTGACTTTGCAATACACCATCGAATCGGAGACCTCACTCCAGGTTGAATTGTTAGTTCTCCCAAAGGATAAAAACTTCAAACTTTCGGAAAACCGAGGGTCTTCTTTGGCCGTTTATCAACATTATCAGATCACCAGAGATTTTGAATTATTACAAGGAATTTTGAGCAGCAATCCAGCGGATGATTTCAACGATATTGATTATACTTTGCCATTCGATAGGTTTCTCAATGAATCGATTCTCAAAAACAGACTATTCCACGATGATTCAGTTAAGGCCATTATTGAGAAAAACCAGGGTGCAATCAAAGATATCCAGTATTATTTTGCCAAGTTAGTTCTAAACTACATTGAAACCAATAAAGTTAATGTTGAGAGTGAGTTTGATCGATTTATGCTAAACAACTACTGTCTGGCTACCAATCAGTCTCTGATGTTCCCAGATGCGACTAAATGGAGCTGTATACTTCTCCAATCCTTCACAGAGAGCTTTGACTTGAAAAAGCAGGTTGGTGGTTTATTTGATCCTAGAGGTTTCACCTCAGAAGAGGGGCATTCTTGGCTGAGATGTAGTATCACACTTTTCCCATTGCTAACAGGAAAAATCCTTGTTGATCCCATTTTTGAAGAGGTTCAAATCATAAACATCAATGCTCCAGCCCAGGACTTGGAATTGTATCAAATCGGTAATATTGGTAGTGATGTTCTCAGAGTGCTGTCCAAGATCAGTTTATTCAGCGGTGGTATCTTTCAAGAACCTTCGTAAGGAGAATCAGACTGTATTCATTGCTTGTACCTCTCTCAGTTTTATTTCCTCTCCCATTTGAACATATTTGCCGAACTTATGATTTTGGAGTATTAAGGCCAATAAGAATGTGGAGATCATAATCTCCATGTTGATCTTGGCGTAATCAAAGGCTAATGTGAACCCATTTATCTCATCATCAAAGTCTGAGACTTGAGCCACTCTCTGCCTAACGTTGATCAAACTGGATGTGTCCTTCACTTGAGCAGTATCTGAGACGACGCTTTGTAGACCATTGAATAGAAACTTCTTCTCTCTTGTAACAATTTCAAGGTACCTGAGACCAACCCAGCAGACAGAAATTTCCGAACCGAAGGAGAAATCTGTTATCTGTTCTGTTTGAAACCACCAATTGTGGCTTAGTACCAAGTTCCGAAACCAGTTAAAGTTTAGCTTCATGATTGAAATGCTTGTATTCAAGGGAGATGATTGTCTGCTGTAGCTGTCGGAGTTGTTCAACACGATAAACTTTTCAATGGTAGAGTTGTTCAAAGTGGACACCAACTTCTGGGAGTTTTTGTTGTTGCAGGTGTACAAATGCCAGTTGGTTCCTGTTCTTAGAATCTTGTAGAGAATCTTTGGGTTCCCCAGTAGATCTTCAGATTTGACAAAAACAGTGGAATCATCCTGTATTGTGAGCTGGAGCCTGTTAATCGTACCCTCTAAGGGAATGATGCGATCATTCTTGTTGAAACTTTGATCTTCTTCGTATCGGCATCTCATATATCTTGCTGTGATGGCAGCGGCAGCAGTGATGACGAAGAATGACACGGCGGCGGTTTCCATTTGATTGAGTTTTTGGTTTGCTGTTAGGTATCTTTCTAATCTTGCTACAATTAATTTGTTGACCTTCACTTTATGCTAATTGATCTCGGGATATCAAATATATTTAAAAAAACTAGTAGGCGGGTTATTTGCTGACACAAAATCGGCGATTAAGCGGAGAAAGTATATATTCATTCAGCTTATGGCTGTTACCTTCCAATTGACACTGCTCGCTATATTAACATTCGGTATGAGAGGGTAAATAATTCAACACTATTGTACATTTTAGGTATAATATAAAACTGATTAGAACTGTCTATACGTTGCAAAACTTTCATCTTAAGAACATCCAGTAAATAAAGAACACAAACAATAAACCCAAACCAATGATAGGAACATACTTCTGGATAAGCAAGTCCAAGTTGATCTTATGCGCAGCTTTTCTGTATTTCTTAGATTCTTGTCTGATGGAACTGGAAATATCACTCATCTTATCCAAACTATCACCTCTGTACAATAAATCTTCAATGTTCTTACTCAAGACAGATTTGACATCTGCAAGTTCAGAGTTCAACTTGTCCAAATTAGATTGAGCTCTTTGATCTTGATAGATCTTTTTGGTCTTTTGCATGTAATTGTCAAATGAAACGAATGCGTATGGCCTGGTGTCACCTCTAAGAGAGTCTGCACCATGACTTTGATAAAATTCATTGGCGATTTCAGATAGATAAGAAAAGGCTAATTTTCTTGGGTATGATTTCTCGCAGACAACAAAGTATATGATGGAGTTTTCAATAAAGTAATGAATTTGGAAAGAGCCTGATTCAATGGAGGCACGAGATTCAGAATTTGGTGTTATTCTGGACATGATAAGCTTGACTTTCTTCTTTTGCTCCAGCAAAGCTGGATCGTTGTCATCGTCAACCGTTCCTGACAGAGGCAAGCCATCGTATCTAAATATAAGCGTAGACTTGATCATTGTGACGTGAGATTATGTCTTTCTTGATGTTCAATTAATCTTATTGGAACAAGAGATAGTTGGAACCCCTTGGCTGATGTTAGTCGTTGTTGTTTACTAACGAATTTCCTTGTTGTTAATCTTGTTGATTTTTCGTTCTTGCGCGCGTGGCAAATAATCGAGCGCGTACCAACAAGATCGATCCCCAGAATTAAACCATCCAAACAAACAAACAAACAATCATACACAATTCACAGCTACCATAAAGCTTTATAGGCACTCTCGGAAAAACTCACTCGTTCGATGTTTCACCAAATACTCCTTGCTTCATTGGGTTCACTTCTTCTGCTTCTATGTCTCCGGCTATACCAAAAGATCCCTTACTTCCATGAAACCCAAACAAAAGAGATATCTTCGAACAAAGGCAAGAATCTTATGGTATTATTAGGATCAGGTGGACATACAGGCGAAATGCTCAGGCTTCTATCATCTTTAGATGAGATATCAGATTTTGGTTCTATCAATTGGTGTATCAGTTCAGGTGATACAACTTCAGTGATTCAACTTGACAAATTCCTTAGAAGATATGATTTAACTGCCAAATTTAATTCTATCATCCATTTAGTCAGAGCTAGAAAGGTTGGCGAATCGTGGCGTTCTTCAATTTTTTCTACGCTAAAATCATTGTGTTCAACTTTGCATTCATTGTTATCACTACAGATTTATCCGGATGTTCTTATCGTTAACGGCCCAGGAACCGCTGTTCCACTATGTTATCTTTTCCTGACTATGAATGTTTTGGGTCTTTCTGATACCAAAATACTCTATGTTGAAAGTCTTGCTAGAGTTAATGATCTAAGTTTAAGTGGGAAGCTTTGTTATTGGATTTCCAATAGATTTCTTGTTCAATGGCCTGGGCTAGTTAAGAGGTACCAGAGGGTAGAATATCATGGTATACTTGTGTAAAGATGATCAAAGTCCACGGATCATTCATTACATTTGGCTTATTATATATTTCATCGATATGTTATATATCCCTGCCTGTTATAGTTATAAGAGAGTAATCCGCCCTGTGATATTCAAATCCGATCATAGTGAAGTTTTCACACAAGTTAGGATACAATTTTTAGCAAAGAATCGAGATCTTCTTACTATTGGCTGTTCTGTTTTCCAGTAAAAGTCTGCAAGCGCTTTGACTTGTATGTATCTTTTAACTTGGAAAGAACTTCTCTCAACGTCTAGAACTCAAACTGTTTGTTGGACGTTCAAAATTTGGGCTGTGTATCTAGTTTCATTTCTAGGTAAACCCCTGTTTGGACATGCGGGCAGCTGTGAGACCTTGTGGATCTTTACGAAGAATCCTGGACTGGCCAAATGCACATCTTCGGACCCCGAACATCGTGCTCAGAATCAAAAAAAAATTGGCGGTTTTGTGTAACATCTCGCATAGGATCAACTTTCTCGTTGTGTGATCTTCTATGAACACCAAACACGATCTTTCAGCTCCCACATTCGCTATCTTGTTCTGGAAAAGCTATTCGAATTAGTGACGCTATCTCCTATAAAGATGGTTACGCTAAACAAAAAGTGAATTATGTTGTTTGCATCCATTATCAGCGACACAATACATTACATGAACAAGCCAATCAGAGCTGTTCTACTCCACCCTCCAGTTTCCCAAAAATGCAGAGTTTGAATATCACAGCAGAATTCCCAAAGGCCCACATTACACTTCTCCCCAATGAAATCATTTTCAGAATTCTATATGAACTTTACTCCAGCAAATCTCCAATAACTCCCTTCATTACCACCTGCAAGATTTTCTACAATGATTTTGAATATCTCCTTTATGTCATTCGTCCATTCAAGTTGGTAGAGAATCATTATTACAAAGCTTTAGATACTCGTTCAGCTTCCATCATACAGAGACTTTCCAGAGAAGATGGTTTTAGGATTTTGAGACGACTTCCCGCTTTGGATGTTGAGTTTATCACCAGGCCTAGAAAACAGATAGAAAATTGTTGTTATCTTGAGAAGTTGATGATTACCAACATGGTGGAAAAGCAGATCTTACAGAAGCTAAAGGTTTTGAATCTAACGCTCAACTCTTTGATATTTTTTACTCAGTTGCTACAAAATTTGCCTGTCAATTTGGTTGTTTTAAAGGTTGTTTTTGACAAGATAAAATCTAAGGACTTCAATGCGTCGTACAGTCGATTGAAAGCGTTCTCCAATTTGAAAACAACACACAGTCCACCAGCATTGAACACACTTGAGTACTTTATAATTCGTTTCCATAACTCTTCTCCAGTTACCAACCATTCAGTTCATCCAGAGCTTGCAACTTACTCTGATAGAAGACGACATACACATAGTGAAGAACAGAGAAACTACAAAAATGTCAACTCACGTGTTATCAGGGCATATCATTCATTTAAAGATCGACATAAGAAATCTAATAGGACGAAGCTTCTATTTGGTACACAAATTAATCGCCTCATTTTTCAGAATTGTCTGACTTTGAAGAAAATTGAAATTTTAGGGATCGATCTGGATTTGATTTTCCAAGAGAAATTGACTACTCCCAAATTCTCCAGCCTACGCCTCTTTTCGTTTGACAACACTTCAAGAGTCAATATGGGCTCTTGGTTAGACAGGCTACAAAGGGAAAATGGGGACATTCCTTGGTTCTTAAATAAAGCACCGCTCTTGGTGTTGTTTGATAGTATGGGTGAATGTCTCTATTTCAAGCCTTTTCTGAAGATCCGTGAGTTGGAATCGGTTCCTGAATTGAGCATATGGAGTTGCAGTGAAGAATATCGTTCCACTTATGCCTTTATTAATATATCGAGGAGTATAAAAGTTTAGAAAGCGGTTATTATCTTGTTCCAAGTGTAATTAATACATATTCGAACAGAATAGGATCATATATACTTTTGAAAGATCTGTAATATTGATATGTAGTCCGTTGTATCACGTAAGCAGGACTACTCGCTTAGACAGAGCCGGTCACATACGAGTTCAAAGAGCTTGTGACAAAATGTCCGTGATACGTTTCCGCAAGCGCAGCAGCGTAGCAACGCGTTTATGCAAAAGCAAACGTTTTTGGGGTGGCAAACTAATAGTTTTACTTTGAATGTAAATCTAACCAAAATTAAGTTATACGATTCTTAATATATCCGGTGGCTTTTCATCAAGATTGTTTGTTTGTGTATTTCTCTAATCGTTTTAAATGGCAGCGACTCAACAACATAATTTTAAGAATATTGAAGGACGGTTCTATTATTGAACAGTTCCAAGGTTTCGTTTAATCTTCTTTTGCCAATAAGTTCCAACATATATTTTGAAAAGGACAATACACTGAACAGACTTCTCCTTACATAATCCTCTTCTTTCTGTCTCAGATTTTAACCCTATCAGATTAATCCGACATGTTTTCATCAAGAGAGAAAGCAATGCTTTACAATTTACCAAATGAACTTATCTCCGAAATCACATCATATCTTAGCTTCAGAGAATTATTGATCCTTCTAGATATCAAGCAATACAGAGATCGCATGAGAGGTTTGTTTAAATTGTTAACAAACCATCACGATGCAGTCAATTTTATCAAAGATGCTACAGGTTTGGATAGATTCCACATTATGAATTATCAAGGGTCACCGGGAGAATTCCAACCTACCATCTACCTGTTCGAAATTAAAAATATCAAAGATTCTCTCGATGAATTACAATTAATCCAGTCCAAATTTAACAAATGCCGTTGTTTCATTTCTTTGATAGTCACAGAAGATTTGGATTCAGCTTTCCAAGATTCACAAATACTGTCAACCTTTGTCCATGAAATAACCAAATCTGACAAAACCTCGCATGTTCAAATCAAAAATATCAACCCATTGAATCAAATATGTTTGAAGAACAGTTTTTCCAACCGAAATGCACTATTGCTTCAAGGTCACATCAAAGATATATCATTGAATCAGGTAATCATCACAAAGGAATCTCCAATGCTGATAGCTGGACTTGAATCATCTGCTGCTCTTGAAAAGGTGGAGATCATATCGTGTTCACAGGGCGTCATTGATTCATTGGATTTCTCTAGCACGACAAATTTGTCTATAACAGAGCCAGATTCTTCGAGTCCAATATTCAAAGACATTCAGTATCACGATGGGCACTGTAAAAAGTTTGAACATGAAGAATACCGTTACTATGACTTCTCTCACGTTGATTTCCACTCTTTAGAAATAGCACATTTTAAAGAATTCTCCATCTTGGAAGATCTCAACTTATCCAAATTGACCAGTTTAAAATTAAACTTGCGTTTCCAAACTATGATTTTAAAACCTGCAAAATTACAAAACCTCAAATTGCCAAATCTTGTAACTCTGTCCATAGACTCGGAAGAGGTCACGCCAGATTTGGTTAATCTTTGGACACCATCGCTGAAAAATCTTACTGTGAATGTCTTCCAAGCTAGTTCTAAGTTAGGAGGATTTATCAGGCAAACAGTTGGACATAATAATAAAAGGAAGTTACAATTTGAATTACTCGGAGCTACATTAGAAAATGTCGAATTGACTAATTGTTTAGATATCTTGATGAATTGTTCATTTGATGAAGGTTTGGACTTATCAAAGGTTAAAAACTTGACGCTATGTTCAACAATTGGGTTTCCTTACAAGACAGCCGAATTCTCATCACCTAATTCCATGAATAGCTGCATACAAGTGGGATCTCAATTCAAATCCTTAAAATCCTTGAAATGTTGCTTCCGTGGTTTTAATGGACACACCAATGAAATTGATGAAGATTCATATCTCCCTCAGTTCCTTGGAGGTTTATGTTTGTGTGGTATTATGCCCGTTAAAGTCACAAAGAATGGGATTCCTATAACAAGTCTGCAGTTTTAACTCTTTCATATTTATTTAGCCAAATGCGGTATATTAGACTTCAAGACGTAGTAGTGTACATATAATTCTCTATGAGAAATTCCAATTATTCAGCGGCAATAGCAGCTTCCAATTCTTCCAAACCCTTGAGCAAAGACTTGTGATCCAAAACGATAAAAGTTTGGACAAGACCATTTCTACTTTGTAACTTAATGTTCAACTGGGCGTTATTTTCGAAATATTCATCTTCGAAATGGTAGTAATCCAAATCAACGGTTTTAATTCTTTTGTTGGAATTTTCATCAGTTTCAGAGTTGACTTCGTATTTTCTAGATGGAATCAAGTAATTATCGTAATGAGAGCCACCTTCAGCTTTTTCAATATCTTCTAAAGCAATACGGTAAATAGCTGGAATAACTTGGATTGGCATGTTGATCAATCTTTCAGAGAACAAGAGACAGTTCTTCTTAGCGGAGATCTTATTCAAGTATGAAGATAATTCAGAATCTGTACCATGGATATACTTCATGTAATCCGTACCCTTTAGATCCTTGAAAGATAATGGAGCTAAAAAGGCATATGGGTCAGAATCTTTACCATCAGTTTTAATGGTTGTGGTTGGAGCTTCTAAGATCAAATCTGTTAAGGCTGAAAGGTTCAACTTCTTGGAGTCTTCTCCAATTAATTGACGCGCCAAATTCTTCAAAGAGTGGAAATCAATGTCCTTGTTAATATCAAAGAAGTCGAAATCAATGTTGATGATTTCACCCTCAGATTGTTCGGCTTCAGAGTCGACTTCCTGCTTCGAGTTAATTCAGTTAGTAATGATGGACTTCTTGATCTTATAACTGGGCTTGACTGGTACGCACTTCATCAGTGGAGTTGATATCAATATCAGATTCTTCAGATTCTTCTTCGATTCTTCTCTTGGACATAGTTATTTCTATATTTTGGCTGTGGGGAAAGATAAAAGAATTTAAACAGAGAGGCATATTGTTGATGACCGGCTTCTTCGCTTTGACACTTTAATTTTTTCTACAAGTTCATAAATGTCTGGATGTTTTCTCTGAGTGGTCGAAGCGCTTCGGCTTGTACTTGCCGAAAAATAAACAAACAAAGGCCCCAGCTACACGCGTGTGTATTGCTGACCCCTTAAAAGAATTCTTCCGCAAACAAGCTCACAAATCTCAAAATCCTCTACACACATGGCTCTTGTATCGGGATATTCTTCATCTGAGGATGAATCTGGTCCATCCATCACTAAAATGATCAAGAATCTACCACAAGAGGTGACGATAAACCCGGTAATACCAAAATCTATCTCCTCCGCATCTGAACTTACAACAGCACCAACTTCAAAAGAAATCAGTAATTCAGAAGATATGGTGGTGAGAACATCCAGTGTTGTGACGAAGGAGTCTTTTGACGATATGACTTTCGAAAGATATATGAGAAAGGGCCATCAACAAGAAGAAAATAATGACAAACAGTTGTTGGAACCAAAGAGAAAGAAACGTAAGGGTAAAGATTTTGAAATAGTGGAAGGACAAGATCCGGTGAATGTTGACATTAATGCTTATTGGGGTCCATGGGCAAAGTTTCATGAAGATTCTCCTAAAGATCAAGAGAGTGAACAGACAGTTGATGCTGATGCTACCAAGCCAGAACCAATTGAAGAGAAAGAAGAAGAAGAAGAAGAAGAAGAAGAAGAAGAATCTTCCTCAGAGGAATCTGATGGAACAGATGAAGGCAAAGAGACTACAAAGTTATACATCGAATCTACCCATGATTACCAAAACCGCTCATTCTTACACCCACCAACAAACACTTCAACATTAGTCAACTTGCTTAACGATTCATACCCGGACATTTGTTTCCCTCCTTCGTCCATTCACCATACATATGATGGACATTCGAATGGTGTGAACAAGCTGTTATTGTTTCCTAAATCGCAACATCTCTTGTTATCATGTGGGAATGATGGTAATATTTTCTTATGGGAAGTTTATGGCAAAAGAGGACTTGTCAGGGGTTATTTTGGTCATAATGGTGCTGTTAAGGATGTGAGTTTTAATAAAGACGGGTCTAGATTTATCAGTATTGGTATGGACAAGTTTGTTAAGATATGGGATACTCTCTCTGGTGAATGTGAATTCAAGCTCAAACTAAAGACTCATGGTGATGTGGTGAAGTTTATTCCTGATTCAAACGATCAGTTCATTGTGGGTTTAAATTCAGGTAAGGTTGAACAGTATGATATCTCCAAGAAACTACAAAGCGATAGATTGTCATTACGTTATGAGGGTCATTTGTCAGCTATTAACGATTTCCAATTTTTCTCCCCTACACAAACCTCTAACAAACAATTACATTTGATCACATGTTCATCTGATAAAACTATGAAGATCTTCACGTTGGGGAATCCATATCCTATCAAACAGATTTCTGATCCAAAGTTACAAGCTATGACATATCTCAAACCGCACCCTTCAGGGAAATTCATCTCAGCTCAATCCATGAACAACACCATCGTTACAATTCATACAAGTGGGAAATTCAAATTCCATAAACCAAAGACTTTTACCAATCATCATAATGTGGGTTATAATATCAATTTGGACTTCTCTCCAAACTCTCAATATTTGATATCTGGTGATGCCAATGGTGAGGTGTACATCTGGGACTGGCAAACAAAGATTATTAAGAAAAGATTATCGGGGATGAACAAAGCCGTCAAGAATCAAACAAAGAAATGCATCTCTCAAGTTGTTTGGAATAGAAAAGAGGTCAGTTCGCTTTTATGTGCTGGTGCTGATGGTAAGATCTATCTATGGGGCTGAATTGGGAATGATGCCGCTTCGAGACCTCACGATTGCTGAATGACAACCCTTGTCTGAAAGACTTGAAGTTGTCCCCGGGTTAACCCTTGCCTAATAGCTGGGCTGCATAAGAACCGAACTCAAACATATGTAAGTTTCGCATGGTGTTACATGTCTTTTTCAACAAATATTGGAGACTTGAACAGGTTGTTCAAGTTAAATAAGTCTTTACACTATAATTAGAACACGTTAAAAATATTAGTGATTAAACAATCTCATAGCTATCCATGGATTCTCTTCCTTCTTTCACAGTTCTTGTTCTTGAAGTAGTACCGAAGCTTAGAGTGTCAAAGTTTGACTTTCTTTCAAAAGCATTCTCATCTTCTTCATCTGCGACAATGACCTCAGATAGCAGGACCTTATCAATCAATTCTAGCTGTATACAGTCCGGTGGT
The DNA here is from genome assembly GCA_030581495.1 of Waltiozyma xylosica. NCBI lineage: Eukaryota > Fungi > Ascomycota > Saccharomycetes > Phaffomycetales > Wickerhamomycetaceae > Waltiozyma > Waltiozyma xylosica. The sequence goes on along the minus strand of JAKTTJ010000037.1, from coordinate 81,179 downwards.
TTGTCATCTATACTTTTCAACCCCTGGTCTTTGATAAACAACGTCATCACAAGACAAATCCCCAACAACGGAATCCACAATATAAACACATTCTTTAATGACTCCATGTAGAGTTCCTTGGCTAAAGTTAGGATATTTGGATCTGGAATAATCTGATTCAAATCTATCTTGGAGTTCAAGTTATTTATGATGAACTCTTTCTGATTGTTGGTCAAGAATTCTGCAGTTTTGATCTTATTTGTAAGACTTGTAGAATAGATCAACGAGCCCAATGCAATACCCATGGAATTCCCCAAAGATCTGAACACATTTCTGGTAGTCACTACAGCGGATTTGTCTGCTTTCAATGATTGAGCTTGGATGGCAATGATAGAGGGCTGGAATGTGAACCCAACTCCAACTCCCATCAAGATCATAATTAAAACATTATCACGCACAGAAATTGTTTCACTGAGAAGAAGCATCAAACAACTACCAACAAACCAGCAAAGGTAACCAAAAATCATGATGTATTTATAGTTTTGTGACTTTGAAACAATTCTACCTGCATTATAAGAGTTCAAAGCCAAAGGAATTAACCAGCAGACGGACATAACAGCAGTTTTGGTCACAGGATATTCCCTGATAATAATATAATAGTAAGGCAAATAGAATACCATTCCGTTGAAAACAATACCATATAAGACACTTTGGATCAAAATGTTTGTCACACCAGCGAACTTAAACACTCTCAACGGCACGGTTGGAAGGCTGGCAAACTTCCACTCAACACATATGAACAACGCCAAGCAAATAAGGGAAAATGTGATAAATATTATGATCTTGGGATCTCTCCATTTCCAGATCAATCCACCATTGTCCAAGGGCAATAACAAGAAGACCAAAAATAAAGTACTGAGTAGGAACCCCAAATAGTCTATATTTCTTAGTTTCTCAGTTTTGGTCAATCTTGACGAAGAGGACGGAACAAAGAAGTAGATCATTGAAGCTGCCACCATCATTAAGGGAAACATCATGAAGTAGAAATTTCTCCAAGAGCCTTCTGTACTTGAGATGAAACAACTCATGATCAAAGGCCCTATCAAATCACCAGAACCTAACCCTATTCCTAACAATCCTTGGAATGTAGCTCTCTTCTCAAAAGGAACCAAGTCTGTCACTAGTAAAATAGAGACAGAGTTAGCACCAGCTGAACCAACACCAACAAAGCTTCGGAAAAGGTATAGCTGTGTCTCACTGCTAGCGAAACCACATGTCAATTCAAAGATACCCATGATGACCAAACTTACAATCAAGACATATTTTCTTCCAAAGATATCAGCAAATCGTCCCAAGATTACAGTGAACACTGTCAGTGAAATACAGAACGAAGTTCCCATCCATTGGATACTTTTGGAGATATTCAACTCTTTGGCAATGAAGGAAACGGAGATGGCTGTCCCTGAGTTATCCATAGTACTAAGCAAAACAGTAACTGATAGAGCAGTCATGGCAAGGTATAGTTCGGCAGTTGGGAGATAGTTTTCATGGTTGTCCAATTTGGCTTCAAGCTCTGTAACATTCTTGTGGATTGCGTCGCCCCTCTGTTGAAGCAGCTTCTGTGAGTCGTTTACCATTGCATGGACCAGCAGGGTGGAACTGTGATAGTATGAGCGGTGTCTTTCACTTTTAGGACCACCTCTCTATGAGTTGGTTTTATTCTCAGATGGCACTAATATAATCTGAAATCATGGTTAGATGTCCGTATTTACTTTGTGGGGTCTGAAACCTTGAACACAAAGCCGGGTTTGCGTTTAAATAGTACATCTAGTAGTTTGAGCGGCCACAAGAACGCAAGGGATTAATTAAGCATTGAAACAAAACTCAAACTTCACTTTGTTTTCTGGTGTAAGGTCATTTGTCGCTATGTTGATAATGTGTATAATATGTGAAGGGATATTTATATATTATCTGGTGTTTACTGTTTTTTGATGTAGTTTTTAACAGCAGTTTTTCTTGATCTTACGGGTCAATTTAAAACAAGGCGACCGACCAAATATAAATTGGCTCCTGCTTGTCTGAATCAAGAAAAATGAAGAAGCCACTGTCCAAATTTGAAGCACCTTCATGCTCTAAACAAAGCATTGATGCACAAACCTAACATAGATATATCGTTAAAATCAATAGTATGTGTTTTTGGCGTTGTCCTACTTCCAATATTTAGTACTTAATATGGAGTTTTGCCTTCCATTTGTTAACAAGAAAGCTCGCTTTTTTCAGTTAGGCTGCTGGCATTGAAAAAAACATCAACTCAACCCGCCTAAGATCAAACACAGGAAAATTATGAAAACTCTAAACAATACATTTGATAGATTCAAACTCTCAAGGCTCATTCCAACGGACTAATAATCCACTCCACTAGACTACCAAAGCATTTTGCGATATGTCCTACGGAAGGCGAACATATGAATATACCCCAGAAGAGAACCTTTATAATCCCACAAAGGAAACATCATACAACTATGAATACGGTTCAAGTGCAGCAAAACCCTCATTATATACCCACGAGTCCCAACGAACCAAACCTGGTCCATTTGCTCAGAAACCAAACGCTTCTCCGGAGAAACTTCAGCTGCCACAACTACCTCCAATAAACCACCCGTCTTTGCATAGATTAGTGTTTACCAAACCTGATGATAATGGAATTCCCAGTAGCGGGACAGCGATTGACAACTCCACGCTTGTCTGGTTGGGCGAAGAGTACTTGAACATGATCATTTCGGATTATCTATACGACTGTTGTCTGAAGTACAGTACATCAGACTTATCCAATCTGAGATCAATGATCTTGTCGAATGACAATATAACTACATGGTGTGAGTATTATAATCTCCCAGGTTTCATGCAGATGATCTCGCAAGTGAAATTGAACAGATTTATTGATCAGAAGACATATGTGGATTTGTTTAAGGCGTATCTTGCAGGTGTGATAAAGACCAACGATTTGAATGTAGGTAAAGATTGGATAATTGGAATCGTTCATCCCCTGATCAAAGATTTTGAGCAAGATTTAATAAGTTCTACGGATAATTCATCAATGGCAAACGAAGAAGTACGGCACGCAAAGGAGGAATTATACAAGATCATCAATCCTACTTTCAAACCAACTTACGAAGTTTTGGAGATGACAACACCACCTGATTTACCATACTTTAAAATTGCATGTGTCATTCAGAATAAGATCATAGGGATAGGACAAGGTCAGAATAAGAAAATTGCTGGTTCTAAAGCTGCATACAGTGTCTTGAGAACCACCAAGATCAAATTTGATAAGAACTCTTCACAGCAACAAGCAGTTGAGAAACTTGCTAATCATATGTCTCAATCTGGCGATTTTACGAGAAGAGAATATCCTAAGGTGGTGAGATATGATCATTTTGCAAAGGTTTATGAAGAGTGATACTCTTTGATTATGAGAATTTCATATTATAGTTAACTATTCTAATGACATTTTCTTCTCTTTCAGTTTTGGTTCTTCTTCATTTCATCCCTGGATCTTAAACCTTTATCGCTAATCAAGAACGAGAATAACCAGCAAATACCTATTAATAGAATCCATAAATAAATCAAGTTCTTGATAGCCTCCATGTAGATATCCCTGACCTGAGCAGCAACAACCGAGTCTTGGAAGATTTGGCTGATCTCAAGCTTGGATGTGATATGCTCTTTGATATAAAGCTTTTGAGCTGAAGAGAGTATCTCAGATTTGGAAACCTGTGAAAGAACAGTTTGAGAGAATATCACGGAGGATACGATAATTCCCATAGCGTTGCCAACATATCTGAAGGCACTTCTTGTTGACATAATAACAGCACGGTCTTCGATCAACGAACGAGACTGAAGGGCTTGTTGAGTTGGTTGGAAAGTACACGCAATGCCAACAGAAACGATTATAAGAATGACACCAATTGCATGCAAATTTGATTGAGCGTGGAGAGAAATAAAAGCCTATGATCCAATGAACCATAATGTATAACCGGTCCAAATAACATAGTTATAGTTTCCGATTTTTTTGGAAATGATTCTGCCAGTGATTGAACTGCCCATGGCCAACGGTAATAAAATACATTGCATATACCCAGCGGTGGCCAAGTCTGAAAATTCTCTGATGGTCAAACAGTGAAATGGGAAGAAGAAACAAATAGAGAAGAACACCAGACCATGTAGCACACATTGAAATAACAAGTTCATCGCATGTAAGTTGTTAAGGAGCAGGACATCACTCAACATGAAGAAGACGATAACCAAAGAACTGTTCCATTTGTACCAGAAACCGCCAGAGTCCAAGGGAATCAAAAGAGAGATCAAGAAACTGGAACTCAACAAGACACCAAGATAGTCCATGTTTCTGACAATCTCTTTCCTGTTCAAGTTGCTCTTGGATGAAGGAACAAACCACCAAGCAACAACAAATGTGACACTCCATAGAGGAGCCAAAAGATAAAATCCGTTTCTCCAACCCTTTTTGGTGCTTTGAACCATACTTTCAAAGGGCAAATAACTGAGGCAAGAACGAGAGCCCACACCAGAACCCAGCATTCCTTGGTGTTTGGCACGTTCTTCAGGAGTGACAACCTCTGCAATGACAACCATTGACATTGGTAGAACTCCACTACAGCCTAACCCCGAATTAAAGATGTAAAATTAAGCAGGACTCTGGAAAAATCCTTCCACTAATTCAAAAATACTAGTTATAGCAAGAAATGTTAATAACAAAGGCTTACAACCAAATATATCTGAGAATCTCCCACTAAGAAATGTAATAACGGAATTGGAAATGGAAAACTCCGTACTGGTCCATTGTGATTTCTCTGCATTCACAAATTGCGAAATTAATGGAATAGCCATAGAAATACCTACAGTGTCACACATAGCCAATAGTTCTGTCAGAACCACAGCGGAAACTACGATACGGACTTGACCTGGGGTTAACATTTGCTTATGTGTGTTAAGTTTGACCTTTAACTGTTGTATAGTTTCTTCATTGTAATCCAGATCTTGATCTTTTGGTTTCAAGTCCAGTAGCTTGAAAATCAAATAAATTATCTTCAACATGATTATACGTAGCTATCATTGTGGCTTGAGGCACCAAAAGCTTAACTATTGTCAAACTGCAATGAATATTAGGAAAACATGTAGCCTCCTATACGATAAAACTTGTTAAGGTGTTCTGGAAAGTGTTCATTCGCCATTTTAAACTGAAACTTCCTACAACCCAACTAAGCATATCAAAGTCAAAACTAATTGGGTGACATTTAAACACACGAAACAAAACCGATCCTTTAAGTGATGAATCTTGAAGCGTAAAAGATGGTTTACTAATTCCGAGCCACCAAAACCTTACCACGTGTAAACAACCAATATTAAGCCGGAATTTTAAGAAGGCCGCGATCAGTGACTATAAATCTGAATGCGCGACACTGTTGCAAATAAACAAATATACAGAAGGCCAAAGGAGTTGAAGATGTGGTGGCAAAAGGTAGATGTTCAATTATAATTCAATTGATCATTAAAACTTCACTCATTTAATCCCAAATAATCATGTCTACATTAGAAGAACTTGAGCAACAGCAGCCACCACCACAAGCCGGTGAAGAATCATTGGATCAAGATATCTTGAATTCTGCAACAGACGATATCAATACTAGAACAAGATTACTAGAAAATGATATCAGAATAATGAAGTCGGAATTACAAAGATTGAACCATGACAAACAAGTCATGTTAGAAAAGGTCAAAGATAACAAAGAAAAGATTAATAACAACAAGCAATTGCCTTACTTAGTTGGTAACATTGTTGAATTATTGGATATTGAAGCTGAAGAGGAAGCTAAGAAGCAAGGTGGCAACATAGATTTAAATGCTACCAGAGCTGGCAAATCTGCAGTCATTAAAACTTCCACTAGACAGACAGTTTTCTTACCATTGGTTGGTTTAGTCGATCCAGAAACTTTGAAACCAAATGACTTGGTTGGGGTCAACAAGGATTCTTATTTGGTGTTAGATACATTACCAGCTGAATACGATTCCAGAGTCAAGACAATGGAAGTTGACGAAAAGCCACAAGAAACTTACTCTGATATCGGTGGTTTAGATAAACAAATTGAAGAATTGGTTGAAGCTATTGTGTTGCCTATGAAACAAGCTGAAAAATTTAAGAAGTTGGGTATCAAAGCTCCAAAAGGTGCTTTAATGTATGGTCCTCCAGGTACCGGTAAAACTTTATTAGCCAGAGCATGTGCTGCTCAATCTGGTGCTACTTTCTTGAAATTGGCTGCTCCACAATTGGTTCAAATGTTCATTGGTGATGGTGCTAAATTGATTCGTGATGCTTTTGAATTAGCCAAAGAAAAGGCCCCAACTATTATTTTCATCGATGAATTGGATGCCATTGGTACCAAAAGATTCGACAGTGAGAAATCTGGTGATAGAGAAGTCCAAAGAACTATGTTAGAATTATTAAATCAGTTGGATGGTTTCGGTTCTGATGACCGTGTCAAGGTCTTAGCTGCCACCAACAGAGTCGATGTCTTAGATCCAGCTTTGTTGAGATCTGGTAGATTGGATAGAAAGATTGAATTTCCATTGCCTTCTGAAGAAGCTAGAGCCTCTATTTTACAAATTCATGCTAGAAAGATGACATTAGATGGGTCTATCAACTGGCAAGAATTAGCGAGATCTACAGATGAATTCAATGGTGCTCAATTAAAGGCCGTCGTTGTCGAAGCTGGTATGATTGCTTTAAGAAATGGACAATCGTCTGTCAAGCATGAAGATTTCATCGAAGCTATTGGTGAAGTTCAAGCAAGAAAGACTAAATCTGTTTCTTTCTACGCTTAAAATGTTTGGTTTTGGTAAAATTTAATGATAAAACGCATAATGTACACTATGATTCTACAATCCACCTTCTTTTGTAGAAAGCATTGATTTTTTTTTAGTCTAAAAGTATCTTGAAAAATAGCAATTTGTATGCGTCGCTTATCTTGATCAGCAAGCTAGCCTCTTCTAGCATATTCTGTTTGTTGTCTTTGTCCCGCCCCCAGTCTACGACGGTAAGCGATCTAACATTTGTTATGGGGCACAAGATAAACAAGGTAAGCGCGCAAATACAACGTGGCGTTTTGAGAAGCGGGAGAGGGAGGGGAAAAACAACACTGAACGGTTGTTGGGTTAATCAAGTTAAGTTTGAATTTAGTTATTCTATATTTTTTTCCGCTTATTATTGCACTAAAACACTAGACATCAAGGTTAATATCGATTTTTTTGGCCTGCAGGTTTGAGCTCTTATTTTCTGTTAAATAAGTGAGATCCAGTTAATATTTACACCCCCGCTTTCTTGATCCAACCATCTTTTGTTCTACGTCGGCAGCATCTGACTTTCTGAGGAGCACGAAAATCAGAAATAAAATTTCCACATACAAACGGCAGCGAAACAGGTGCGCTAAACTACCGGGAAGCAACTAACAGTAAAAAAATCAACTAAGTGGATTTGTTTTGTGAATTTTCAACCCCAGCTACTTAGCATTCAGACCCATCAGACTCTTTCTTTTTTTCACTTCGTTGCATATTTCTATTTTTATTGAAATCTCCTTACTTCATTCATTTTATTTGGTTTTTTTCTTATTTTCTTTTTGATTAAAGATCGCCTTCCACTCGCCTTCCAAACGACCCAACTAATATCACATCATATAATTACCTCTACAAGAAACCACAACACCGAGCAATAGCAGTTCCAAACTCTAATCCTTTTAATTCTTTCATCTATATCGCATCTACAATCCACTCAAATAATAACTTCATACAATGTCAGATAGATCTTACACCAAGGAACAAGAGGTGATAGTGGAGAAGATCCTCAAGCATAAAGCCCACGAATATTATAAAATTCTTGAAATAGAGAAAACTAGCACGGAGGGTGAAATCAAAAAGGCTTATCGTAAGATATCGCTTAAAGTTCATCCGGATAAGAACGGACACCCAAAAGCAGATGAATGTTTCAAAAGAGTGAATAAAGCGTTTGAGATCCTTGGTGATTCTTCAAAGAAGAGAATATTCGATCAAACAGGTGCCGATCCAGATTCAAGATTTGGCGGTGCTTCTTCTGGTGCTTCTTCTGGATTTGGAGCTCATCCAGGCTTCCAGGGTCACCCAGGGTTTAACTTCAACGGCTTCCAAGGTCAACCGGGCTTCAACTTTAACGGCTTCCAAGCTGGAGGACCAAATGTTTTCCAAGCAGATGATTTATTCGATATTTTATTCGGTGGTGCCGGTGGTGCTGGTGGTAGCACATTCTCCTTTGGTGGACCAGGTGGTGTTAGGTTTACCACAGCTGGTGGTAATCCCTTTGGTGGTTTCCAACAAAGAAGACCACAAAACGCGGGCACACAGGGGCAACAACAACGTCAAGCTAACCAAGAACCTTTGAGTTCTTTCGAAGTGCTCAAACAGCTAGCTCCTGTGCTAATTGTTATTGCCCTCCCATTGATATCTAATCTGTTCTTTGGGTCTGAGGGTGTGGACAACTTTCAACTTCAAAAGAACTACAAATACAGCAATGAACTTATAACATCGAGGATCAACGTTCCTTATTATGTCACGTCCAAGACCAAGACTAATTTGACGCCGAAGAAACTAATCAAGTTGGAACATGCGGTTGAAGAAGAGTACGTTGGTAACCTGAGGACCAACTGTCAGTACGAACGAAACGAAAAGGAAAGACATATCAATGACGCTTACGGTTGGTTTTTCCCTGATGAAGAGAAATTGAGCAGAGCTCAAGCCTTGAGGTTACCGAACTGTGAAAAATTAGAGGAAATCGCTGCTCGTTTAATCTAATAACGCTTCCTCTATACGTCTAGATGTATATAGTCTTTAATAATAGTAATAATATTTATCATAATCCTCACTGAAAGCTTGTAATAATTGTAAAGTAAGTAGTTTTGGTGGAATATAAATCATCATTTTCAAGGAAGTACCGCGTTTATTATGTAAGCGAAATACATCGTCATGACAACCGACATTGTACAGCTAGTTGCAAAACCAAAAGTAAACAAACAATTTAAGATTGTAGCGGCCGCGCGCGATCGTGAAAATCATATCAAAACAAACAGACGTTGGAGATCAGAATAATAAGGAATGTTCATAAAATCAGCACAACTACAGTCCTAGATCAACTACAGCAGAAGTCAGCTACACGTCCAGCTCACAAATTTTGTATTATAAAGGGATATTTACTCCCAATAACCACATTAACCGCTGTCTCTCATAGTAGTGTTTTTTTGAAGAGGCCAGTTGGTACACAATGACGGATTCAAGTACATTTACGAATTTGTTCAACAATATTCCCCCTTTGAAAAGGATTATACCAAGTTTATCATATACATCAGATACGACCAAGGTGGGATTGGAAGATCCAGAAAACTATACGCTACATGATTATGGTATCGAAAGCTTCAATGATGATCTAAGGAACTTCAGTTCGCCAACGCTGGTTAATGATCAACAATATCTCAGCAAAGCTTCACTACTGATAAATGAAGTAGAATCTACAACAACAATATTGCAAGGTACAAAGTCGCTTAATAGTCTATACAACTATATTGGAGAACAAGAAGATGATGATGATGATGATGAATTGATTGAAATGAACAATCACCAGTTACGATGGCAGAACTTGGTTGTGTTGTGGAGAGAACTGAAAGATAGCATACTAAAGAATACGACCACTTTACATGAGTTCTTTGATGAATTTAGATATATGTTAGTTACTTCGCAATTATTGGATGAGACGATACTGATATCAAACTTCTATAATAGCAGCAACAATCAGATCAGAAAGCAAAAATCTAAGCTACTAATAACGGGGCACATGAAGCTACATTATGGTGAATTAACCAAACTAAAAACATTGTTCAAGTTCAAAGTCAATCATTCCTGCTTTTCATACAAGGTTGTTGAAATCATCCAATTCGTCAAGTATATCAAGAAATCGAAGGTATTGACACCCATTCAAAGAAAGTTCATTACAGTGATTGTACTGCTGAATCTAAACTCTTTACTGAAATTCATCAAAGTTAAAAACATACTTATTACTCATATTCTACTATCACAGCTTAAAAAGTCTATTTCAATTTTTCAACAGTTTGATGTTCTTATAATGAAAATCTTCCGCCGTTTCAAAGAATTCAAACTTTATGACAATCAAATTATTATGCCAATGAATCACACCAGCCAACCACACAGAAACATAATCAAATTGAATCATTCCAACAAACTTACACTTGAAACCACCATGTATGAAATATTGAATAGCTCGTTGACTCTCATGACAAATTCTATTATCAAATCAATCAAAGTTCTTCTTCCATTCTCCAATCGATACGACTTGGAAAATTTCGTTGACATCTACAACATAAATTTAGTTGAGCTAAATTACTTGATCAACGAAAACCTTTCAAACATTAATCTTGTGGAGTTGACACAAGAAAAGATCAAAAAGCTTCAGAAACTCAGAAGATTTCTTTTCACTGTCTTGTTATCTATCAATCTGAACTCCAATTTGAACAACTACGATTTTGTGTGGGGTAAATTATTGAGAATCTTTCAGCTGGATGTCAGAGAAGACAATTTTTTCATTCTTGACCAGAAACTCCAGGGTATTTTGTCTGAACTCCATGAGCTATCTCTTATCAATGAATCTATCAATATAACCTTAAGCAATTTTATCGCTACAAATAAGCAACAACTCTATTCTTCTTCTTCGCCTCCTCACAACACACAGCCTTCTCTTCCTTCTTCTTCAACATCCTCATCGCATACAACACCTCCTCCTTTTGAAAAGGCGGTGAGGTTATCATCATTAGATATCCAAGATAAGCTAAAGGAGCTACTTTTCAATTTCCAAACAGTCTCTAACTATGAAGAACTACAGCATATTGGAGATTCTATTACCAATTTGATGCAGACTTATAAGAAAACAGTACAACAGCTTAAGCCAAAGGTTGTTGCTGCACAACGCAAACCATCTATCCAATCACTAAACAACAACATTAAACAATCAAAGAGATTCTCCTTACAAGCACATCAACTGAGATCATTCACTTCGCCCCTTTCTATGGAAGCATCTTTGCCCATGGTTCCTGCTACAACAACATCTAAGAGGAGTAAGAGATTAAGCACAGGGTTGCCTATCCCGTTGTTAACTGTCCTTGAGGCATCTCAGAAAGCTCCTCCTTTGCCAACTTCACCAAGCTACGATCACGGTAAAAGATTAGTCTCCTACGATGATAATTATATCAATAACTCTACACTTGATTCTTACAGTGTTGATGATTTAACGCTGAAGATTTCTCCTCCGCCTCAATCTTCTAAGAATAATAGAGAAGATGTGGCCTTAGCCAGAATATCTGCAGATGAGAAGAAGAATTTGGAATATATCGATGATCTGATTTCCAATGACGACAGTGTCATCATTACTAACGACACTGGTGATCCTGGTGATGAAGAAGATGGGTTGGTTGATGGCATGACTAGTGCAGAATTCAAGGCCAAATTAGAAATGAATTTCGCTATGATGACTTCTTCCATTCAGAGAGGTGCCGTTGAAGAGAATGAACTCATTGACGAAAAATTCAATTCTAACAGTATCCTAAGTGAACACATCCTAGACGATGATACTGTCGCTTCTGTGAATGGAAGAGTAGTATTCCATCAAAAAACTGAAGGTATACATATGAATGAGTTGAAATTTGTATTGAACAAAAGATCAGAAAACAAAACAATAATAGGGTACAATGAATTTTAAACGACTGGTTCGTTAATAGCTTATATATATCATCATGAACAATTGGTTATATGCATCACTTAATATACGACGACATTAATATATTGAGTGTGCGTTCAATCGAAGACTATTTTGTTGCGAGTATGATCTCAATATATAGCCGCCAAAGTACTATAGACTGCCCACTTGGGCATACATTCAAAAGTAGAATGAACGCGGAATAAAAGGTTATCATATGTTCTTTTTTTATTCTTTCTTCTAATGTTATATAAGTGTTATAAGTTTAAAGCTTTTCTTATTCAGATAATTTCCAAATTCTTGTAAGTCTTACCCTTGACAAATTCTAAACCTTCACCTTGGTACGAGGTTAAAGAGTTAACTTCAACTAAACCATCATCAATGATTTCACCACCTTGGGCTTGGACCCATTTAGAACTTAATTGTAAATAGTTTTCAACTGAAGATTCAGGAGTATCATTCTTAGCACCGGAGGCATTCTTCAATGGAGAGAATTCTTCTGATCTTTCAACTTCAAGACAACCAAATTTGGATAATTCAATGTCTTTGAAAACATCAAAAATGAATTGTTCCAATTTGATACCATTTGGTTCAGTTGGTTTGACAAATTCACCGTTTTCGTTCAAACTCGGGATTTTCTTATAAGCGATATGGAATGGTAAGAATTCTTGGTTATCGATCCATTTGGTAATAGAAGTTCTCAACAATTCAACAGAGTAATAATGGTTGACAATGTTAGCGGCTCTGAAAGTTAATAAATCAGAACCCTCTTCCTTTTGTTCGGATAATTCTTGGGAGATTTCAGAGTATTCAATTACAGCTGGTCTTTGTAAATCTTCATCTAGGACAATTAAACCAACAGATTCAGAAGCGTCTCTCTTTCTAACAACCTTAGTAGACAATTGGAAATTGTTGACGATAGAGAACCCAATGAAAGTTGGGTCGGCAACCTTGACTAAGACGTTGTCAACACAGTACATATGGATGTGCTTGATACCTTTCTTAGTGAAATCAGTGATCAAATCATTGGTGTAGATGGCCTTGTATAAACCACCATTACCATCTGGAGATTCGGCTAACTTTTCAGAAGCTTCCAAAAGGATTTTGGAACCATCCTTGTTAAAACATGGTAAGGTCCCCTGGTTGAAAAAGGTAATTTGAGCTTGAGTCAAACCAAAGAATTTGTTATCAACGAAGAATTGTTCAGTGTCAGCTCTGGTTGGTTTAGAAGTCATGACATACCAGTTAATAACTGCATTGGTGTTGTAAGTTTCATTGGCCAAATTTTGAACTCTAAGGATCTTTTCAGCTTGGATTTGGAACAAAGACTTCTGAGAAGGTAAACCAATGTTGTAACAACCCTTTGGTTTAGAAGAACCTAATCTGGTACCTTGACCACCAGCCATAAGAATGACACCGACTTCACCGCCAGCAATGGCCTTTAAACCAACTTCATACCACTGGGACTTAACGTTGGCGTCAGCATCGATAAGAGAAAAGGAAGAAGTGGATGGTAATGGTTTGAAGGTCTTACCTTCAGTGGAAGTCTTGGAGAATTTAATAGCTCTTTGAACAATTGGAGATAATTGGAATTCTAATTCGTGCTTTTCAGCTTGGAAGTCAGGCATGTTTGAGAGATTAACTTTGGAATGCAGCTGTATCAATAGATTTATGCTTTGGGATATGGGGATTTCGTTGTTCAACGTGGGCAATTCATTCTTTTTATAAACTTTCATGTGAGTTGGCGTGTCTACTTTTTGCCGCGCAGCTCGGGGTAAACTTGAGCGGGTGAGAAGAGGCAGATTTTATCGCATCTTCTCAAAAAGCGTTCTTTCATAATCTTTTTAAAGGCTTTAGGGGGCTAAATTTACCAAATAACTTACTTTCTTGAGAATTAATCAACAGGCTAATCATTAAGTACTACCGCAATATTGCTGTAGATGTGTGTGAATTTTGAAACTTTTATAATTATACAAAACAAAAAAACCATAAAGATCTTCGCTTTAAGCGCCCCCCCCCCTCACTTTCTATAACATTAGCTCCGCTGTTCAATGGGCACAAGAGAATCAAAAGCCATTCATGAAGTTTATGTTGTTGAACCCAAGATCTGTCTCACTAACACCGTTAATATTATTGAACCCTAGCCCAACAGACGATGTACCATTCACATCACCAAAAATATTATCTCCCATAATCATGAAACTTTGACCATTGGTGTTCGTAGGACCATTCAAAGCACCTGTTGGTATAGTTTGTAATGGATCACCCATCGAATCGGCATTTCGTTTTCTTCTATTCGTACCAGCTTCTTGTTGTTGCTGTATATCTGTAGTAGTGGTACTAGTAGGTGGTTGTTGTTGCATCTGCGGTTGACCTTTAGTTTGGTTTTCTAACATCATCAAATGCATTTGATAATCCTGGATCGCCAAATTATCAAATGTGTTTGTACTTGGAGCGGCAGCGGCCATCGATGACCCAGGTTGTACCATCATTTGTGGTTGCATATTGCCTGCCATTGCCAATCCACCGTTTTGTTGAGATAACATTTGTTGGTTCAATTGCTGCTGCAACTGTAACTGTTGTTGCTGTTGTTGCTGTTGTTGCTGTTGCTGTTGCTGTTGCTGTTGCTGTTGCTGTTGCTGTTGCTGTTGCTGTTGCTGTTGCTGTTGCTGTTGCTGTTGCTGTTGCTGTTGCTGTTGCTGTTGCTGTTGCTGTTGCTGCTGCTGTTGCTGTTGTTGTTTCTGCTGTTGATGTTGTTGCTGTTGTTGTTGTGAACTTGGAGTTTGCATTTGCACACCTGCGTTCATCACAGCAATATCGCCAACATTAACACTACTCGTATTGGCTGCTGTTTGGGTAGCTGGAGTTCCTTTTTGATAATCAGTGACACTCCCATTGTTATTACCTTGTACCTGATCAGCATATTGTGGTGGCACTGCGACACCTTGTTGTTGTTGCTGTTGTAGCATAACAGGATAAGCACCGCCAGGATTGGCCCCCGTTACTGTTGCTGTACCTCCGGAAACATTGATATTTCCCACTTGTGTGCCACCACCAGTGGAAGAAGAACCAACAGTTAAAGAACCCAAGGAGTTCATGACACCATTAGAAGCACCGGAAGATGAAGCACCGGTACCTGCACTGGTAGCCAATTGCTGTTGCTGTTGTTGCTGTTGTTGTTGCATTCTTAATCGCTGTTGGATCAAATACTCTTGATGGCTTGATGTGGGAACATTAAACTGTTGCTGCTGTTGTAAATTGGCCAATACCTGAGCTCTTTGAATCTGCTGTTGTTGAAAGAACTGTTGCTGTTGAGGCGCTAGGCCTTGTGGTTGTTGTTGTTGTGGCTGTTGACTTGCGGTGGCATATTGCATTTGACGCTGCTGCTGATTCGTGGACATCTGGGTTTGCGGTCTTGTTTGAATAATAGGAGTTGTCAAAGCTGATGGCACTTGGTTTGCCTGCTGTTGTGGCTGTTGTTGTGGGGCTGGAACATGCACAGGTTGAGGTTGTGAAAGTTGTTGCATATGGCGAGGGTGAGGAGTGGAAGCTTGACTTGTAGTCTGTAGCTGTTGTGGTTGTAGTAGTATGAATGCTTGTTGTTGCTGCTGCTGTGGTTGCTGCTGTTGCATCTGTGGACCCGAAGATATTGGAACCATATTCTGTTGTTGTTGCTGAGGATGACCTTGAGCCATTTGTGCTATTTGAGGGGCCAATCCAGAAGTCCTTTGAAGTATGGCATTGGTTGTTTGTAGCATTGGTGAAGGAGAACTTATCCCGCTATTTGGAAGAGCAGTATCATGGTTGGATTGAGGCAACGGTGAATGTAGATTTCTCTGTGGTGCAAAGCCATTAGCTAGACCCTTCCCTTGCTTCTTATCTTGGGGAGCGGAGGCAGCAGCATGGTTTGCTCTTGAGTCAACAGGAGATGTGCTTGGTCTCGTATTCTGTGGGACTGCCTGCTGCTGTTGTTGTTGTTTCGTTGGTTGGGCGGTCTGTGAAGCTATCTGTGGCTGTGGAGCATTCGTTGGAGTAGGTTTTTGCGTATTTCTTGGTAACTGTTGCGGTTGCATCATCATTTGAGCTGGAATACCTTTAGCCATGCTATTCATAAACTGCTGTTGTTGTTGCTGCTGCTGTTGATGCTGCTGTTGACTCTGTATAGTGCTATCTTTCACATATGAATGTAAAGCCCATAACGACTGCCACCATTCCAAAAGGAAAGTGTCTGGCGAAGACATAAGCATCTTAACACCTGGAAGCTCGTTCATAAAGTCTATATCCTTAGCTGATAGTCTGCTGACTTGGTTTGGATTGGTGGCGTCTTTGCTGTTGGAGATAGGCACATCAGCCTCTTTAAGCAAGATTCTTGCAGTGTCTTGAAGGTTGTTCTCGATCAAGTAATTGTAAAGGTGAGCATAAAGAAGCTGTCTTGAGTTCTTAGCCAACGCATCTGAGACAATGTTCTGTGGAGTGTTGCTGTTGTTGTTGTCGCCATCATTGTTGTTGTTGTTGTTGTTGTTGTTGTTGTTGTTGTTGTTGTTAGAAGCATCTTCGGATCGTAGCCTATCATGCATGCCGTTGTTGTAGTTGAAGCCGTTGCCCGTATTCCCATTCATTCTGATGTGTGTCAATGAGATTACTAGACTTTTATAATCCTTCTTCAAATCAAACCAACTTCTGTCTGAATTTGCTAAGTTCTACTGTTGGTTCTTGGTACAGTCGAGTCAAAGGTTTTCCGGATGGAGTTTCAGGTGGAAAAGTTGATGATATGGTAGTGTGTATCACTTTCCTTAGGTAGGCGAAATATAGGTTTCTCTGATGGGGAGTAAATTCAAAAGGGTTAAGATTAGAAGATCTTGGTAAACCCTGACGAAGCCTAATTTGATGAAGATAATAAGATAACAATATTATGTCGCCAAACTAAAGGTTGTATTGTGTATTTTTCTGTGATGAACGTGCGCTTGGGGCCAGCAGCAACCCACCCATACTGGCATTCCCGTTTCAACAATAGAAAGGAATTTCGTCGATTCCTTGTTTGCGCATTTTTGCCGCCAAGTAGTGTTGCACGAGGCATTTTGTCGTTCATCAGAGACACTGGCCAAATACGGTAATTGCGGAATGCTATCTCCAAAAAATGACGAGCTCGGTTTCCTGATTAGGAATTTTTGTATAGCCTTTTTTGGCGCAGAAAAACAATTCAAGCTGTCAGCCAAGGCGTCTGTGGATCTCTGAACCCTCCTTCGATTTCTCCATCTATATATATACATATACATCTACGGTTGAAAATCTCTAAGAGTAGATATTGACTCATCATGACATTAAACGACATCCTTTTCGTTCCCCTCTAATTGTTTCTTTCTTTCTTTCTTTCTATTAATTCTAATTCTTCTTTAATTTATTTAAACCCTTCTCTTATGATCACTTTATGCACAAAAAGCTCCTCTTCTACTTTTCTTTCCTCTATATATATACAGCCGCCCCCATATTAAGTTATCTTAGAACTGATCTGTTTCATCGCCCAAAAAATCGTTCAAGTTTCTCAGAGCAACTTGGTAGAGCAACAACATAATGGATGATTGGATGGAAGTCCAAACAAATCTTGGACCAACACCGCTAAACAAACCACCAACACCCTCGAATTTGTAAACTATGCTTAGACCTTTGAGGATTGATCCTGTTTGTAAAATGACAGGTTGACCTTTAACAGGTTGACCTATGACAGGTGTAGTAGCAGATGTGGGCGTTGTTGTGGGGGTAGGATTTTGTGTTTGGATTCTTGTCTTAATAACATCTAATGGAGTGGTGATAGATCCTGCCAAACCACCTGCTGCTGCACCTGTAAGTAATTCAGATGTAATGGTCAAATCATCGCCCTTCTTGGCGTCCAACCCATTGGAAAGGAAAGCCCAATCACGAAACTTCTCGTAAAATGCAAACTGTAACGCAGAAAATGGTAGATCTCTACATAATGTGGCCTTGTAACCAAAGAACAAAGTACCAGCACCCTCCGTGGCAATCAAAGTCTTGATAGCATCGGTCAACCCACGGTAATTGTAACCCGAGTGGAAATATTGGTTGTTGAATTGGCCTTGTAATTGTAGTCTGGTCTTCAAAACCTCTGAAGGAACATAGACCACACTGGAGGCAAAATCACCAAGAAACCCTGCTGTCAAATGTGTCAATGTTTCGTGAACGCCCCAAGTATCTATCATCAATCTTTTGGTCCCTTCATAAGTACCAAAGAAAATGGCCGTTGAGGGGAAGGAACCCAACATAGCAGCACCATAACCACCGTAAAGGCCTCTTCTTAAACCCTCTTCACGGAATATTGTAGAGTAAGCAGAGATCATATTACGGTATTTCAATGTGTTTGGAGACCCTTGTTGACGGGTCTTGACAGTATCGAGGGAGTGCATGACGGAATCACCAATGGCACCCCCAAACCCACCTGCAAGCATACAGTTGATTATAGGAGACAGTGGCTCATTGTTCTCTGGAGATGGTGTGGATGCTGTTGTTGGTAGTGGTGGTGGTGGATGGTGTTGTGGATGGGAGATCTCGTGGGACGGTATAGAGAGCCCGGTCATGTTTATTATGGGAGTTGTGGAAGATATGATGGGCACTGGTTTAATGAAATGAATGAATAGGTGAGCGCGTTAAAGAAACGACTGTGTGTTTAATGAATCGTTCTGAGTTCTTCCTTTATTATAGAAAAACTCTATGCAGGAGTGCAAGATCTTATCGCTTGATGTCTGGAGATATGTAACGTTGGAAGGGACAGGATAAAAACCAACAAAATGACTTAGCAAACTCCAAAAAAAGTATCGAAATGGTGAGAGTTGCCCTTTGAAATGAAAGTGGAAAAAATGAGTGAGGTGGGAGGTTTTTACAAAGTACTATAATCAGGGTTCATTAGTTCCTGACTCCCTAGCTCATCCGTGGCTGTGTGGCTTTTTTGTTGACCTTTTATGAATTTTTCATGCGAATAATTTTCAACTTCAGCGATTGGTGAAATTTTCCCCCGTTATGGCCACGCTCCGGGTAGATAGATCTTAAGAGATGTGTGGATTTTGGGAAGAGGCGAGCGGCAAAGGACTCCTTACAGTTCAGACAGGCTTTTTCGCTCATTTTTTTGGTAAATAGCACCATCTGTTGAATTTGAAAGATAGTATTTATAGTGTGTTTCAAAAGAAAGTGTTCAATTTTTCTTTAACCTCATCCTTCTGACATCTAAAATAGTCTGAAATTCCGTAGTTTCTACAGCTTCTTAGATTCCGCTCAAGATCAGAGCCGCCCGCAGACAAATTCAACTGGATCCCACCAGCACTTAAACAGAACAACCTCAACAAGCCGAACCTTCACACAGAGGTCCACGTTCAGATATCTTTTGTCCTTATATCCATTCGAATCGCAGACAGATAATGTTAAGATCAACATTCATACCCAGAAAACAAATCCACAAAGTTATCAACTGCCATAACATCCGCCTTCAAGTGCGTCAATATAAAGTCCTTTCCATGGAAACCAGCTGCGATGATACTTGTGTTGCTCTTATAGATCGGGATCCACTGAACGACAAAGTTGAAGTGTTATCGCATGTCAAGAGAACATTGAACTCATATGGTGATGGGGGTATCATCCCAACAAAGGCCTTTGACCATCATCAAAAACAAATAGCCAGTGCCACAAGGGAAGTCTTCACCAAAAATAATATT
Source organism: Waltiozyma xylosica (assembly GCA_030581495.1). Lineage (NCBI taxonomy): Eukaryota > Fungi > Ascomycota > Saccharomycetes > Phaffomycetales > Wickerhamomycetaceae > Waltiozyma > Waltiozyma xylosica. Next base: position 61,622 of record JAKTTJ010000037.1, on the reverse strand, counting down.
AGTCCGTTGAATCCTCCAGATCTGATTTGTGTTACCAGAGGTCCAGGTATGAAAGGCTCTTTGACTATTGGTTTAGATTTCGCTAAGGGTCTTTCTGTGGCTTTTGATAAACCATTAGTCGGTGTTCATCATATGTTGGGACATTTATTGATCCCTCGTTTGGATCGTAATGTTAATGTTCAATACCCATTTTTGAGTTTATTAATTAGCGGTGGCCATACTATGTTGGTTTTAAGCGAATCCCTTTTCAAGCATGAGATCCTTTGTGACACTATTGATGTAGCTTGTGGTGATGCTTTGGATAAAGTTGCAAGAGAAGTTGGTATGGAAGGGGAGACTAATTTAGGGAGAGAGATGGACTCTTTCTTAAAAGACATCGATTCATTCAAAGGAAACACTAATTTACCCCAGTATAATTTTGATATGCCTTTGCCTTTGATGAACAAGAGAGGTAGAGTAAATCAATTAAATTTTGCATTTGGCGCCTTTCAAGGACGTGTTCAAGAGATTAACAAGACCAATACTGATCTTGTTGAAGATTTAAATTTCAGAAAACAATTGGCATATCAAGCCCAAGCTGCCGTTTTCAAACATATTACAAATAAATTGAAACTTACCTTAGATCAACATAAGGACAAATTGGGTGATGTGAAACATTTCGTTGCATCTGGCGGTGTTGCATCTAATCTCACTCTACGTCAAACTCTAACTGATACACTTCGTGAACATTCCAACATTACGGAAATCCATTATCCACCCGTGGAATTATGTACTGATAATGCAGTCATGATTGGTTGGGCGGGTATTGAAATGTTCGAAAGTAAAGAGAGGCTAACTACTGAACTAGGCGTTTGTCCTATTGGGAAATGGCCGATCAATGAAGTCTTGGATGTTGAAGGTTGGATTAGAAAAAATGAATAAAAGTCATATCGGGGAAGGTTTCTTGTAAATAGAGAATTTTTAACGATATTAGTATTTATTGCATCATATCTAACATTAGTATAAATCCGAAAACGTGAAACTCAAGCAAAACCTTATCTTGATTTATCAATGCAAGTTATTTCGTGAAGGAATGTAACTCTCCGTTATATTCAATTCTTTGACAAGGTATACCCATGATTCATATTCCATTTGGAATATCAAATGATTTGAAGACTTGGCCGCTCTTCTTTGCTGTTCATCCAGCGTTGTGGGATTTGGAATGATCTGGACAGTAGGATACCCCTCTTCGTTGACATCTAGTTTCAGTTTCCCATCTCTTATAAGGAAAGATGTATAAAACATATTTTCAATAGATTGTGCAAATGAGTTAGGATTAATGAAAAACTTAAAGATGTTAATCGGCTGACCATGTGATCGTTGTTCCAACACTCTGAAACAAGATGCAACCTGGTTTGGTGTTTGATTGATGGAGTTCTCATTAATGTCTGAAGCTGACACTGTTTCAGCTGTTGTTCTTTTCCCTAATATATCCTTTTGAGCCCTTTGTTTCACAAGTTTTTCCTTCTTTTCAAACTTCAAAATTTCTAATAAAGAAGACGGCGTTCTGGAGATAGAACTACCTCTGGAGTGTAAGAAAGTACCAAGTTTAAACCAATTATAAAATTCAAAATCTTGCCTCTGTTTGATAAATTCTTCTGGATCTTCAACTTCACGAGATTTTTCCTTTAAAATGTAATGTTTTATGCGTTCAGCAAATAATTCAGGAGAGATTCTATCAGCTGTAACACCCAACTTTATATTTCTAATGGCAGTGTTTGCTTGACCGGCAGCTTCGTAAAAGTTTCTAGAATCAATATTCTCGATAGTTTTGTTATCACCCTTGATAGCAATGTAGGCATCGAAATTATTGTTCATATTAGAAAATGCATTTTGGACCATTTCTAAACCACCAGCTCTAGCGGCTTTGGTACGAGATGATAACAATTGGTTGGAAAGGTTACGCGCGTTGGCGAGAATCTTTTGTTCAGCGTGTGCCTTTTCATGTTCTGTCAGGTCATCACTTTCACCGTCGGCATTATCGTCATCGTCTCCTGATTCTTCCTCTTCTCCTGAATCTTCCTCTTCCCCTGAGTTTTCTTCCCCTGAGTCTTCCTCCCCTGATTCTTGTTTTTCTGAATCTTCATCGTCTTCTTCTTGATAGCTGTTGATCTTTCTGGATTTCGGCCTCAAATGAGACGGATCTGAGTCTGAGTCTGAATCTTCATGTCTTCTCTTAGTCATTTTGATAAGTCAACAGTGATAAAAAAAAGTGGAATTAAAATGTACTAAACTTTAGTTTGAAATTTGTTATTATCTTTTGGGGACCACTGACGCGTAACCTAATATTTGCCGCCAACCTTCAAATTTGGACCCCCAAGTAGAGTTTTGGCGGACGCGTCGCGAAGACAGGAAACCAAAACAAAATGCAATTTGCATCGGCTATATATGTAGCACTCTAATACACGGGGGTTTAAAGGATCTATTACAAGGTGTCATTCAACAGATATTTGGTTTAAATATAAAGCTAGCTCTTACCAAATTTTCTTCAATCTCTTCCTCACAATGACTGAAGTTGCCAGAATCAAAGTACGTTATCCTTTTTTTATCATCTTTCATGTTCGCTCGCATTTCTAACTATACCACCCTTCACCATAGGCCCTTGATCCAACTGTAGTCAATCGTATAGCAGCAGGTGAAATTATTGTCTCTCCTGTGAATGCTTTAAAGGAACTTCTTGAAAACTCCATTGATGCAGGATCAACTGTTATTGAAGTGCTCGCTAAAGATGGTGGGATTAAAATGTTACAGATAACAGACAACGGTTTAGGTATCTCTAAGGATGATTTGCCTATTCTCTGTCACCGTTTCACAACTTCTAAGTTAACTACGTTTGAAGACTTGTCAAAATTAGATACTTACGGCTTTAGGGGTGAAGCTCTTGCAAGTATCTCTCATATTGCTCATCTTTCTGTTGTAACAAAGACAAAGCAAAGTCCGTGTGCTTGGAAGGCAAGTTATTCAGATGGTGAATTGACTCCGTTCAAGTCAACTGATTCAGGTGATAAGGAGCTGCTCAAACCAACAGCCGGAAAGGATGGTACCACATTCACTATTGAGGATTTGTTCTACAATATTCCTTCAAGACTTCGTGCCTTGAAAACGGGCTCTGATGAATTTTCCAAAATCTTGGATGTAATTGGAAGATATGCAGTACACTGTGGTAAGGTTGGGTTTTCCTGTAAAAAGTTTGGTGATTCTCATTACTTTTTAACAACAAGGTCAAACTCACGGATCAAAGAAAGAATAAGAGTGGTCTTTGGATCTGCAGTTGCAAATGAGTTGGTTCCTTTGGACATTCCTGAAGGGTTCAAAGAGTTGGGTTTAATGTCAGTAGCTGGCCAAATCACAAATCAAAATTACAACAATAAGAAGTCAATTCAGCCAGTATTCTTCATCAACAATAGATTGGTCTCCAATGATACACTCAAAAGGGCAATTTACTCAACTGTTGCTAAGTTCTTACCAAAGGGTCACAAGCCTTTCCTCTATCTAAGCTTACACATTGACCCAAGTAACTTAGACGTCAACGTTCATCCTACCAAAAGAGAAGTTAGATTTCTTAACGAAGACGAAATCATAGACAAGTTATGCTCCTCGATAAGTGAGGAATTTTTGAAGATCGATGGTTCAAGAAACTTTCAATCCAGAGTTTTGATTGATAACAAGAAGAGACACGAAGATGATGACATCGAATTCAAACAACCTTCCCAGGTTCCAAAGAAACCAAAGTATGAATATAACTTGGTGAGAGTTGACTCTTCTCAATCGAAGATCACTACATTTATATCTAAGGCACCATCTGAATCATTTACCTCAAGCCAGAGACAGCCAACGTTAAATGAAATCGAAGATGAAGGCGATTCGACACTGATACACGATGAATCGCAGCCCATGAGCCAATGCCAATCAGGTACGCAAATCAAACGCTCACAGCTACAATACATCATGGCATCAAAGGAACCGACTATAATCAATCTCAAATCTATCGTGGACCTTCGCTCAAACCTAGAGTCTCAACATTCCAAGCCATTGACAGAGCTATTTGCAAATTTGACTTACATCGGTATCATAGATCCACACCGTCGTTTGTGCTCAGTCCAGTATGATGTTAAGTTGTTGATTATAGATTATGGTGCTGTGCTGAATGAATTGTTTTATCAGTTGGGGTTGATCAATTTTGGTAACTTCGGTACAATAGAATTACAAGGAAAAGAAGAAGAACTATCCATTGAATCTTTGTTATTCAATTTATATCAGGACCCTAACTTCGAACCAACCAAAACGGTTGCTGAAGTCAAAGAATCCTTGCTCGAGATGGCCGAGATGTACCAAGAATACTTTCAAATTACCTTCACAGAAACTGGAAGTCTAACGACACTCCCTATGTTATTAAAAAATTATTCGCCACCTTTAGAAAAGCTTCCAATATTTCTATATCGTCTTGCTACTAATGTTATGTATGATGACGAGAAATCCTGTTTGGATGCAATCCTACGACAACTTGCTCTACTTCATATCCCATTGGTGTTGAAAGAAGATGACGAAGAATCAGTGGAAAACTTAAACTCGACAATGGAAGATGTACTCGTCCCACAGATCAAAAGGACATTGGTAGCACCAGGTTGGCTAAAAAAAGATATTGTTGAAGTGGCTGATTTGCCTGGATTATATAGGGTTTTTGAAAGATGTTGAGCTTTAGCTTTTTGGCATTTAGAAGATTCCAATGAGATATTTACAGAAGCTAGTTAATAAGATACATATAATACAGTATTGTATACTAGCTGCTCACTTATATAATATATAATTCAATAGACTAGCTCAAATATAAATATGTATACCTATCTCGATACCTTGCACAAGCTTAAAATATTTATGCGGTATCGAAAATCATATCATCCATGAAGCACGAAGTGCGCCTAGCTACTGAATGCACCGCGTTCCTAGTATTTAAATTGTTAAAAATAAATCATTAAATTTGAAATTCCTGAAAGTTTAAAGAACTTTGGTTGAAACCGCAAAATATTAAATGAGATTGCAATTATTATTACGAAAGTTAAATTGAATAACAACGTTTCTACTAAACAGAGCTGTACTCAACTCAAACAAGAAAATAGTATAAGAGAAAAAACAAGGGTGTAATTAGATAATTCTAGATAGCCTATGATGTTTTCTTTTTACAGGAACGCTGTGATTTTTCTTTTTATGGGTTTTATTATTTTATTTTTTTTCAAACTCTTTTTTTATCTCAAGATTTATTTTTCGGAATTATGTTTCAATCAATGGCACTGTTTTTTTTTAAATTCTAATTTTTTTTCCAGATAACTGAGATCATCATTCCCAAATATTTTCTTATTGTTTAACACGTTTGGACGACTAACCTTTTCTTTAAGACTTTTTTCTTCATTCGAGGTGCCAGAAGTACCAAGTGCTTTCTTTTCTTTTGTATGGCCAAGTGTTTGAAAGCAGAAAAAAATCAATGAGACTATAAAGCTTCGGATAATCATATAAAGGCAAGTCGAAAACCAAAGGAATAGTTACAAATATTTAAGCAAAATGTATTTAAAGATTTTAAGCACATCGGAAGTGCCCTTTTTTGATTTTTTTCTGCTTGAAGACACTAATAACCAAACAGAGTGTAAGTGACTCAAAGAAAGGGGAACAAACACAATATTGGAAGTCATTTGAGTCTAATTTGATTCTGAATAAAGCATTATGGTTCCTATTGTGACAAAGGAATCAGTTATTCAAAACGAAATTTATTGTCATTCGAAAAACAGGAAAAAGATGATAAAAAAACAAATGGTCATGCGACTTTCATGAAGTATCACTTAAATTTTTTCTAAATATTGGAAAACTAATGGGACATTCTAAGTTTTCAGGTGAACATGTTTCAATTAATTTTTTTTCATATAAATTCAATCCTCTAGTAGGACCACTGAGTGTTCATTTTTTGATTCTAATGTGAAGATCACGCACCATATTGCGCAATATTGAACGTCCGAAATCGCATCTGAGTGTGCATTGGATCACATAATTTTTTCCCCTTTTTAAAAAAGCAAACTTAATGTTAAGCCTCTGACGTATATTTAAGGCATGGAAGATACATGAGCAGTGATCTATAAGATCAAAGAAAGTCGATTTCTTACATACTACTACTTGGAGCTTCAAATTTAAAAATCAAATTGAGCTCTTGAAAAAAACTGACTCTGATTAATTATGTTGCTACCAAATTAAGAGAATGTCCAGTCTTTTGGTTTCATAGTTAATGTTTAAATGTTTCACAGATACCATGTCAAACGCTTAATATATTATACTACGTAATTATATATATATATATATATTCTAGCTACTACAAAGGCATTGAAAAAGGATCGACTAAAGTCTTTCTGATGATCTATAACCAATGTACATTGGTTTTCTTTTGACTTCCAAGCCACTAATGAAAGCCCAGTGATACTCCTTAATAGAGACAACAGCCATTTCAATTTAGCTATTATTTAAATCTAAGTTTGGAGGTATTTCATCTTCCTTTTTTTTGTTTCAAAAATATTTTTATCTATTAACATTGTAATTTTGCATGTAGTTCAGAATTCATTCCCAATAACTATTCAAGCATCTTCCATTCTTCAAATCGCCGAAGTTGTTTTATTAGTTACTAGGAAAGAAAAAAATACCAATCAAACCAAAGGAACAATCAGCAAAAAATTATTTTTAAAACGTTAATATTTGGGTGCTAATGAAGTTAAGGATTTACTTGATAGGAGACAATGGATGCTTTGAGCCCGTACAGATGAACTGAGAAGTTCAATGAATATTTGATCTTTTTAATAAATCTTATATATATGAGGTTTACTACTGTCGGAAGCTAACCGGGAAGCTCTCTCTCTATAATAAAGAAAACATCTTTCAATCCAATAATCTGACTTTGAGATGGATCCTGTAGATGATAAAGATTGTATTAGGTTGTTATGAGCAATTGAGGAACAGAGTATATTTGTGATTGTATCAGTTATAACCCTTCTTAAAATAAAGATTATTCGTCCATTTTGATTATACCCCCCTAATTTCAATCATGGTTGAATACCTTTCAAATTCTGGTGATCAGGTGATATGAACGGTGGAAAATGAATTTATATTCTCAGAAAACCTTTCAGATCTTTCTCATTTGCTGAACATATTGTTTTCTAATATTGATGTTCACTAGAGTTGGGCTCAGAGTCCAAATCTATCGGCTCATCAAGTTCGGTAACTGCATCACTTTCAATTATATCGTCGTCTATCTCCATGGAGTCATTAACAGTGTTAAAAGAGCCCATGATGGTTTCTTTTTTGATTCAGAGTCAGGAGTGGTTCCTTCATCAGAGAAATTGGTCACCACCATTATTTCCCCATCCAATTGAACTGAATCCATTATAGCTCCGATCGAATCTGTTTCATGTCCACCGCTATTGCCAGAAGTTTCACCAAGTGTTTCTGATGTGTCTCTAATATCCTTCAAAAGTTTTAAAGGATTATTAGCGATTGCTGAGTTGAGGGATTCAGCTTGACTGGATCCGATTGAAACAGATACTCTTGGATTGGTGTTGTTCAACTTGAGCTTTTCTGGGGAACGTAACTGTTTTATTGGATGGAAAGGTTCAAAAAGGAAAGTCAGCAGTGTTAGTATGGTCTTTCTCATTGTCAGAGTTATCATTGATTGATCTCTTAGATTGGGATGGTGTTGAAATATGTTTTGGGACATCAGCATGGATTTCGGTAATAGTTTCCTCTAATGGTTGGGTCATAGATGTGTATTGATTTGGTCTGGGTTTCCTTGGGAAGATGCTTGATCCTTGGATGAAGTTGGCTCCTCAATGTTGGAACGTGATGGGTTTGGGCTTTGAGTACTTGACTCTGCCTGAGCCTCGTTGGATTGAACATCGACTTTGGATTGATCAGTGGTGGTGTTTGCATTTGAATTATCCTTGTTAATCTTTCATTCATTCCGAATTCTGTTTCTTTTGATAGTTGTTGGTGAAGTGCAGCAGTGTTCTCTTGTATGACCTATATTGAAGCATCTGGTGCAGTTGACGTCACATTCAAATCTGAAGTACTTCGTTGAGTTACAGAAACTGCAGTGTTTGATGGTGTTTTTGATTAGGAACCTTGAACGAAGTTTGGTGTAAGGCCTGTATTTCTCCTGTGATAATTGGATTCCGTTTTGGTGTACTGTTTCAATTCGATCTGGGGGATAAAAATAGTCATAGTTCACTCCCTTCTCTTTATCATCCAAGGCAATGAGAAATTGTGCGACTCTGATTCTTCCATTCTCAGGAAGACAGTCAAAACCAACGACTTCCTTTTCGTTTAGAATTTTGAACTTTCTTGCACCTAGGTTTAATTCCAAAATTGTGTCAGCACGAAGGAATTTTCCTGTGTTTTCGAAGGAGAGCTCCCCAATGATTAAGTTTGAACCATTAAACTCTTTCATTTCATAAGAAATTCGTTCATAGAAGATAACCTCTTCTCTATGCAACCTGTATTCTTGAATTAATTCAGAGATTTTAGATTGGGATAAATCGGTAAAAGGTCTTTGTATGGTAAATAAGTTATTTTTGTTGAATTACTTGACAGAGTCCACCAATTTTGTATAATAGGAACGCAATCTAAGTTGGTATTCCGAATTACTTAGAAAACCATAAGAAATAAAGTAGCATTCAGTCTCATCAAATATTAAATCGATGTCTTCAGAGTTTTCCATACTTGAGGGAATTTTTGATCCAGTAGGAGTGAGCTTGTCAATTCTAAAATCATGAAGAGCCAGGAAATTGATTTGATCTTGTGATAATGAATTATCCTTAAGACCTTGGTAAGTCCTCAATAGCCAACTTTTTGGTTACTTGAATGCCATAAAGAATATCTTTAACCGTTGAGGAGTACATAGAGTGTTTCGGTTCTAGTACAAAATCCATTGGGTCTAAGATGACTTCTTCGCCATCAACTTCAAAAAGAATAGATCTTTCTTGGAGGTGGGCTTGGAGTAAATCCAAAGAATCAGAATTCTTTTCATACTTTAGTTCTTCCTTAGCAAATGGAATTAATAGCTTTTTGTGAACTCTATTGATGATAGAACGTTTACCAAATGTGTTAGAAGCCTTGGTACCTCCGCAAATCGATCCTGACGCAACGCTAGCGTACGTTGGCATAGAAGTGGTGTTTGGGGTGTTGGAAGGTTTTTTTTGTAGTTTTGTCGTTTTTTCGGATTTTTTTTGTGTTTTTCGAAGTATCAGTGGATTTAACAGTTTGATTTAAGGAGTTCAGAGCTTGCTTTTTTTGTCTTTTTTGGTAGTCTTCCTTGGGGACTCATTGTTTGTGCTCGGTGGCAAATCACCCTCTTTGAACCTATCTCGATCAAAAGACAAGGTAAAGAGGTGAAAGAAAGTGGGAATGAAAGCTTAGAGTTTGGAGAATGATATTCAATAGATATAAATCGAAGGAATAATCTTACAATCAGTTCAAGTAAGTCATATTAACAGGTTCACCTAAGTCGTATATTTACATTCAACAACGAATTTGGTTTCGTGGTCTAGTTGGTCATGGCATCTGCTTAACACGCAGAACGTCCCCAGTTCGATCCTGGGCGAAATCAAACTTTTTTTTGCTTTATTGTAAATCATTATCAGTGTCGGCATTGGATTTTTTTCAAATTTGAATTTTCGTCGCCTCCCAGCTTAAATTTTCGTTTTTGACGAAAATTCGCGGAAGGTTAGAGAGTAAGGTTCTGTAGGTCTATGCAGACAAATGCGTATTGAGTTCGAGTTTTGAACAGCAAAATTGGAAAGCGCACGAAAAATTCGTCGTCTTGAAACCTTGAATTTTCGTCGTTTTAACGCGTCAGGTCCACGTATTTAGAATCCTCATGACACTTTAATATTGTCTTAATAACTAGAGATGATGTCAGAAATCTCTAGAGGCTCATATGAAAAGCTTGATGAAAGCCATCTAATTGTGTTATATGAGACGTTATTAGCAGAACATGCGTTTTCTGATGTTGATAGCAAAAGAAGCTCTGGTAACAAAAAAACAGCAATAATTAAAAACTTCAACAAAAAATTTTAAAAATCAATTAATGCAACAAGATTAAGAGATATAATGAATGAAGCTACAAGTGAAGGACGTCAACTTCATCGCCGGTTGCTCAAAGATGAATATGATAGTGGCTTAGAAGATTTCAAGATCAAGACATTGAATCGAGTCGAAAGTTTAAAATATAAACTTTATGTTGAATCCGAAATCAGCAAAGAGGTGAGCAATTTATTGAAGAATAGAGAAGACAAGAATTTAAACATTGATACGTTTCTAACCAGTTTTAAGGAGTTTAGTAGAAGTGATAAAGAGCTCTTCCGATCAAATATTATTCAAACATATAAACAATTAGTATCAGTTGCCAGTTCGACCAATGATTCACAAAGATTATCAATTCTTGAAACTGCTTCCAATATTGTTGCTAAAAAATTAAACATAGATGTGGAGGAATTTTCGGCTGCTAAAAACCGGTTTATTAGAGCTCAAGAGACAACTAAGATCTTAAAAGAACAAAGAAGGGAAATTGAAGATGAAGTTAAAGCTGTCAAAAGGCAAAGGTTAGAACTTGAAAAACTTAACAGAAAAGCTCATGAAAATTTAGCAGAAAGTAACAAAGAGCTTCTAGAAGCCATTAAAGGAATAAAGGAACTGTCTGGCTTAAAAGCTGGACTCATTGATCAGCTTGTAAAGTTTGGGATGGATCCAAACAATCCAAGATTTCATGAAACTTAAAATACATATGGTATAAATATTAATTATATATATTAAGTTTTTTCTAGTAAGCTGAGTGTAATTCTAATTTTCTAAACTTGGACTGGTGTGTTCAACATATTCAGATATTCGTTTAAGGGATAAGGCTCAACGTTAAAGTAGTGTGAAATGATATTAGGTGATAGACAATTCTTGATATTGGTAAAAAAAACTGCAGCATACAACATTGAGCTTATATCTTCAACTTGAGGACGTAAAACTCCCCTGAAAACAGTAGGGAAGTTATTGTGTAGAAGTCCAAAACTCCATTCATTGGCTATTCGAACCCTGGACATTGACTTGTTTCTTCTTCTTTTCTCTGCCAGTTCTTCATTGCTCATTTGTTTGTTAATTTCTAAAGGTGAAGCTCTAATTATACTATTAGCTTCTCCGCTATACATTGCGTATCCTTTATCTCCATAAATAACAAATGATTCTTTGTGATTGTTCTCTGAGGACAGTTTTGATCTCAATGGTTCCATTATATCAACTTCAGAATCTTGGACTAGTTTATAATCATTGACATTGGCACTGACGGTTTAAGAGCAAGAAACGAGATAACCAGATGGGCTTGTTATTCCCTGGAACTTGAAACCGTGAATATGCTTGAAAGCTGTATATAAATTTCTTTGAATGAGATCTTCAATGGGTATTCTTGTTTTGATAATTGAACCATCGATAAATAAGGCGATGTTATCATGAGGAAGAGTTTCACTGTTGCCTAACTTTTTCTTTAAAGAATCATTCCATTTTGCCAAATTTTCTTTGGTTAAAATTGATAAATCAACCTCGATCTTTCTTTTAAAGTAGATCTTTTTCAACCACCTCAAAAAGTCATTGAAAATTTTGCTTAACTGGTCATTAGTTTTTTCACAAAAAATAAACCTGGAATATGACCAGATAGCTCTTGAACTTAAGCGATTGAGAACAATGCAAAGTAGTTCGGAATAATCCCAAAGGATTTCGCTTTCAGTAAATCAACTTCATCATCTAGTTTCATTTCCTCAACAATTTTCTTGATTTCACTCTTCTTGCAACGAAAGAAGATTTGACTTTCTTTATCGTTAAAGGAATTTAAAGCAAAGCTTTTATAATTTCCTTCTCTCATTGCTTTAAAAACACTAACAGCTGCTCTTTCATCATCTGGTTGACATCTAGTACTTCGTTGGTTTCATCTGGTTCATGAAACACAGAATTACTATCGATGCCATTTCTAAATACGTACAAATCTTTCTCAAGAGATGACTCTATGAACATCAACTGATCAGGATTAGTGTTCAAATCATTCGCATATTTATCAAATTGGAAATTCAGATCTTTGTGCCGTTTTATTGAATTATCAACTTCAACAGCATCAAAACTTCTGAGTTCAATCAAATGTTCCACTTGGGTGCTTGCTTCTCTCAACTGCCTATTAACTGATTTAATAACATCCAATATCTCTCTAGTCCTCTCAACGCGATTCATTTTAATCAAGGTACTAATGAATTTGAACTAATTATAGCTAGTTGTAGTTGGTTTATTGTGTTATTGTTTAAACAAAAACAAAAATACAAGACGCATCAGGATCTAATGTCCAAGATCAAAACAAATTCGTCGCGAAAATTACTCTATTTGTTTTGATTAACAGATTTGTGCATATTTATGCAGAAACGAAATTTCAAATTTGAAAACGGTGTCTAATTATCGGTACTGCCCACATAGCGAAAGTCTGCTATTTGCCAATCCAATGGTCCGTTTTCCTTCTTTAATCAACACTAATAAAATAATGTGTCGTAAAATGATCAATTTGCCTTTTCGTTTTCCTCAATCAGACAAACAGATAGAAGCATAGATCCAATGTCTGAATATACTCCCAGATTCCCCGTCGAAATCTGTGAACTTATTTTCAAGGAATTAGTGGATGATTCAATCGAAACCATTACAACACTAGCTTCTATCCCACAGTTGGCACCATTTTTCCAAGACAAGCTGTGCTTTATCATCATTGAAGATAAAAATTTTACATCCAAGAGGGTTGTGGACCAAGCCATGGAGAATTTGAAACCCTATGGTAATGTGGCAAAGTTCAGACTAGAGCATCCGCTACTATGTTCTGCTCACGAGTTCCCACTATCTGGTGGGAGATGTATTGCTGCTATTGGTTACGATCAAAGTGATATATGCGGATCCCGGAATTTATTCTATCATGAACAGATCAGCTGTTTAGAAAATGATGTGGAGTCACGAAAATCAATTCTTTACCATTGCCAGAGATTTTCTCATGTTGTTATTAAGATAGGATCGACTACTTTCAACTCATCATCAAATTTCAAGGATTTTTTGTTGAATCTGAACACTCTGATCATCGAAGGGTATAAGCCAAGAAAAACACACTATCCTTCAGCATTCCAAACACCCAACCTATCAGATCTATCAGAGTCTTGGAAGTTGCTCAATACCAAAATTGGCTTACACTCTTACTTGATGCCTTCTGTTCCTAGTGAACACCAGATGCTGGACTTTGCTTTGAAATATCCAATCGATAAAAATTACAAAAGGTTGATATGTCCACCATTTGACACTGCCTTTGTTTTGCAGAAGAAGAAGTTCTGCAATAATGTCGAAAGGAATTTAATTGTCAATAGTTTCATCACCCAACAAAGTTTAATGGAACTTTCAAACTCGGTACGTTGGAATATTCCTATAAGGGCTTTCCGATTTATCCAACAAACGGCGGGCATTGGCACCAATAACAGGAATTCCACTCCTTCTTACATCACAGAAGAATTCGAAAGCGTGTTAAGATCATTGAATGATAACATGAAAAGCAGGTGCTTAGAAGCCTTAACCAGCTTTCTCATCACGAAAATGCAAGAAGATATTTCCCAAAGTGTTGAAAAGGGTCTCAAAAAAGATAGGAGTTATTATGATAGCCATAGTTCAAATCATGTTCACAATTTGATCATTTCGAAGATCACCTCCCAGATAACCACTAGCAAGGGAAAAATATTGAAGGCTCTCTTACAACACGAACGTGAAAGTCAAGAATATTTAGGTTCGATGGAAAGCGGAGAGTTATGGGTCGATTTTAGGCAAAGTATTAGATATCTACAGTCTCAAAATGATTCCATTGATAATTTGATTTTCAAGATAACATTAGATTCAAAATTTCCTTCCCAAAAGGACAAAGAGTATCAACAATTTCTTGAACAATTTGGGGCAGATTATATCTTCCAACGTATTAAGAATAGAACAATATTGTGAATGCTGTTCAGAATAAAAAAAGAATAAGAAAAATTAGTTATCAATTATCTATTATATCTCATACAAAAACCATAAAAGTACCAGCCTCTTACAATTTAGTCAAGTTGTTACCAAGATTAACATGAACGGCCTTTGGAGCCATGAAAGTTTCAACACCGTACTGACCTAATTCTCTACCATGACCAGATAACTTAACACCACCGAATGGAACCTTGCAATCACTGTCATTGTTAGAGTTGATCCAAACCATACCAGATTCCAAATCTTGGGCTAATAAAGTGGCTCTGGTAATGTCCTTGGTAAAGATAGAAGCACCTAAACCGTAAACAGTGTCATTGGCTAATTGGACAGCTTCTTCTTCAGTTTTGAATGGGGCAATGGAAACAACAGGACCGAAGATTTCTTCTTGCACAATCTTGAAGTGTGGCTTGACATCGGCGAAAATGGTTGGTTGGATGAAGTAACCCTTTTGTAACTCTGGTCTGCTTGGAATGTCACCTCCAAGGATGACTCTGGCACCTTCTTCCTTACCGGCCTTGATGTAACCCAAGATCTTTTCGTATTGAACCTTGGAAACTTGTGGACCAACAACAACGTCAGCTTCGAATGGTAAGCCTTGTGGGTATTCCTTTTCAACATGGACCTTTAAGGCGCTTAAGAACTTTTCGTAAATGGTTTCCTGGACGTAGATTCTAGAGGAACCAGTACAGATTTGACCCATGTTAGAAAAGATACCAATAGCAGACCATGCAACCGCTTCATCAAAGTCACAGTCATCGAAGACCAAGACCGGAGTCTTACCACCAGCTTCAATGGTGACTGGCTTTAAGTTGATGGCAGCATTGGATTGGATCTTTCTGGCAGTGAAAGTGGAACCAGTGAAGGCAATCTTGTCAACACCCAAGTGCTTGACTAAGGCATCACCAGCAACAGCACCCGAACCAGATAAGACTTGAATGACACCAGGTGGGAAGCCTGCTTCCTTGAATAACTGGACAACGTAAAGGATAGACAATGGAGTGTATTCTGAGGATTTGTAGATGGCACAGTTACCAGAAGCCAACGAAGCAAGCTTCCAAGCAGACATGGCCAATGGGTAGTTGAATGGGGTGATTAAACCACAGACACCAATTGGTTCCATGATAGTGTATGCGAATTTCTTGGATGTGGTTGGAATGGTTCTACCTTGGATCTTATCCGTCCAACCGGCAAGATACTTGATGACTTCCAAAGTTTCATCAACATCAAATCTCGCATTGTTGTCCAATGGCTTACCAGAATCGTTGGCTTCAATAGCAGCAATTAAGTCGTAGTCTCTTTCAATCAAGGAGGCTAACTTTAGGAATAAATCACGACGATCAGAACCGTCAAACTTCTTCCAGGCCTTGAAGGCAGCTCTGGCATGCTTGACTGCGATGTCGACATCTTCTGGACCAGCAGCATGAACTTTGGTGATAACTTCATCAGAGGCTGGGTTTATAGAGTTGATGAATTCACCAGATTGAGCTGGAACGAACTCGTTGTTAATGAACAAACCGATTGGTTGCTTGTAAGTGAGGTTGTTTGGTAAAGTGATATCAACGAATAAATCGGACATTATGATGCAGGAAAGAATTTACTGAAAATTAATTATACTATGTGCTTTAAAAAACTTCAACTGAATTCCATACTATTTTCATTTTTAGAAGTGGAATGTGACTGAGATTTATACCAATCAAAGGATATTTCTTGAGTAAAAGATAAGATCACCACTTAAGCGCTCTATACTTCCAACCAAATCTGGGGGTGGCGGCGGGCGGTCTCTTTGGCCCAATCGGCGCCTGGGAAGAATGCGCCAATTGAATTCCGCGGAACCCATTGTTTCCCAAACCGACAATTGGCGAGCGCTTGGAACCAAGACTTCCTAAATAAGAAACTCCATTCATTGATTTAGACCCACATCATTCCGATCAATAACGTCATGCCAAGACCTTTATGGTAACCGGATCAAAATTTTAAATTCTATTTTTTTTTTGCATATCGGAAACCAGAACTTTAAATAGGTTTGAATCGAGAATACAATTCACTCACTGTTAATGGACAGCAAAAGCGATAGTTTATTTTCAAATCAAAAGGGCACAAAGAATAAAAAGGTAGACAAATTGAGTTACTTTTCTCAAGACGTTCATACAGAGCTTTGCAGATCACCCAAGCTAAGGCGCAAATCTTGCAAATTTTAGGGGTTGAGTGAGTGACCCCTTCAGTGTTTGAAATGGTTCCCAAATTCTTTTAGTCTTCTTCTCAAACAAAACGAGTTTTTCAAAGAAACAAATTTATCTCCAGGGGGCGGGGTTTTTTCATGTCTAGTACGGATCTGGATAATAGTACCATCTAGTACTTTATATAAGGTCAAAGCAATGGGCTAGAATCCAATAAACCTTGTAACGTAATTGTAGTGACAATTTGAATGAATTCGATACATACAGAGTTAGTTGGCTATATGAATACGATATGGTTGTCAATTTTTACGACCGTATTTGTTATTTCCACGACGAACCGGAAATGTGAAGATGAGAAGTAGATTTGAGCGAAGTTAGACAATCATTCTGGAAGCATCTTCCGGCGATTCAGTTCGAATTTGTGTTTGCAGATTCACTTACACGAGTTTGCAGAAGTGCCTAGTTTAATTTCATGACGGAATGTCTTTCGTAATCCCTAGGAATAGATATCAAAGTCCGGCCGAGGGGTCAGCCTAGAGGTTCTTCATTGGTTCTAGTCCCGTCCCTGGAGAAATCATGATTATTGCTTGTCTTTGGGAATGTGCGATTGAGAAACCGATTCATTCGGGCTGAAAATTAGGAATGAGCTGACATAACCGAGAGATGCATGGATTGTCACAGCAAGCGCGTAAAATCTCGTACTTTAGTCAATAATTCCGAGTCCCCCCAATCCTCCGAGTCCCCAATCCTCAGGGGGACCCTAAGGCGCTAGGATTTTTGGCAAGCCACATCCTTTAGACTTCTAAAGCGAAAATTAAAATGACATCAACAAAAACATTCATTGTGAATTCAAGTTTCTATATTTCTGCTTAGAATTACAATTCCCTTCTATTCATTGAATCTAGTCATCGAACAATTGGCCTTTTTCGTTTGCCACACCTTTCAAGGGGAAATTTCAAGCGGCAAGAAGAACTAGACAAGAAGTTCACCAAAACCAAGATGTCATCGCACAATGTTAGACAACCTCCGAATTCAACCGGAAGAGTCTCATTCCATCGAACTGAACAAGTTCCATCTAATAGAAACCAACCGAGTTATAACTATGGACCACCGCCACCACCAGGAGTACCGCCAGGAGTACCGCCAGGAGTACCACCAGTACATTATTCGCAACAACAATGGCGCAGTTCTCAGGTGCCTCCACCTCAAGCTGGTTATCTTTATCCACCTGCAGCTGGCCAACCTGTTGTAAACAACACGGTATACCAACCACAATATTACCCACAACATCAACTACAACAACAACAGCATCAATATCAACAACAACAACAACAACATTATCCCATGACTAGCAATTTCCCTGTTACATATTATGCACACCAGTATCTACCGCAAGCATATCCGACACCTATGGCTCCACCTCCAGGTACTCAGCAGACTCAGGTAATGTATCCTGCTTATCGGCAGCCCCCATATGGAGCTCCACCCCAGCATCATTTCCCAGGAGAGGAATACCAAGTCCCGCACCCTCAATATAGCCAACACGCAAGACTTTCTTCGGCTCATGGCCCGTCTTCAAGGAAGAATGCTGTTCCATTGTTTGCCATCGCCACTACGAATTCTTCCAAGAGAACCAAGATTTCTGGATCTGGGCCAAGTTCTTCGATCAACCCACCAGCAATTTCACAACGAAAACCCACTTACAGTTCCCCTTTCAAGGAGCAAGGAAATTCCACAACAACGAAGGAAACAAGCCCACCACAACCTGCCACTACTATTGCGGCGTCTTCTTCTTCAGCTCGTATTAAGAAGTCTTCCAGAACTTTTAGACGTCGCCATAGAAACTCCCATTTGGGCTGTGCCACTTGTAAATCCAGAAGAATCAAATGTGACGAACAGTTACCAGAGTGTAGGAACTGTATCAGAGCGAGATTGAGTTGTGCTTACTTGGCACTTGACGAACCTGCCAGAGAAGCATTGAAAGAAGCCCAAAAGGCCCATACTTTGAGAATCAACGCTTTGAACCAACAACAACAGGAACAAGAACAAAAGTTGGCCATGCAGTACCAACAGCGTCTTGCTCAAGAGGAGATGGATCTTCATCGCAGACAGCATCTAATTGGCCAACATTACTTGCACAATGAGTTGAATTCTTACGTTTCCAAGAGTTTTATGTATCCTTTGCCCAACTTACCTTTGCCCACATCCCAGCCATTGGAAATCAACCTTCAGAAAACAGGCTTCCCTCCAATCAATCCAACGTTACCACCACCACAATTCCCACCACAAACCATCAATTCTGCTCCTAAAAATGTCGCAGATGCTGCTCCTAAAAATGTCGCAGATGCTGCTCCTAAAAATGTCGCAGATGCTGCTCCTCAGAGTAGTATAAGCAGCAGCAAGAACACTCCTTCGGTTTCATCCACAGCTGGAACCAACCCCACTGTTTCTTCCGTCGTGCCACATACTTCAAGCAAAAAATCCGAGCCTTCGTATTCCGTTGAACCAGGTGCTTATGATGGTTTGAATGCTTTATTGAACCATCATCAAGATTATATTCCTTTGAACGACTTCTCCAAGATCGACGGAGAATATATTGAGATTGTCCTTGACCCCGAATGCTTGAAGTACTTGAACACGTATTGGGCCGCTATCGATCAGAACAAGCTTGAAAGATTCAAGAATGGGTTTGAAAAGGAAGACTTGTACCAAGAGTACCAGAAATACCAAGTGAACAATTTTAAAGAAGCCACAAAAAATTTTGTTCTTTTCAAGGCCCTTCTGAGTGTCGGCCAAGTTATTCTTTGTGAAAAGTCCGAAGATCAAGAAATCAGAGCCAACTCTTCAAAGTTCCTTTCTAGAGATTTTGAAGTGAGTCTGAGATTCTTGAATAAGTTCAGAATCAGTTTCAACGTGTTCAATGTCAATTACCAAACCCAAAACAATTTCCAGACATTCGATCCAAAGAAATTCCATGAGAACATTTCTTTGGTGTTTTCCAAGTTCCAAATTTTCCAGGCCGCCATTAACACTTCTTATCACGGACCATACAATTTGAAGGACCACATGGAGGTTTCCGATAGATTTTTCCAATTCATCGAAAACTACTTAGCAAACCAGTTTGAGCTCCTTAATTGTAAAGAGATTGTTGAAAAATACAGCGAGAACGTGTTCATTAAGCGTGCAGAGGTTTTAAGTGAACACATGCTTATTTTCATCTTGTACTATGTCCAATGCATCAAATCGTATCATACTAAGCCATATAATTACGTGTTTTTGAAGGAGGTTCATGAGGAGTTTAGTGGGAGAGTCAAGCGGGCAATTTTTGATAAGTTATCACGAACCGAACAGCGTGATTTCAACAACTTGGAACTGTATTTGAAATATCTAATGGAATATCTTGATGGTTGGAAGAAAGAGGGCAAGAAGACAAACAAAAGTCAAATCTTGTTTTACATTATCAAGAGATATATGGAGATCTTGCCTGAAGAGTATTCTATCATCAGTACCAACAGACCTTTTGAATCCCACCTGTTGATGAGCTACTTCAACGCTGTTACTTCTGCCTTAAGAGAAATCTTCCCAGAAACTAGATTTCTGTTTTTATACTCGTTCAGTGGTAATCAAGGTACAGTTGTGGAACAATCAGTGACCAAGTTCTTCGAATCTTTGATGGCTACAAATACTGATAAGTTGACCTCAAAAGATTTGGAAGCGTTGAAAGAACAAAAGGAATTGATGGAATTCCCAATCAAAATATTCACTTTCCTGAAAAAAAGATTGTTCCTGTATTCACAATTGCTCACTAATGTTGCCAATTTACCCGCAAAGATTACCCTTGATGATAATAACAGAACAATTGTATTCAATTTGGTTCAAGAAGATCAACTGACATCATTCAAGAACATTGATATTCCTCAATCCTCTTATCCAAATGTCGACAAGAATTCCAATTTTTATAACAAATCTACAAACACTATCCAAATCCCAAGTGTCTCAGCAATTGAACCATACAAAAACTTTGCCACTAGTAATGAGAAGAGAAGAAGTATATTGACTAATTGTATCCAACAACCTATCACCGCATTGGATGAAGCTCTTATGACCAAGCTTTATCCTGAGACTGCTTCTACCAAGAACGAGCCATGAGTTCGAAAGATAACTGGTGAGATATTACATATAGTTTTAATGAAAAAACCCCCTCAAGCAAAGAGGTTAAAACATATATTGCCATTCTTTTTCCGCAATAAAAAAAACGCAATGTATATATCGGTCACGTGCATACAATGCAGGGCAACCGTGCTTCGGAACTATATGCAACCTACGGCTAATTTAATCCTTGAGATCTCTGGAACGTGCGTCAATATTTAAATGACACCAAAAACTGAAAACGACGCTTAGATATTGTTCGATCTGAGGTTTCAAAATCTAAACCACCGACCGAGACCTTTTAAGCTCTCAGGGATAACAGAAGTCAGCTTCAACAGGAGGACTATAAATACAACCGGTAAGCTCAAAATTTTCTGGATCCAACCACTCTGACACTTCTTCTTTTCCAATTCAATCACTCCACATACACAACGTTACAAAAGCACACACTTAAAAAGAAAAAAGCAACCTCCTTTTTCCAATAACACATTTTTGATCAAACCAGCAGCAATGCCATCTCCTATATTTATTTCAAACAATAACAACCCATCAGTGACACCTACCAAAATATCAAGAGGTCTATTGATCTCTTTAAGATCGCTCTGTTCAATTTTGACACATCCCTGGAGTTTGGACAACAAAACTTGGACCTTGGTTATTTCCTATGGCATTCTTACAAAAATATTTCTGGGATACGCTCCAATGTGGGCTCTTGGAAAGATTTTTAAAGAGGATGGAGAAGCTCAAGTGGTGATCAACGTTGTCAGCAGGTGCATTAACTTGACTAATTTGCCGCTTATACTTGCTTTGTGGTTACTGACAAAATACAACGGTTTGACATTAAACAAGATATTCAACGATCGTCTCTCAAGTATATCTTCATCTTCTTTCTATAATATGATCGTCAGATTACCAGACAAATACGAAGGGTTCCATTACCAATACAAGCACCGTACCGAGGTAATTTCCAGTCGCTTAATTCAAAATCATTTGGGTAATGTCGGTTACATCTGTGTTTTGAAGGGTTACATTTGGTACTATCCACACTCAAACTTGGCCAGCATACTTATTTCTTTCCATATATTGAGACAATATCACAATAAAGTTGGATTGATCTCAGTTTCCTTAATGTGGACTTTAGTGTCGTTGTTCCAGTTCATCTCTTTGGACAACCAAGTTTACTATTATTTCAAGCTCCAGATAATTGAAACCTTGATGCATTCTTCATTGTTTCACTACTTCAATAAATTGGCATTGTCCAAATCATTCAAAGAGCAATGGTGCGACACTAGATTTGGAATGATTATCGGATTATCTCTTCCTATTATCCTTATAATGGAAACACTTCCACAACAATACAGCGGAATGATTATTATGATACTCTCCAGTGTCATAGCTGCAGACTTGGTTTGGTATACCACCGAACTCAAAAACCTCCCTTCTTCTTCTTCTTCTTCCTCATCTCGTGTCAAATTGGATTATAACTGGATAGTGAATGATGTTTATTACCAAGGCGCATTTAACCAGGAGAAAATGAGGGCTTATACAAGAAGCAATTCACCTTCACCTTCACCTTCTTCGTCACCTGTCAGAGCCAGAAAACCATCAATGAATGAATTTGATTCTATTTCTTCGAGTCAGCACAACAACAAAAGCAGGGGACGAAGTATAGTCAACCCATTTTCGTTGTCAAACTCCAGCAGAAGAAGCTATAAAAACTTGAATCATCTTTATTAATTCAGGTACCTAAATTAGACAATACCAGATAATTCTACAGACACATAGATGTTCTAGAATATAGAATTTCAAAAAATAGAGTCAATCTATTATATCTTGTAAAACAAGAACGAATATCTATAAACATTGCCAGTCAATCCTTTCTACCTTGGTTCTTGAAGGAGGAGTTGAACCCCAATAACTCGTTGATACCACGAGTCCAATCATTTTCACCCATGGCAACGCAGAAGACACCAGCGTTAGCCTCATCTCTTTGTTTTTCTGTTCCCTTAACGTAAGGCACTTGATTCTCGTTCAAGTAAATAGTGCCGACTTCATTAACGATATGAATTTCATCACCGACTTGTAAATGCCTTTGTGGAATCCCGTCAACAGACAAACCAACGTTATTCTCCACTGAATTTTGCTTTGATACAACTTTGATTTTGATATGAGAGGTCAAAGGTAGGATCAACGGTCTGAAAGATAAAGAACGAGGACAAATTGGAGACAGTAAAATAGATGGAACCAATGGGTGGACGATTGAACCACCAGTTGACAAAGAGTAAGCCGTTGAGCCTGTTGGAGTCGAAAGAACAACACCATCAGCGGTGGTTCGAGTGAGGAATTCGCCATCAATGTGAATATCCAAAGTTGTCAAACTTGGTGTTGCACCTCTATGTAAAACGATATCATTCATAGCATGCACCATATGTAAACTGTCGTCCTTATTATCTTTGGCAGCATTGTCATTTCTAATAACGTGGCATTCCAATCTTGCACGATGTAAGACCTTTGCACGAGATTCACGGACTTCTTTGAACGCTTCTTGATGGTGGCTGAAATCAAAAGGCAACAAAAATCCCAAAGTTCCCAAAGAGAACGATAGGATCGGAGGAACAGAAGTATTGGAAAACAAAGCAGCCGCTCTTAAAATGGTGCCATCACCACCCAAAGTCACCAGCAGATCTGCTTTATTGACAATATCCTTAGTCTCACCAGTGTATAACAAATGCGGGTTGGTGGAGCCCTTCTTAGCATACGACTCGAAGTCTTGCGATATCTCATCACTGACATCCTTAGTGACAATGACATTCAGCTCGGGATACCTGTCATGGATGAACTCAATGAACTTCACCATGTTATCACGAACAGCCGGAGACCATGGTTTCTTTACTATGAAAATGTTCTGAAGCGGGGTTCTCCACATTAACGCATGTAGTTTGGAGTTCCGTGATTTGATATATTCTGGGGTGGTCTTGGTACGTAAGGCTGTGACTGGTTTTATCTTGACATGTTTGTTGGTTTTTGTTGGTGGCTCTGGGAATCGGAGATATGAAGAGGTGGAAAAATTTAAACATGATGACGACGACGACAAGAATGAATTCACTGTTGTAAGTGATGACGGTACGCTCTTTGGTCTTATGCCAAAAGTTCTTGTTGCTGTTGCTGTTGCTGTGGTTCTTGTTATTATCATGTTGTCTGTTTAATTATTGAGAGCAAGTTTATTCAGGAATTGTGTGTACAAGTGATGTATAGAAGAATGTGATGTTTTCTAATAATAAGAGAATCTGATATTGGTTGGATCTGGAGGTTTAAAATCAAGAAGGGCCCTTGAGCTTCGATGATTCACTTGGCTTCTGGAAAATATGACAAGCGTCAGTGTAGAAAGTTGCCGGAGTGCGTTGGCAGTTGGGTGTTAATTGTGGAGAATTTATTTAAGTGTACGGAACTGTCTGTTTGGCGACTGTAGGAAAAATTTTATGAAGTATTTCCAAGTTGAGATTTGTCTTTGATTTCGCCAAAAACCAATCCACGATTTTTTTTAAATATTATGATTTAAATTTAAAAACACTTTCAGGGTGTTTTGCTATGGAATTCGAGTCAACCAATGTACCGTATCACCCTCACCTGAAGACATCGGGCAAGCCAAAGGGAACCAAAGACAGTTGCTTATATAAGCCACTTTCTCGAATAAGTTCTGCAAATTGGCTTCCTGATCGTTGTCCAGGCAACGCCATTCGCGAAGACAGGTCTCCCAATCAGCGCACGGGAATTTGTCTTTATTTATTATTTTTTCGGCAGAAATTTTGGCGAGCGATGGGAGGATTTCGCGACGAGTTGCAGCATAGTGCCAACCGTGCCCAAAAAAACTTCACTTGTTGATATACAACGTTGGAATACATTGAAGCCCATATCAAAGCACGAGCTCTGGAAGATACCCTTATTTGAACGTTCGTCTCTTCGTTAAACCACACACCTAAACATGCTTTCCAGAAGATTTGCCTCCACCAGAGGTTTCGCCACCAAAGTCACCGCTAAGGAATTCTCCGGTAAGGTCTCCACCTTAACTGTCAAAGTTAACGCTGGTTCTTCCGTTGCTTCCAAGGACGGTTTAGCCCACTTATTATCCAGATTCAACTTCCACAACACCACTCCAAGATCTGCCTTAAGATTAACTAGAGAATCTGAATTATTGGGTGGTCAATTCGAATCCAAGGTTGACAGAGAAACCATCACCTTATCTGCCAAGTTCTTAGCCGAATCTTTACCATACTACGTCAACGCTTTAGGTGATGTCTTAAAGTCCACCTCTTTCAGACCACACGAATTACCAGAATCCGTCTTACCAGCTGCCAAGGTTGATGCCGCTGCTGCCAACGCCTGTCCAGTCTTCAAGGCCGATGAATTATTGCACTCTTTATCCTTCAGATCTGGTTTAGGTGCCCCATTATACTTCGATGGTGTCCAAAAGATCTCTTTGGAAGACATTAAGGAATACGCCGCCAAGGTCTACACTCAATCCAACATTGAAATCATTGCCTCCGGTGTCAACCAAGCCGACTTGACCAAGTTCGTCAACGACTCCGTCTTTGCCCAATTACCAGTTGGTGAATCTTTAGCTGCCAAGGCTGCTCCAAAGACCTTCGAAGGTGCTGAAACCAGATTCAGATCTGCTGGTCAATCCGTTGCTGGTGTTGCCGTTCCAGTCAAGACTGCTGACTTTGCCACTTACGAAGTCTTAACCGCCTACTTAAACTCTGCTTTATCCACCTTGAACGTTGAAGCCAAGTTCGTCCAATACTCCCAAGCCGGTTTATTCACCGTTATTGCCAAGTCCTCTGACGCTTCTGCTGTCGCTGCCGACATCAAGGCTGCCGTTGCCCAATTAAAGGCCGGTTTAGACTTATCTGCTGCTAAGGCCTTAGCTGCTACCGAATTAGCTTTAGCTGAAGAAACCACCGGTGTCAAGGCTGTCGATGTCTCCGCCGTCAAGAACTTCAAGTTAGGTAAGTTCAACTACGTCGCTGTTGGTGATGTCAACAACTTACCATTCGCTGATGAATTGTAAATTTACTAAACCTTCTCCATCATTGATTATTCTTGCTACGTGCCCCTGTTCCATCCATAAACGCTAATGACCCTCAAAAAAGAAGAAAAACTAGACCGCTGGTATTTGTTTTGAACCTATTATATATAGATATTTTGTTAATATATTCCCTACAGTATTAAGAGAAGCGGAAAACATATCGTATACACAGTTCACCGCTATCTTCTCAACCTTTCCCTTTCGCGACGACGCGCGCATAAGTGATGTATGTCTTTGTTTACCTTTTTCATTTGAAATCAAAACAAACACAGAAGATACGAACAAAGAAGCAAAAAAGTAACAGCTGCTGCTGCTACGCTTATTCCAACAGTTAGCCAAAAAGTAATATGGATTTGATCTTCGAATATTATAGCTTCAATCACCCAGGACACCTTATCCACTTCAATAATGCGAACACCTTCTATTCTAGAACGAAACACCACTGAACCCCAGTATCAAAATACCTATGAGCTTCAGCCTTTTCTTGATATGAAGTTTCCCTACCAGGTGGTGCTAAGCAAGATTTCCAGAACTTCACCAAACAAACCACTGCTGATATCTACTAGAAACCCACAGACTTTATTTGAATATTTGAAGGATGTCGTGAAGGCAACGCTTCAGAAGAAGCTTCATTCTGAGAGAACATTATTTGAGTATTTCGTTGAAGAGTTGTTCTGCAGAGATTGCAAAGACATTGAACTGCTCAAGGAGAAGTCATATTATCCTCCCAAATCTATGCTCAATATTGATATCTTGATAACCGACCTCAGATCGTTATCTGCCAATATCTGCTCAAATGATTTTGATTTTAAGATACGATTGGTCCTAAGTTATTATGCGAGAGATTTTTTCTACAATTCTCACAAGCGACCAGATCAACTAGTAGCTATGACACGTCACTATCATACAGTTTACTGTGGAAATCATCAAGGATGGGTTAATTTCATCTCTCTAATATACCACCTTGATAGGTTTGATTTCACCAGTGCAGCCAAATATCTTGACCTCTCCAAATTGAACCACCATCAATTCTCCAAAAGATTCCAATCTCGTTTCTTCAAAGTTTTGAATATCACGCCTTTCCAAAGAATACTGCCTGATCCATTTGATACTCAACCTATCAGCACATTAGCGGACCTATCGATATATCTCAATTCAAAGTCAAGCAGGTGGTCTTCCTTGACAGTCCACGCTGTGATCACAAATACTTCTCATTCATTATACCAGCTTAACATGAATGAAATCGAAACTGATATACTATTGATACTTGTGGACGCTTTGACCGATATATCACCATTTGATGCATTGTCACTTTACCAGAGACAATTGAGAGGGGTTTCATATTCTGCTCACTATAATAACTCGCCTCATAAGATCAAGCCTATTGTCATATCTGAAATCATAATCAAAAAGATCATCCTAAAGTCAATCAAAGAGCTACTAATTGTCAAAGAACTAAATCACCAAAACAAACGTATACCGCATCGATTGCGCTCACAGATCGCATTACCATTCATACATATCCTTGCATTCCCCAGAGACTCAGAATTTGACAGTTTATTACAATCAATAGCAATACAAGAAAATGACAAATTAGATATAATTTACAAGAAGTTTCCAAAGTTTTTCAATGATCTCCAGAAGTACGAAGCTGAAATCAAGGAAGAATGCTTGAAGTTGATTGAAAAGAGGAGACTGTTATCATTTCATGTTTAAGCCTCATTGTTTTGAATTTAGATTTGATGGTTCAAACCTTCATTGATAGACAAATACAGGAAAAGTTTTGCATAACAAACATCGTTTATAGGAGGGACTTTTGGTTATGAGCGCGCGGACCCAACTTTTGTCTGACACAAACGCATCGCCGCAGTGGAAATTTGTTTACTGGTCAAACGTTAATAATAAGCGTCAGAAGATGAGAACATCTGGAGGTTACAACAACCCACGTTAGAGACTCACAGAACTTGGATATTATTTACCTGGACATCACAAACAAACATTCAGACGAGGAGTAGCAGTGGCAGCATGATCGACCTTCAACCTACCAAGAACCTTATAGCAAGCGTTCTTTACTGCATTCTCTACATCCCACTCAAATTGATACAATACCTCACACACCGAACCACATCAACATACCTTAAGGACATAACTCACATAGACCCAAAGTTACTATCAATATTAGATGCCAAGGATATCAAAGAAATATCCGCGATTCACGGGTTTAGAGTGCATGAACATGTTGCCATAACCAAAGATGGATATCTCTTGGCCATTCATAGAATTTATAAAGACGTACCAAACACTAAGGCCCCTGTTGTTTATTTCCATCATGGGTTGCTAACAAACTCGGAATTGTTTGTCTTGGGTGATACGAAGGAGAGGTCATTGCCTTTTAGATTGGTGGAACAGGGCTACGATGTCTGGCTGGGGAACAATCGTGGGAACAAATATTCAAGAAAACATTTGAAGTTATTACCTACGGCTAGAAAGTTCTGGGACTTCTCATTGGATGAGTTTGCCATCTACGATATCCCTGACACTATTGACTACATCTTGGATTATACGGGAGTTGAAAGCTTGACATACGTTGGTTTCAGCCAGGGTTCAGCCCAGCTTTTTGCAAGTTTGAGTGTCAATCCCAAGTTGAGAATGAAAGTTAACAAATTCATTGGTTTGTCACCAGCTATGATCCCAAGAGATTTGAATACAGAATCGCCAGTGGTAGACTTTTTCATAAACTCGTCTCCTAACTTATTATTTTGGTTCTTTGGAGACTATTCAGTGCTACCTTCAGTTGTATTTTGGCAGAGATTAATGGGAAACTATTACTATGAGAAAGTTGTTGATTACTCTTTGAAACTGTTATTTGACTGGGAGTCCAATAATATGTCTTCCAATCAAAAACTTATTGGGTATCCTCACATGTTCAGTACCACCTCTGTTAAGACTGTGGTGCACTGGTTCCAAGTCATCAAGGACAAGAGCTTCACCATGTACAACAATGAGATGAACGCCAATCTGAAATTAAATCGCTGTGTCTCGTTTCCAATTGAAAGTATCCAGGATGTTCCAATGGTACTTATTTATGGGGAATCAGACTTGCTTATTGATATCGAAGTTACAAAGGAGAAATTGTGGTTAAACAGAGATAACATCAAAGTCATTGGCGTTCCTGGTTATGAACATATGGATTTAATTTGGGGTGAAGATGTTGAATGGACTGTGTTCCGACTAGTGTTGGAGGAAATCAATGCTGTTTATCACAAGGTAGACCATAAGGCAGATTTGCCAGTGGAAAGAGAAGGGAGCTCGTCGTCCAGTTCTTGTGAGAAAGACACAGAGGAGAATATTGTTATGTATAATGACCTCATCCAGGAAGGCTCAACACAGGGTAGCTTGTTTTTGTAGAGAGATTATAGATAGAACCAATAAAAAAAGTATATGATACCATGTGAAAAAATAAAGCAGACATTTGTGATGTTGTTCCCAGCAGCTTATATTGATATGATTGTGGTGTCCGGATGTTCAATCCGCCTTGTTCTGGCTGGCGAAAAACTTCGAAAACAAATTCAGATCATGCGTATGAGGTTCCGATTTCACGGACATTAAACATTGGATAATTCAATCTAACCAATTATCATTTCATTAGATTCACATATACAGCCCACATACACATTAACGATGAACCAGGTAACGAATCCAAAACCATTTGTCAAATCTCTTCTCAATAAGCGTATCGCTGTGCGTCTCAAGTTCAACAACACCACCTACGAAGGGCTTCTTGAATCCTCTGATAACTATTTTAATTTATCCCTAAGCAATGTTGTTGAAGTGACAGCCGATGAAGATGGTGAAGAAAAGGATAGAGTGCACTTGGGGGATGGTAAGATTTTCATCAGATGTAATAATGTGCTATATATTAGAGAGTTAAGTGAAAAAGATCAAGATCAAGATGTTGAAGACGAAGATGATGATGTTAAAGATCAATAAAAAGAAAGAGAAGAACCAACGTCCAAAAGATTGGACCTGTACATTAAAAATACAATATTACGATTCTGTGAGACCAGTCAAATAATGTAGCTGATCTTACCTTGCTTGGCCTCTGCCATTCAAAGACACATTGACCTTGTTATTCCGCTCACACGGTTTGAACTTGGGACTCCGTTAACACCGTGCATTTGACTCCGGGTTTCGGATATTTGGCTGCATGGGGAAATCTCCACATAAGTTGACGATGCTGTAAACGATGTTAACGCTGTTGCCATTCAATTCACGTTAGGTTAGGTTCTTTGCCCTCTTATGTATTAGCCAGTCGCTTCATTTTATCTCCTTACAAACCGACCATTTGTCCCACGAAAGATTTTGTATATAAATACAAATACTCCTCCAATTTGACCTTAAAGTTTCCAATTAAATAACCGTAGCCAAACAGCGAATCATTGATCAACAGCAACAACAACAACAACAACAACAACAACAACAACAACAACAACAACAATGTCAACCAAATTCAAAATTCAACCCAGCCTCCATCGCTTTCGGAAGTGAAATAGTCACCACTTCAACCCAATCCATGCTTGAATCAGTGTTTGAAGCTTCTGTTGGTGACGATGTTTGCTCTTGAGATGCAGTCATTCTATCATTACAAGACTATGTTGCCCAACTAACTGGTAAGGAAGCCAGTATTTATGTTGTTTCTGGTACCATGTCCAACCATTTGGCCGTCAGAACCCACTTGCTTACTCCTCCTGCGTCATTGATCTGTGATTACAGAGCACACATCTTTGTTAACGAAGCTGCAGGTATTGCCCAATTATCCAATGACATGCCAGTTTCTATTGTTCCTTCTAATGGTGTTTATTTGACTTTAGAAGATATCTGTTCGCGTGTGACTCCAGATTCCAAAGACATCCATTTTTCTCTAACAAAGTTGATTTGTTTGGAAAATACATTGCATGGTCAAGTTTATCCCTTTGAAGAATTGAAGAGAATATCAGAATTCTTTAGAAGTAAAGGTTTCAAATTACATTGTGATTGTGCTAGATTATGGAATGCTCATGCAGCCACGGGAATTCCATTAATTGAATACGGTACGCTTTTTGATACAATCTCTTTATGTCTCTCCAAATCTCTGGGTGCTCCTATTGGGTCCATTATTGTTGGAGATTAAGAGTTCATTGAAAAGGCCAATTTTTTCAGAAAACAAGTTGGTGGTGGTATTAGACAAGGTGGCATGTTGGTCCGTATGGCTATGATCGCCATTAAGCAAAACTTACCGAAGTTGGACTGGGTCCATCGAGTTATCAAAGAAGTTGCCGCGAAGTTACAAGCTAATGGTTTGATATTGAGAGAGTCTGTCAATACGAACTTCATCTTCATTGACTATTCTAAGACTCAGATTGAAAATGGAACGTTAGATGAGATGGATAAATTGTGTGGTCTTTCTGTCTATCCAAAAAGAATTGCCTTCCACTTTTCACAGAAGCTTATGAAAATACAAGAGATACCTCAGAATTGTTACAGAAACACATGGATATCATTTTCACTATGGGTTATTAAACGAAAAGGGGGGTTCTAGTTCAACCTTTGGAATCAAATACAAATATGTATAATACTCGCCTGGGCAGGAGAACTCAAAAATGTTATACTATTAATTAATTAAACGCTTCAAATTATAAACTAAGACATTATTAAACCATAATACAGAAAAACAAAAAACAAAAAAACGCAGCGCCAACACATTTTAGACCTTTGTCTGTAGATGTATTGCAGAACTTTTAGATACCAATAGGAACTCTTCTATCAAAACACTTCCCACTATCCTTTCTCTTTTGCATAATCTCTTTCGCAGCCCCTTCATCGTTATACTTATTGATCAACTTACCAAAGAACAAACCACATGCGTTGCATAGAGTTCGTGGACCTTCGGGACCTCGACGCCATTCCGGGGTAGAACGAGAGGCACATTGGGTACATTCGTCTTCAGGATTAGTCTTGGCTTGTTTGATGACTTTGGGGGAAGTCGGTTTGGGCATCTTAGGGTCTGATTTACGCTTGGTGACCTTCTTGGTAACCTTTGGTGATGTTGACTTGGTAGCTCTGACGGAATTAGTTCTGATGACAGCGGTTCCTCTTGAAAGAATGTTGTTTGTTGAAGAATTAGCACTGGCAGTTGCAGAGAGTGTAGACTCGTCTTCTTGCTCTTCATCTACAGATGATGACCTTTGATTCGGACTTTGACCTGGTTGAAGCAACAATTCATCCACCTTTGCACCCCACGAGTTTCTAATTCTGGTTAACCCTTCAACTCCGTTCTTCTCCACATTATTAATACCAGTCATATCATAATCTCCTTCCTCGTCTTGATCATTTCCATTAGCTTGAGCATTTGCGATATTCAAATTTCGCTTATGCAGCAACAGAGCATCAAAATTAGCCTTGATGCTATCCAGGCAACCAACGCCCATCTCCATTTCTCCTGTTTGAATTCGTCTTTGTTGTCCCAATGATAAAGAATCACAATTAGCGGCGATTTGTGAAGCAAGAGGAACGAATTTTTGATAACTTGAGAATATCCTTAATGTGTTTGTTAAAACTCCCATATTGGACTTATTTGAGCTCACAGAGGTTCTTTGACTAAATGGAGACACTGTTGAGAATGTTGAAACGGGAGATTCTTGCAGAGGTTGTTTGGCTTCAATCACTGGAAAATATGCTTCAGTTATCCCAATATCCATTATCGGTGTCACTTGGCCGTTTCCGTTGATATTTAATAGTAATTCTTCAAATGAAGCAAGTTGGTTATTTCCAATTTGTAATGATCTTAAAGGAGATTCAGATCTTGAAGATGATTGGGTTTCAGATTCACTTGTTCCAATGGGTGACTCTGCTGTTTCGGTTACTGTGACAATATCGGTTGATTTACTTAGATCATGTCTATCGTTGGTTATATTCTCTGGCTGTGGGGTGCTACTCTCACTTTCGCTTGTGTTCACCAAGTTAATTATACTTAACCGGTGATTGGCATGTGAAACTGGCACTGGTGTGGCCAATTCATGTTGTTCAAAAGCGCTTGTCATTGTCGTGTGTTTTATTATAGTTCGTCTTTTCTGGTACAAAGCTTTGTATGTGTGTGGTTTAAGCTTTATCGGTTTGTCTTTTTTGGTTTTCTTTTGTTTTACTTTGACTGGAAATGGTGAGTTTCTGGTACTTTTGTGAGTATGGAGCTAGTTGAGATGTTTTGAGAACGGTATATGAGCAAGCGAAACGAGTGTTTGTTAGCCAAAAAAATATGAATGAGAGATATTTGTGAAATCGTTGTGTTATATAACTGAGTATTTGAAAATCCGCTTACCAGTTTTAGATTAATCGTAGTCTGTATAAAATTGAAAATCTTACGACATGGAAGTTGTAACTCCAGCGGATTTGATGGAATTTATGGAATATTTATGTACATCTTCAAAGTTGATCAACATTTTATACATTCCCTATGGATCAATCGGTCTTTTTTGATGTCCCATACATGGTGGCTACCGGTGTGGTGCTAGGAATATTGGGGTAATTGACCAAAGAGGTTTTTTGTGTAGATCCTTAAGGCAATAGGTTACCTTAAAGGGACAACAGTCCGTTTGAAAAACAAAAGGGATTTCCCAATTTGGGAAGCAAGTCTGTGCAAAATGCTGCAATTTCAGGTTTCAATCTTAATCGACCAAGATTATGATTGCGGTCCCATTAATCGAACTTTTGAGAACACATCCAAATCCAGCAATTCGAGAAGCCAAAAGTAGAGATTGGGGACTCAATTTAAGGCCAGGGAAGGTACTTCACAACTTGTCGGTTTAACTGGAATGGTCGGATTGGAAATTTGACTAGACATTGCAAAAGGTAAAATTTTGGAAATATTTACAGATTCTACAACCAGTAAATTTCGAAAATTTTGGAATGATAAGTTTTAATAAAATCTAAATTTTGAGGTTAATCCAGAACTTGAGATCATTTGCTGCCGCCTTCAACAAGAAAAAAAAACTAAATTTGGTTTCCTTGTGCCAAGAACAAACGTGCAGTCAAATTTGAAACTTGCCCTTATATACGAGCACGTGATAGGATTTTACAAATTCAAAATCTATTTCAGAGGAAAAATTTCAGTGGATGGAGGATCAATTAAAATAAATATACAACAAATGAGAATGTATCGCCAATCATTGCACCAAATCTCATCCGGGCGGTACAAAGACCATCCCTTAGCCCTGCACAAAGTCAGTTCGAATGAAATGCTGCACCCAAGATCGGTTATATAGTTTAGTCTCCAGTACACCGCCTTTCAGCTAACTATCCGAAAATAGCAAGTAACGACCCTTCATACCACGCTTGTCATGGGTCAAACGCATTCACACCACAATGGGCATAAACGGTTCGGGACCTCGGGGTGATGCTTTTAGCGGATCGTCGTGTGTGTCTGTGAAAATTTGCGTTAAGGAAGTTAACTGAAAGGAGCGGTGTGAGATGTAGGTTGACTGTACTCGTCAAAAGTTTTTTTTATAGGCAGTTGGTGATCGAAGGCGCGGAGGGGTCACCCGGCTACACTTTTGCCTGAATTTTATTAGGGCTCGCTGGAACCTGTTTCAGCCGATCTGAGCGGATTCAGAAATTTGCGTATACGTAGTAGAGCTGGCACTAAACCATGTGAAGCTGACAAATCGGCCTATTTCTTCCAAATACATAGCAATTGATCTTATATTAGTACCAATAGGATGTCGTCACTACGATTTGATGAAGAAGACGTGGACGAGTTCCAAGCATGGGAAGAAGACGACGACGAACAACTACCAGCAGAAGCTGATGCTTCGTTGGATGGAATGAACGAACAAAACCAGGAACCACTCAAACAAATGGAAGCACGCATTGATCTGATAGATGAACAGCCCAACGAACGACATGAAGGCCCAGATCTGAATGAGGATTACGATCTAAATGAGTCTATTAAATCAGAACCGGAAGAGTACGAAGAAGAAACATTATCCAGCATTGCAGCAAAGCTTCAAAGGATCGACTTATATCTTCCAGATTTAAGCCTCAGTGATACCCTTCGGGAGCAACTAAAAGAACGCCACCAGGCCTCGCAGCCCGAATCATACAAAGAATTATCAGAGATGCAAACAAAGTGTGACGAACTAACAAAGGAATTGGAGTTGTTGCATTCTCTATGGTTTATTTCACAGTTAGTCAATGAAATCCGTGTAAACTTGGATCTTTATGAATTTAAATCTGTGTTTCATTCTTTGGATAAGTTGAATTCTAAGGTATCTGGTTTTCAAGGTTATCAAAAAGGAGGCCTTCTCAAAAGTGAACTATTGTCAAAGTATGATGAGTTATATGACGAATCATTGAAGAAGTTGAATGAAGTGATGTCAAAGTCTACTACAAGTGAGAATGATTCTTTTGAATTGATAAAAGTGATTCATATGGATGAACACATTGAACTGAATCTGAACGATTTGTATGATGAGATCATCGAAAAATATTCCTTAAATGGAAAGATCAGTGTCGATTTGACAAAAATTATTTCAAGACAAGTCATTGATAAGTTAATTACAGATCAGTACTTAATAACTGCGGAATCGGAAATGAAGCTATCGATCACTCCAGTTCGAGAATCTCATAGATCCATTGAAGATAAAATACAATCGTTGAAGGCCTCTCTCACATTGATAATGAAATCGCCAACTCACCAGAATATCATTCAATACACACAAGCTTCCATCAACAAGTACATCTTAGCCAATATCATCAAGCCTTACGCAAACAATATCTTTCAATCCAAATCACTCAAAGAACATTTATTACAAATGGATGATTTTCTCATCAATGAATGCCATTTGAGATCACATGCTGGTGAAGGAATCAAGGCATGGTGTCAAGATGATAAATTATCTGTAATGATTGAAGAATCTCAATATGAACAATTGTTCCAGGAAGTCAGAGATACTATTTTGAACTTCAACGCTCTTGATGTCTTGATTGAAAGAGAGGTCATAATTAGGACGTTGACACAACAAGAGAAATCCAGTAAGATTCAAACTGTTCAAGAAGAGGAAAGCTGGAACGAAAATTGGGAAAGTGAAGATGAAATGGAACCTGTTGCACTCAAACTAAAGTCTTCCAGCTCGAAACTAGGCAAGGCTCCAGTTGTAACCATGTCTCAACCACTATCATCTAAAGAAACCAAAAGACAATCAGTTATCAAGGCAGATGATGATAATGAAGAATGGGATGCTTGGGGCGAAGAGGAGGAAGAACTTGATGTATCTCCAGAACAATCTGCGATTAAATCTCCTGTCTCAATCAAAAATTCCTCGCCTCCAAGATCAAAGAAATCTCCAAAGACAAAGAGATCCACAAAGAGATTATCCACAGTGATCAACGAGGGCGGCATAGAAGAAGGCGAAGAGGAATGGGATGCATGGGGTCCAGAAGAAGAGCCAATTGAATTTGATTCACAGGAACCAAGTCCAAAGAATAAACAAGCAGAAGATATCTTTGACGAAAGAGAATCTTACAAATCTTCAGCATTGCCCGATTCAATTTATCAGTCATTAACCTCAAAACAACATCTATCAACTGGTCAGTTATCCAAATTAGTATTAACAATTAAGCTTTTATTACAGATCAAAGGTCTTACCAAGTGGCGATTACATAACGAATTGAGATACTTGTCAACATTAGCCTCAAACTGTTCAAACCAAGTTTTGTCGGACTATCTCCAACAACAGTGCCAGGATATTGTTGATATTGAAGTGAGCTCATTACAATTGACAATTCAAAAAGTGATAATGGGAGATTTAAGAAGTTTTGATCCAGATATTATCAAAGATCATGAACTTGTCACCAAATCCCTATCAGTTATTCCAAGCCAGTTCAATCAATTGATGGATAACTCCTCGTCTATGTTAACATCATCCGAATCTTTACGTTTGATCGACAATTTGATATCCCAATGGTATGAATACTTGATCAGACTGATCTTGACTACACGTGAGGAAATCGGCGATGCTGAATCAAACAATCTATTCCATACATTCGAACAAATCTACAACGAATCCTTCATCAACACACCAAAATCTCTATCAGCCAATCAATCTTCACTAGCTTATCAATCCCGCAATCGTCTAGTGAATATAACCAGAGTCTTGACTTCTCATTTGTCAGAAATCATGGATTGGTTTTACGAAGGTGAACTATTCGATATCACTACCGAGGAATTATTACAATTGATGAAGCTGCTATTCGTCGAAAGTGAAACTAGAACAAGATGTGAAGGTGAAGTCAGGGAGATAAGAGAAGGGACTTTGTAGATTATTGCAAATTATTGAATATTTGCTTAAATTGGAATAAAAAAAAATACAAGGATAACGTCAATAAGACACTGCTTGACGCTCTGGTGATGAACGTATATTGCAGGACAATAATAGAGAAACTAGTACACACAACGGTGCTACCTTGATTATAAACTACTTAGTAGATGTAGTGCTAACAGATCAGCTACTGATAATGATAATGTGTGCTGTACTGTCGTGGAAAGGTCTCAATATGATTTTTTTCAAGCGGCCTTCGTTCACATTTGATTCCCGATTTTTTACCGTCGTAAAAATATTCATATTCTAAATAAAAAATATTGTTTGTTCATTAGAATAAAAAATCGAACTAATGAGAATTTCGTCAATGGGAACAAGGCGCCAATAAGCAAACATGGAGATCTTTATATGACTATGCGTGCGACTCTCACAGACCACATGAACTCCGAAGTACACCAACATCTGGAAAATCTAAGCTGTAATTCGTTTAAAACCAAAGATCTTTCGAATAAAATGTCATTCTTTTCACTGACCTATAATTTCAGAAGATCTACATATGGTGAACGTTTCATACATCGTATAAAAGCGTTAATTTTGTGCCGCTCGAGCTTCGGACATCTGCATCTAATCACCAATGTCCATTGACTTTAGTGTTTATTGGTGTACAGAAAAAGCGAAAAACTAAAAATCAAAATAAAAATCAGACATTTCCAATCCGAAATGTGTCCGGACATTCAGTGAAATTTATCATTGAACCATAATAGGGAAATAGTCGGTACTGAAGGAAAAGTCACACAAACCTCAATATGGTATAATATGATTTTCGAGTAATTCTAATTCTAAATTAGTTTTTATCGTAAATATTAATCTCTTTATTTATAATCTGTGTCTATTCGATGTATTGATGTTCAGTCTTATCGTTCCAAGCTTCGCTAGCAACATGGGTTCTCTGCTTAGCATACAATGGTTCTTGTCTTTGAATCTTTTTTCTGAAAATATGGATCTTAATATTGTCAAACAATTCTCTGGTTTGATATTTGGCATGCTCCATCAAAGGAACGTCAAAGACATCATCCAACTCTTCTAAGGTCAAAGTCTTTGTCTCAGGAAGAAACCATAAAACCAAAAAGAACCCGACAAAGTTCCAACCAGCATACCAACTAAATGCACCTTGAGGTTTAAAAGTATCCAACATTGAAGGCCAAGTGATGGCTAAGATAAAGTTCCAGAACCACAAGTTACCAACAGCTAATGAAGTACCCAATGTTCTAATGTATAATGGGAAACATTCTGCGGTGTAAGGGAAAGTAACGACACCTGAACCGAAGGCGTAAAAGATCGTGTAAAGGTAAATACCAACACAAATAGCACCAACTCTACCTTCTTTATGCTCTTCAGGAATCCAGAACGAGAACCCCGTCATGAATAAGAACAATCCCATCAAAGGGAACGTCAATAACAATAAGAATCTTCTACCGTACTTATCAATAGTAGTGAAGGCTGGTAGAGCAGCAACAGTGGACAAGAACCCAAACCCAACGGATGCACCCAAAGCTGATAATTCTGAGAAATTGGCTTGAATGAAAATCGATGAAGAGTAGTAAGCAATAACGTTGATACCACAGAATTGTTGCATAAAGGTAACAATGAAAGAAGTAATAGTGGCGTTTCTGTTTCTTCTAATTGTGAACAATTCCTTGAATCTTTGCCAAAAAGGAGCATTAAAACCTTCTTCCTCTTGGAGTAACACATGTTGATAGAACAAATCTCTAGCCGCACTGATCCTGTGTTTTCTAATCGCCATCAAAGATTCAAAGGCCTCTTGATAACGATCCTTACCTAACAACCATCTAGGTGATTCTGGGATAATTGGGATGAAGAACAACGCAATAGTGGCTGGTAACATAGCAGAACCTAGCATCAATCTCCAATTCAAACCACCACCAATGCCATGATCTGGAACGTAGTAAAACGCCATAGAAAAGACATAACCAATAGCAATACCTAAGGCGGTGAAGAATTGCCATAACATAGTCAAAGCACCTCTGATTGGAGCAGGTGCAGCTTCGGAAGCATAGACTGGGACAGTGACGGATTTTGGACCAATACCAAATGCACCAAGGCAGGCTCTAGCAATGAACAAATGGTACCATTTGTTTGTGAACCCTTGCCAGAAACAAGTAACAGAAGAAGCAAACGAAGCCCAAAAGATAACCCATTTTCTACCAAACTTTCTGTTCAATGGATCAGTAATTAGAGTGGAAACAATGGCACAGAACAAGTAAGGTGCAGCATTAACCAACCCTTCCAACCATCTGGATCTTTCATCATTGTCTCCAATACCCATGTACTTAGGATAGAATAAATTCGAGCCATTGATAACGGATTCGTCGGCGCCTTGAGTAGCGGCAGCCAGAGAAATCGCCAAAACCACTAACCATAATTTCGGGGCAATATCCCAAGGACGATGTATTTCATTGTGAACAGCTAAATGTTCGTTTTCACTAAGGAACTTCATTCTTGGATACCCCTTTGGATCACGAGCTAAAGCAGCACCTTTGGCGAATAATTCAATATCTTCTTTGAACCCATACTTCTCGGCAAAGTGACGACCCATGTCCATCACTGATTCTTCATCGTATTGGGCCAAGATATTTTCCTCTGGGGAAGGTTCTGACACCCCTTCTTCAGCAGATGATGAATTTTCAAAAATGGCAGCAGTTGTTGTTCTTGGTTCTTGGAGATTTGTGGTGTTGTCGTGTTTTTCTTGTACACTAAAGTTAGAGTGGGCAGTTGAACCAACATCCGAGGTATTTTGTTCACTAGTAGGGCTTTCCATTATATTGATTTCCAGTTACTGTGAGTTGGTAGCTGAAAATAAGGGTCTAATTTGGTAAGAGAAAAAAGGAAGGGGATTTTGGATAGTTTTTATATGTCTTTGGTTTCTAACTGAAAGATTATCATCATGTCATTGCTTATTGATGGTTTAGATGACCAAATGCCTCAAGAGGATGCTCATGGTGTAAATTGCAGAAACCACCTAACCAACTTGCTTTTGTTATGTTTTTGCCAGTGTTAAAGCTTACCTTGTTGTAGTAGATTTTCACTAACGTAGGTAGGGTTACGAAACAGGTTAAGATCAACAGAGAAATTTTCGCGTAATTCTGCCAAATTGCAACATAATTCGGGGAAATCGCGGAGAAATGCCTGTGAGATGACGTAGGACACTACAATGACATAAAGACGCACAAACAAATTACGACGCGTCCCGAAGTTGCTTGAATTTTCCGAATGCATGTATGCTTTGGGTTCCCTACTGGGTTTAACTTTATAGAAGTTCAAGGATTATTCTAAAAAATCCGTGAGACGAAACATGTTTGTTCAACCTTCACAATTGTTCCTCGTACTATACTTTTATAACTTCAATTAGAGTTACCAGTGGGCTACATTTCCGGCTTTAGTTTTGAAATTGAATGATGTGACGGATGATTTTCGCAGATTACAACGTCCAGTATAGTAGAGACTATTTTGTGCATGGATCTATAGCAAACTATCAATCAAATCGTAGATGTTATAACTTCCTTCCACTACCAGGTACAGTGAAGAACGGGTCTTAAAGGAATCCACTTTAATTAGTATTGTCAATACATGAAAAAGTTATGTGTTTCCAGGTGGTGCAAATTTCTTCCCTACTATTGACCCAGATTTTTGGATAAATTCTTTGGTTATTTTGTTGTATTGTTTCTTCTGAGTCTCAATGCCCAATTGTGATTCAAGGCAGTTTCCATGATCATTGATTATCTTCTGTTGTTAATCATAATTAGTCAAGGTTTTTCAAACTCACTCATCTTATCTCGGTTCTCCAACCTTTTGTTTGCCCTTGCATCTCTCCTTTCTGCGGCTTCTGAGATCAAGTACCAGTAAATTTGGAAGCTAGTGTCTCTTCAACATAAGGAGCAGCAGCAAAACATTTTAGATTTGATAATAATACCTAAACTTTGTAGAATACAAATCAATCGAATTAGTATAAACACAGTTGTTAAGTATCCGACTTCTATAAACCTTCAAGACCACATTGTGGTAAATGTGTGACAATAATCTTCATGACACTTAGTCTCAACAAATTTGGTATTGGACAATCATGATAACAGGTCTTCTTGGAGTTGTAATTTGGAAGATAAAATATTCCATGACTTAAATTAAGCATGTAACATCAAATTTTTCGATCTTGCGGAAACGTGATTTATGCGTTCTTATTATACGTGGGCAATGAATGGATGGGGGGAAACATTGAATTTTCACGGTCACGGTGGTATATTTACCAATTTGCCTCTAAAAGTTGTGTTGACAGCTGCTTTTGTCCAAGCTTGCTCTATAACCTGAATTTCGGAAATTGATTAGTACCATGGTTCTGATTTTTGAAATTTGCAAAAATTCTTATGCTATTTTTTGCAGCAAGTTAGAACAAACACTACAAACCGTGCTCAAACTTGTGCCTGGTAGGCGTTCGATACAATATAAGCTTTCCGTCCAGAATTGTAGAAACGGAACGCAATAAAACTCGTTTGTCTAATAACGTGCACCAACAATGTATGGATATGCAAATGATTTTTTTGATCGTTTGCCTATATTGCTGTTGCAATCAAAACTTTAATCACGTAAAGCATCTATGTTTACTAAATAGGCAATTTCGGCGGAGCACCTGAGGCTAGATGTACATTTTGCATTGTTCTATTAGAGTTGCGACCAATCTGTAAATTCAAGTTCCCATTTGTCAATTAATATTTGGCGAAAAGTATAAAAGGGAAGGGAAACTGCTAAACAAACCCAAGTGTTTATCGACATCATGACTATTTTTTCCTTGGGCATCCTAGGTTAATTATATTATTACAAAATGGGTTTACAAGACAAATTTAAACGAGGTAAAACTGCTGGTGCACAAGACAATTCTGAATCTGCTGGTGACGATTGGATCACTTATGCTGAAAACTGCATTGGTGACGACAACATGAAGAAAATCAGATCCAAGGTTGGTGAAGAACATTTCGATAAGTACGAAAAGAAAGCCCGTGAAAAGCTTTCTTCAAGTGGTAAGACCAAAGAAAGTGAGGATTCCAGGAATTCTGATACCGCTCAAGTTTACACGAACAAAAACGCCAAAGGTGGCATGAACTCAGGTATGTCTGCAGAATCTTACGATACTGGTGATAGTGACTCAGAGGCTATTAATTCCCAAAACTTGATGGACAGTAATAAGATGGAGTCTGGTGGAATGAAGTCCAGAACTAGTGGTTCTGGTTCATGCTAATTTACAGAAGTAGCTTTAGTGCTTGAGTGTATAGTTTAATGAATCCCAAAGAACCGTCTATGTTGAACGTAATAAATTTCACCTGGTTGGCACATAGGTGTTATCAACGTAAACGTAAACCAATTTCCTGTGCTACAACTGAAGATGAGAG
Organism: Waltiozyma xylosica; assembly: GCA_030581495.1. NCBI lineage: Eukaryota > Fungi > Ascomycota > Saccharomycetes > Phaffomycetales > Wickerhamomycetaceae > Waltiozyma > Waltiozyma xylosica. The sequence goes on along the minus strand of JAKTTJ010000037.1, from coordinate 19,276 downwards.
AAAGAATTCTTAACTGTTTTGTTGTGCGAGTCCTTCCTCTACTACCACGATTTCAAAAAATGATAAGTATTCTCTACATTATCCGACTCTCATGGCGCCAGCTACTTAATTACTAAGACGGTGAATCTTTTGTATCTTCTTTAATTTAAATGAATTTTTATATTGGTGAACAAATTCGTTAACGGTTGATATTGTAATCTATCGAGTATCTAATCAAAAGCATTAAACTTCGGCTCGTAGTTGACAAGAGTTAAAAGAAGTCTGATAGCACCGTCAGTAGTTCAAACTTTCAAGCAGCTGTCTCACTTTATTTGTAATTTCAGTGTGCATGTTCCGTTACAGTTGAAGATCTTCAACATTTTTTTCAAGAAATGATATTCTCATGTCTTTCCTTTCGATTATCTGCAATGATCGTTGGTTTAACTAGTAATTCAACTTGTAATAGATTCCCAGTAAAATAAGAAGGTCCAGTAAGCATATTTTACCTTGTGTTTGATATTTGTCTGTTTTCTCCTTATTATAAACTATATGATTCAGCTTGAAATCTTTGAAGTCATCTAGACCGAAAAAATTCTTCCTTAAAAATGATAGTTTCTCAAGAATGTTATTCATTTCACAGAGAAGGTCAACCTTTTCTTGTTGTAGTTGTTTAATGGTTTCATTGTGTTCTTTGGAAATTTTATCTTGTTTCAGTGAATGGTTATTCACAAAATCATCTAAGATGGAGTTATATCTGTGTTTGGCTTTGACTCCTCAAGACTTTCATAGTTTCCTTTGCTGTATGTTTCGCTCGTGATGATTTATGACTAAAGCATGGTGTATTGACAGATTCCTCTGATACTATAGAGACTCAATAGCGGAAAGGAATCCTCAGTTTGATTTGCAAAGGTGTAGAGATGTGATGTAGTGTTGCCTTAGCTACTTGTAATAATTTCAAGCTTTCAATAGTTTGGCGGTGTGATAGTTGAAGGTGAAGGTTTTATCTTTTTCATTATAATATCCTTCTTAATCTCAGCGGTTATTTCAAAAGGCTCAGAAACTCTGGATTATTCGTTGCGTATTACAAAAACAATAGAAAGCGTCGATATTCCCTAAACCCGGAGTAATTTAGAACAGTACTTATGTTGCCCCTCCAATGATACCAGGTGACGTTACATTGATTTGAGTGAATAGTGCCACTAGCCTATAAGGTTTTGAACTAATTACGATGATTAAATAAGAAAATCTTTGTAGTAAGTTTCCAATTGACTTCCATTTATTTTGAGGTTCTAAAACCAATCTTAAAAATACAGGTAATTTGCAATACTAGCCTACCTGTCCTACATAGAAAGAATAAATCACCTCTCAAACACATTATTTCCTAACCATCAAGATTAATAATCATTATTGTAATCACTTCTGTTTTTGTTGTTGTAACCAGCTTTAGAACCATAAGAGTCCTGCTCGGATCTTCGGTTATCGTTATAACTATCGGTGTTGGATGAGCCGTAATTATTTTGCTTTCTTCCAGAGGATCCAAAGCTGTTGGAAGCATCGTTGCCATATGAGTCTGTGTTGCTGTTTTGGTAGCTGTCAGAGCCGTAGGATTGATTGTTGGAAGAACCGTAAGAATCATTACCATAAGTATTGTTGCTATTAAACTCAGAATCTTTGTGGTGCTTGGATTTATGAGATGGATTGGAGTTTAAATTGGACGAACCATAAGAATCATTGCCGTAAGTATTGTTGTTGGAAGAACCATTGGAATCATTCTTGGAGCCATATGTGTTCTTAAAGGAAGATTCATTGCTGGATGCGCCATAAGTGTCCTTTTTAGAACCATAAGAGTCATCACCATATGAATCCTTCCTAGAATTAGAACCGTAAGAATTGGTCGAAGAATCATAAGAGTCTTTCTTCGTGTTTGAGCTATAAGAATCATTGCTATAATTATTGTTGTTCAGCTTGGATTCAGATTCTTTATGCTGCTTATGGTTCTTAGATTCGTGTTCTTTGTTGGTGTTAGAAGAACCATAAGATTTATTGTTAGAAGATTCATAAGAGCTGTTGTTGGTTGAGGAGTAATTGTCGTTACCGTATGAGTCGTTATCATAGGAGTCGTTCTTCTTGGAAGAGTATGAGTCGTTGCTGTATGAGTCGTTCTTCTTGGAAGAGTATGAGTCGTTACCGTATGAGTCGTTCTTCTTGGAAGAGTATGAGTCGTTACCGTATGAGTCGTTCTTCTTGGAAGAGTATGAGTCGTTATCATAGGAGTCGTTCTTCTTGGAAGAGTATGAGTCGTTACCGTATGAGTCGTTCTTCTTGGAAGAGTATGAGTCGTTATCATAGGAGTCGTTCTTCTTGGAAGAGTATGAGTCGTTGCTGTATGAGTCGTTCTTCTTGGAAGAGTATGAGTCGTTACCGTATGAGTCGTTCTTCTTGGAAGAGTATGAGTCGTTGCTGTATGAGTCGTTCTTCTTGGAAGAGTATGAGTCGTTACCGTATGAGTCGTTCTTCTTGGAAGAGTATGAGTCGTTACCGTATGAGTCGTTCTTCTTGGAAGAGTATGAGTCGTTATCATAGGAGTCGTTCTTCTTGGAAGAGTATGAGTCGTTGCTGTATGAGTCGTTCTTCTTGGAAGAGTATGAGTCGTTACCGTATGAGTCGTTGTTGTTATCCTTGTAGCTATTGTTGGAGTAATCATTGTTGTCGTTCTGATTGGAACCATAAGATGAGTTCTGGTTGTTTTGGTTCTTACCGGAAAACTTATCTCTAGCCTTTTGTTCATATTGGTTGAATCTATCCTCGCCGATCTTGTTTTTAATCTTGTTCAAATTGTCTTCACCGATGTAACCTTCAGCTTTGGAGATCCAATCTCCTGATTGACCATCTTGGTTATTGTTGTTGATATCGAGGTTTTGAAATTTATCTTGAATTTTGTCTAAGAAACCCATTGTGTAATTATCGTATCTAGTTTTGTGGAGACAGTCAATTGATAAACCCAATGTAATGGGTCAAATTAAGGCTTAGCAAAGATATTTCGAGGTATTTATACCAAAGTTTTGAACTCATGGGGTCATGACACGTTTCAGTAATATACGGGGAAACTTCGAACTCGGAACTGTAGTCTGATTCGCCGAATCCAGTACATGTTGCTTTGGCTTCGACGAGGTCGCTTAAAATTAGGAGGAGCTGCATGTGACTGTGGCTATGATTCGATGAAACGTTCTTCGGAATGTTCCACACATATATGTCAGGAAGCCGCCCGGAACTGGATGCCGGAGGCCGGATGCTATTAGATTCTCAATACATTCTCAATACATTATTTGATACCATCTCACCATGACTTATTTCCGGCTCTGCTCCATCTTTGTTTGGTTCAGGCAATAAATAGTTCATCTACATAATTTCATGCGCCCGACACTAGCCTCTAGTTTGAGGAATCATGTGGCAATTTACTTCCTAGTAAACTCAGCAGATACCGGAAGGTTCTTTGATTGTGCTTAGGTGAGGATATTGTCGGAAATAAGTTAATGGTTGGGATCGTAGCTACGACAACTACGATTGACTAACTAGTTGACAAAATGATAAATCGACACTTTAAATAAGATCAGAGTAAAAATTGGATTTTTTTTAAACATAAAATAAGTATTTTAACTAAAGGACTACGCTGTTTGCTTTTACTTTTCTTTCAACGTTCCAGTACAGGTATCTGGTGTTCTTTTTTTCTGTGTTTTTTTTCTTTTGATTCCAATTAATAGATTTTATACAATTGACAGGTCCTCATTTCAATCAAAGAATTTCTACGGTTTGCAAGATATATCTTTTGAGTTCAAAATGGTTTCAAGTCTTTTTCTTCTAACCCAAGAGTACCACCTAGCTCTCTAAACTTGGTTACCCAATGTGTTCTAACTTCGGTTACAGTGATTTCCAAGTCTTCCCAGTATTGGTCATGATTGAATTCGAAATCAACTAAGCCACCATAATCCTTATCCAATTGATCGACATCAACAACTTCTTTGATTTTATCTTCATCTAAGACGATCTTGGACTTAGTAGCTGGGTCCATGAAAGGCATTAACATCTTCAACAAAGCATGAGCCAAGTATGGAGTATTGATGAAACAACCAACACCTAATCTTTCAGGGTAATGGGTTTGTAAGATGTGTAACACTTGCTTTGAAACTGTGATGCTAGGAATCTTGGAAGTAGTGCCAGGAACATCGTAACCTTTGAAATCTATTAGTAAAGTACCAAATCCTTGGTGGCGAGGATTCATAATGATGAGTGATTCCAGAAAGTAAATCAAATTTCTGATTTGATCCATTGAAGGTTTGGTGTTTTGTCTACCGTTCTTCAAATAAAGAATTGCACGGCCCTTCTTGTCATAACCATAAAGGATCGACTTACCAGTTGCATTCTCGTGTTTGATAGTGGATGGTTTCATATGGTTTGGATGTGGGTGGTCAAAGATCAAACCAAACTCACGACGCCATGAGATGGATAATTCAAGTCTTTTCACTGTAGCATCAAAGTCCCACTTACAGGCACGAGCGTAACGGATAAGACAATCCTTTGTAAGCCATAGCTTTTCTTCGTCATATAATGGCAGGGTTTCTTCGTTTTTATGGGATTCCTCTGTGGATCTGATTTTGTATTCTGGGTCAGAGAAGTAGGCTAATAGCTTATCGTAGATGATTTGTTCTTCTGCAGTTATAGGTTGTGCTTCTTCCACTTGGATGTGCTCAGGCTTCTTATAAGGTTTTGTAAGTTTAATGTATTTAGTTTCATCGACAACAGCTGGAGTGCTGGATCTACTACTGAATGATCTGAACATGATTAGAAGTAGTGTTTTATCTTAGGGGGGAGAAACGAATGATGGATGGTATATAATTCAAGAATCAAGAGTGAATGGAAAGAATATGAGATTAGTGAATATGATCGGGGAATTAAAGGCTGAGTGCACAAAATATAGCGATAGTATTTCTTCCTTGTTTCTTATTCTTTCTGTAGTGTTCGTTGGCCCACTGCTGGGATATTTTCACAAGCTATGGCTTGTTAAAACAAATCCCTTTATACAGATATCAGAGAGTTTCATTTCATCCACCAGCGCAAGACACGTCGCTTTTTCCTAGCGCGATTATTATCGTTACCCGGTCTCACAGATCCAGAAGGTGATGCAGATGAAAGAAAATATAAGTAACGTACAGAGTCCTCCTTTGGAAAGCAACTTCCAGCAAATTAAATCCTAACTGTTTGCAATGACCGATCGACCCAATAACTTATTCCTGCGTTGAAATATATATATGCTAGACGCATGTAGTACTGTTAATGCTAAGCCAATGCCATCATGCAGACAGCAGCAGTTACAGCAGCTTTTGCGATAGCTCTTTCCAAAACATCTAGTTTTAAGTACAAATACGGGCTTCAGAGCTTTGTCAGTTTTATATGGTGGATTCCGAATTATATTTATACTTACGATCTTTGGAATATCCCTTTCCTTTGGTCTGTGACCTTCTATTGATGTCCGGAAATATGTTTTGGACCGGAAGCTGGTTTTTGGAATTGCGCTGGTTCTTAAAAAACACAACAAATGACCCGATTGGGAAAGACTGGATATTTACGCGTCAGTTTTCATCGTTAGTAATTTCCCATGTCCAAGATCTGAAGTTAGAAAATCTAAATTTTTCGCGTCACTCTGAAGTGATCTGATAGAGCCCGCCAACAGCCTAAACTGAGAATGGTTTCAAAAAGATTTGTCGTTTAATCAACAATTACACTAACTTTTGCACATTATTACACAACCATGCAACCAAAGGGGCCTTACCGTGGTGGCTCATCCACAGCAAGATTTGTCAAACCACCATCTTCTGCTCCCGGCTCAAGGTACATACCCAATAACTCAAGCGGGTCAGGTTTTGGCGAATCAGTCAATAACACTAAATTTGAAGAAGCTAAAAAGAAAGATGAGCTTGATTCTGTTATGGGTTTTGATAGACATGAATCAGGACCACCTAGGGTAGGTTGGTTAATCAACATGCATGAAACTTTATTACCACATTCTAATTTTTCCAATGGTATCTCAGCGGTTGATTATTATTTCCTTGATGATGAGGGTGGCACTTTCAAGGCTACTATTGAATACGACCCTTACTTCTATGTCTGCTGCAGGCCAGGCTATGAGTCCGAGATTGAAGAATGGTTGAAGAAGAAGTTGGAACTATACGTCAGATCTGTTGAAAGATTGGAGAAGGAAGACTTGGGGATCCCTAACCATCTCATTGGTATTAAGAGATCGTTATTGAAGTTGAACTTCCCCAACTTGACAGATTTGTTTGAAGCCAAGAAGATTCTCATGCCTATAGTGAAAGAAAATGAAGGTAAGAGTGACACAAGGAATATCTACGCCGCTGTCAACACCAATTATACCGATGACTTCCATGTGAACCTCAATGGCGAAAAGGAGAAGCTCCAGGGCGAAATCCGAGATTACATTGAAGATTTGAGAGAACATGATGTTCCATACACGACCAGAGTCTCCATCGATAAAGATTTGCGTGTCGGTAAATGGTACGTTGTCTCCAGCGTCAACAAGACTTTGGAATTTAAAGAATTGACAGAACGTATTGATTTCGGTGATCCGGTGATTTTGGCTTTTGATATTGAAACCACCAAAAGACCATTGAAGTTTCCTGATGCGCAAACAGATCAAATCATGATGATTTCGTATATGATTGACGGTGATGGGTTTCTTATTACGAATAGAGAGATCATCAGTGAAGATATTGAAGATTTCGAGTATACTCCAAAGGCAGAATATCCTGGTATGTTCACAGTTTTCAACGAAACTGATGAAAAAGCACTTATTGAGAGATTCTTTGAGCATATTCGTGATGCCAGACCAACCATTGTTGCCACATTCAACGGTGATTTCTTCGATTGGCCGTTTGTTGAAGCCAGGGCTTTGGCTAATGACTTGAACATGTTTGATTCCATTGGGTTTGCTCCTGATTCAGAAGGTGTTTACAAATCCAGTTATGCATGTCATATGGATTGTTTCAGGTGGGTTCAAAGAGATTCCTATTTACCTCAGGGTTCTCAGGGTTTGAAAGCTGTCACCACTGCCAAGTTGGGTTATAATCCTATTGAATTGGATCCTGAATTGATGACACCTTACGCTTATTCCAAGCCTCAATTATTGTCTGAATACTCTGTCTCGGATGCTGTGGCTACTTATTATTTGTTCAAGAAGATTATTGTCAATTTCATTATCTCGTTGGGTATTATTGTTCCTTTGAATCCAGATGAGTTGTTGAGAAAGGGTACTGGTACTTTATGTGAGATGCTTTTGATGGTTAAGGCTTATGAAAACAGTATTGTCTTGCCGAATAAACATGTTGAACCTCCTGAAAGATTCTACGATGGCCATCTTATCGAATCCGAAACTTATGTTGGTGGTCACGTTGAATCCTTAGAAGCAGGTGTTTTCAGGTCTGATTTGAGCTACGACTTCAAAATCGATGGTAGTGTTATTGATGAATTGATCGGTGATTTGGAAGAGTCTTTGAAATTCGCAATTGTTGTCGAAGGTAAGAAAAAGTTAGAAGATGTGGTAAACTTCGAAGAAATCTACGATCAAATTAAAGAGAAGCTTCTCGACTTAAAACACAATCCAGTAAGAAACGAAAAGCCATTGATTTACCATGTCGACGTCGCCTCTATGTATCCAAACATTATGTGTTCCAATCGTTTACAGCCAGACTCCATGAAGACTGAATCAGACTGTGCCGCTTGTGATTTCAACAGACCGAAGAAGAAGTGTGACAGAAGATTGGCTTGGGCTTGGAGAGGTGAATATTACCCTGCCAAGATGAACGAATATTATATGTTGAAGGCAGCTTTAGAACAGACGACTTTCCCACCAAAGTATCCAAACGGACCAAGAAGAACTTATGATCAATTACCAAAAGCTGAACAAGTCACTTTATTAAAGCAGAAGATTGCCGAATATTCCAGAAAAACATATCACCGTGTCAAAATTTCCAAGACAATTAAGAGAGAATCCATTGTCTGCCAACGTGAAAACCCATTCTATGTCGATACTGTTCGTATGTTTCGTGACAAAAGATACGATTTCAAAGGTAATGCCAAAACATGGAAGAAAACAGCAGATGGTCAAACAGGTTTCGAAAGAGAAGAATCTAAGAAGAAGGCCGTCTATTATGATTCTTTACAATTGGCTTTCAAAGTTATTTTGAATTCTTTCTATGGTTATGTGATGAGAAAGGGGTCCAGATGGTATTCCATTGAAATGGCAGGTATCACTTGTCTTACTGGTGCAACTATTATTCAAATGGCCAGAAGTGTCATTGAAAGATTAGGTAGACCTTTGGAATTGGATACTGATGGTATTTGGTGTATCATTCCTTCTTCTTTTCCAGAAAACTACCAATTCACTTTGAAAAATGGGAAAACGGTCTTTGTTTCTTATCCTTGTTCTATGTTAAACTACTTGGTTCACAGAGATTTTACAAATCATCAATATCAAACTTTAGTCGACCCGGTAACCATGAAATACGCCACTCACTCCGATAACTCCATTTTCTTTGAAGTCGACGGTCCATACAAAGCCATGATTTTACCAACCTCCAAAGAAGAAGACAAAGGTTTAAAGAAGAGATATGCTGTTTTCAACGATGATGGTACTTTGGCTGAATTAAAGGGGTTCGAATTGAAAAGACGTGGTGAATTACAATTGATCAAGAATTTCCAATCTGATATTTTCAAATTGTTCTTGGAAGGTGATACTTTAGAGACATGTTATGGTGCTGTCGCCAATGTCGCTAATCGTTGGTTAGATGTTTTGGACACCAAGGGTGTCAATTTGGAAGATGACGATTTGTTCGAATTGATTTGTGAAAATAAATCTATGAGTAAATCCTTGGAAGAATATGCTGGTCAGAAATCCACTTCTATTACAACTGCTAAGAGATTAGGTGAATTTCTTGGTGCTGAAATGGTCAAAGATAAAGGTTTGGCTGTGAAGTACATTATTTCCGAAAGACCAATCAAGGCTCCTGTCACTGAAAGAGCTATCCCTGTTGCTATCTTCTCTGCTGATTTGGAGGTCAAGAAGAATTTCTTGAGAAGATGGTTAATGGATAGTAAATTGGAAGATTTTGATCCAAGATCCATCATCGATTGGAGTTATTACAAGGAAAGATTGGAATCTGTCATCCAAAAGATCATCACTATTCCTGCTGCTCTACAAGATGTCAGTAACCCAGTTCCACGTGTGAATCATCCAGATTGGTTACAAAGACGTATTGCTACTAAGAATGACAAGAAGCAACAATCCTCCTTGACTTCCTTTTTCTCCAAATCTACTGAAAAGAACCCAATGTTAAAGGATATTGAAGATTATGGTAGAGATCCATTAAAGTACCCAAAGATCGCCAAGGTCACCTCCAAGAAGAGAAAGGGTAGACCTTCAGAAGATTCAAATGAACCAACAGAGGAAGAAGTCCAATTATCAAAAACCGAGTGTCCTGATCCAAGTGAAGATTATGTAGCTTGGTTGACTCATCAAAAGGCCAAATGGAAAGTCCAAGCCAAGTTACGTGCCAGAAGAAAACAATTATTCGGTTCCAATAGTGGTGACTCTGTAGCCTCCGCTGGTAAGTCTTCTGTTGGCAGTAGTTTGATGAGAAACAAGGCGGATTCGTTGTCTAACTCCAACTGGGAAGTCTTGGAATATAAGTTGGACCCAGTCAAAATTGGTGAAGTTAAAGCTTCTGTTCTTGTCAATGGTAAGATTCAAAGTTTCCAATTGATCACACCAAGAGTCGTCTATGTCAGTTACAAAGATGGATTTGTTCCAGATTTTGAAACATCTTTGCCTGTCGATGCCAAATATGAAAGAGTCAACAAAAGATTGCCAAATGGGAATACCTCCAATGACAACTTGTACCAATTGACGATGTCCGAAACAAGTTACCAAGATGAATTATCCAAGGATGACGGATTGTTGACTCATGGCAAACTCGCTGGTCTTTATGAATCCCAAATTCCATTGAACGAAAAGATTGTTATGTCTTTGGGTAACACCATTGAGTTCCAATCTTCTCAACCTGGTGCTTTAGGTAAGGCTTTGAAATCTGGGTTTAACTTGAAGGATTTGATTAGAGTCGCCAACAATGATCGTTATCTTTCTGATTTTGCTATGGATATCAGTTATTTACACCAATGTACTTCCAACGAATACACCATCTACACATTGTTCCATTCTTGGGATGAAAAGGTCATGATGTTTGTCTTGAAACCAACAAGAGCTGCTCAATTGATGACTAGCAATGGGTTCAACAAAACTTATCAAGAACTTGTGAAATCTAAGAAGTCACTGATGCAAAGATTCGAATCTGTTTTGAAATACCAGGACTCCTTGGACTTGGAAATCTCTCATTTTGAAGACATTGATAAATTACACCGTCGTTTAAATAGTTTCTTGAACAAGATCACCGAAGAAAGACCAGGTAAACCATTACTGTTGTTGGATACCAAGACTCCATCCAATGAAATCACCAGAAAATTGAGGGCTGTCTTGGATTTCCCATTGATCCAGAAACGTTCTTCTAGCAAGGATATCAAGCAAGTTGTTAGTTGGCAACCATTGGTCATCAAGGAGATCTTGAACAATTACATTTCTGTTTCCACCTGGGTTGGTAACTGGAGAAATATCGCTAAATCGTCAGATATCCCACTTTGTAACGTCAAGCCATCCGATTTGACCTATGTTATTGATATCGAATACTCCAGGAAATTGGCAGAAAATGATATCTTATTATGGTGGTCAGCTACTTCCACTCCAGATTATGGTGGCCAAGAAAGAGACTGTCTTTCTATCGAAAATGAAGATTTCACTTTCCCAGTCATTTCCAACCCTGAGATATACCAAACTACTGCTTTGGAATTGTCAGTGAAGAATTTAACTTTCAACACGATCTTGACATCTGCCTTATTCAATGAAGCCGAAGGTACCACTGGTGCTGATATTGATTTACAAACCGGTGAAAATATCTTAGCTGAAGATTCGTTCTCAGGCGCCAGTTTGAACGTTTTGAGAAACATGTTAAAGAGTTGGTATGATGAATCTTCCAAATCTCAAGATGGCTTCTATGATAGATTGGTTGAAAATTTCATTCCATGGGTTCTTTCCAAGGATTCATACCTTTACGATTCTTTCTTGAAATACCACGTTCACAACTTGTCAAGAAAGGCATTATTGCAATTGATCAACGAATTCGCCAAGTTGGGTTCAGGTGTCGTTTACGCTGATAGAAATAAAATCATCTTGAAAACTTCCAAGGTCTCTGTTGGTAATTCATACGCCTATGCTCAGTATATTGTTAAGGCTGTCAGATTGGTTCCATTATTCAATTATTTGACTATGGAAGTGGAGAGATATTGGGATGTTTTAATTTGGTATGATAAATACAATTACGGTGGTCTACAATGTACAGAGATCGAAGAAGTTGATTCTGGTTCTGCTGCTGATGATGACGGAGGTAAGCCTGAACAAGAGTTAAGTATTGTCAAGTACTGGAACATCAGTTATTTCCTCACCAAGTCCTTACAAGATCAATTTGAATGGTTCATCGATCTCTTCATTAATGCCTTGAAGGCTGACAAAAACAGAATTTATGGTTTGGGGGCTTTTGGCGATCCAGATTCTACTCAACGTGCTACACAATTCAACCATCTATTAGCATCCAAGCCTGCTGTTAATGATCTACTTGATAATAGTAGCACTGAACTTACTGATATCTTCCGTGATGAACTACTGAAAAGAGTCGAAAGAGTCAACAAAATTGCCAGATTCAGACATGAACCTAACGAAAAGCCATTAGGTTATCATATTAATTCCAGAAATCCAATGTTGTCCTTCATTAAGAGTGTTGCATTTGTCATGTCTCTGTCTAAGTCACGTAATTTAGAAATGAGATTATTAAGAAAGGAATTGCTTGAAGTTGTCCAAGTTGAAGAGTTCGCCAAAGAATCCGTGTTCCATAACCCTTCAACTGCTTTGGTCCTTCCGATGGTTTTGTGTCATTACTGCCGTCAAATTTCTGATATTGATTTCGTTAGAGACTCTTTCTTGGATGTTTTCAAATGTACCAAATGTCACCGTCATTACAATAAGCCTCGTTTGGAGGAAATGTTAATTGATCAATTGGTCAAGTTGATCGATGATTATTACTCTCAAGATTTAAGATGTCGCAAGTGTCATAAGTTGAAAGAAGATCAGATGTCCACTCATTGCTCTTGCTCTGGGGATTGGATGGAATGTTCGGATAAGAAAGAAATCGTGAAACAAGTAAGAATCTTCAAAGATGTTGCAATGTATCATCAATTACTGATGTTGCAAAAGTGTATTGATCACTTTGATTAGAGTTTAAAGTATTCGATTTAAAACTAGTTTAGTTATGTATTGGCGATTTAGCGTATTGTTTTTACAGTTTAATGTCATGTTATTTATTTATTGAACTGTTCATTGAACTGGAGATTTAGTTTGATTTGGATTCAGTCACTAGAAGCGAAACATTGTAGAATTCATACATTTCCGGGGATGATAAAGCGTGACACCGGAATTGGTAAAAGGCGGGAAAAAAATATGAAGCCCAAAAACGAAAACAAATAACAAACGGATTCAAGATCTGACAATAAAAAACTGAAACTTATTGAATTCACGGTTAAAACACCAAAAGTCACTGACCTCGAGACCATAAGAAGTATGTTTCCATCGGTTTAATATATTGTGATGCTTCGCAAGAGCGAATGACTAACATTGAGTAACTAACATAGTTTCTAAAGCGTCAGCACCATTCAGAAGCACAATGTTTGCTAACTCAAACAATGGTGATAACAAGGGCACAACACTAACATCACTGCCCCAACAATCACAACAACTACGCCAAACTAATAACACTACATCATCCTCCCAAAATACTAACAATTCATCAGTTCTCACCCTACAAGTAAATGAAAACGACCATTTCTCTGTCCGTGATGTGGATGTCAACCAACCTTTACAACTAGCCAGCAAATACGTTGATGCTTCCCTACTACGTGATCGTATTACACCGATCTTAGATGACAGTTGCTTCCATGGTACAGCTACAAATTACAACTACTCTCAAGAATTTGACGGGTTGGGTGCCTATACTCCATTTGAAAGAACCGAAGTCATTAGCATTCCAGAGGAAATCTTGGCTGAGCACAACGACGTCGCCACTGTCAGTAAGATGGGTTTGTTCCCAGAGATCTCTAGAGCTTGGGTTACCATTGATAACAAATTGATTCTTTGGGACCTTACAAGTCAAAGTGATTTCCAAACATTCGATGACATCAAGCAAACCATCTTGAAAGTTCACCTTGTCAAGCCTAAACCGAACACTTTCACTGACTCCATCAACTTTCTTTTGGTGATCTCCACTATCTCTGATATCCACATTTTGGCAGTCTCCTACAGTAAGAACGAATTGGATTTATACAACACCGACATGTCTGTTCCGACAAATGGTCTATCCGTTGACCAATTCTTGAGTTACGACAAGACTGGTCGTATTTTCTTTACCGGTGCCACCGATGGTTTGAATATCTGGGAATTGCAATACTCCAACACTGAGGATTGGTTTAACAAGAAATGTAACAAGCGCTGTTTGACCAGATCCACTGTTTCCAATTTGATTCCTGGTGCCACTTACATCAACTCTGTGATGGGTTACTTGGGTGGCGATGAGACACACTCTGAATCTATCAAGCAATTCGTCATTGATCAATCAAGAGGCATCCTATACACATTATCCAACACATCTGTCATCAGATCTTACAGAATCATTGACGGTGGCTCTTTAGGTGAGCCAACTATCTTGAACACAGGCCATATCACCACGTACACTAGAACGTCCAGCGCTAAGGCTTCTCCGTTGTTGAAGAATAAGTACTTGAGCATTGTCAGTTTGAACGTTGTCACCAGATTTGAAAACGAAGATCTTTTCCTTGTTGCTATTACTGTTGGTGGTTTACGTCTTTACTTGAATGGTTCTTATGATCGTAATATCCTCAGATTGGAAAGTGTCAAGTTCCCTCCAACCAAAGTCACAGAAGAAGAAATCGCTAACGAACAAAGACTTTTCAAAGAAAAAGAAGCCTTGAAGACACAATCCAGTTTATTAAGAAACTCTTTTACAACAAACATATCCAACCAATCCTTACAAGCTTCAACTGAACTTCCATCAATGTTGACATACCAAAAGAGATCCAGTGTTCTTGTGGAAACCAAACCATCGAGTGTTGTTTTAACCCCTGGTATTTTCTTCTCTGTTGTCTCTAAATCGGAATCTGGTAATGATAAGTTATTTGTCTCAGTTCCTGATTATGGTATTTTAAAGTATCACAACAAGTACGTTGAGAACTCTGTCTTCCTTGAATCTTTCGGTACCATCCATCAAATCGTTCCACTTTCCAAACCATTCAATGCCACAGACAGACCACAAGGCTATGCAAATGAGTTTGCCACTCAGTACACCAACAGTACTTTTGAAGTTGCCGTTTTGACTAATACCAGCGTACAAATCTACCGTTACAGAACCCCATCTCTCATGTTTGAATCTTTAACTGATGATTTCACCACCTTCGTCTCCAAATATGGTTTGTTGGAAGCTGCTTCTACTGCTCTTTATGTGTCTTGCAAGTACAATGTCAGTAAATCTATCAGAGCAAATGCCTTCAACTTCTTCTCTGTTGGTATTCCAAATGTTCTTGAATGGAAACCGATTTACAAACCTAGCTCCTCTCTATTGGGTCTTGGTTCCAAACCTTCTTTGATTAGTGGTTCAGTTGATGCCACTTACAGTTTCAACAATGTTGTGTTAAGTCCAAGATTCTACGGTATTGTTACTGTTATTGGTAGGTTATTCAGGGTAGTCTGGAATGAAAAGGTGTTCAACATCAACAAGGACATTAAGCTCAACAAGGACGGCTCTCTGGATAAGACCTCTATTTTTGAAAATGAATTCTTGGAATCTGTCAACATTGATCAAAATGATGTTGAATTCTTCCTCAGCTCCATTTCCGTTTTGAATGAGTTTTTCCAAACCTACGGTAACTCCATTGCATGTTTTATTTCTCCATCGTTTAACAACAAGAACTATGATAAGGCTGAAGAGTTTTCTAACCAATCTGAAAACATTGCTGTCAATTCTGTCATCAGATTGATCATCTCCATCAAGGAGGCTCTTTCGTTCATTGCTGTGTTGATCAAAGAGGCCACTGAACAAGAATCCTCCACTACTGTTGATTCTGGCAAGGACAAGGACTTGAGCTCTTTGAAGGAAATCTTCAAGTACTTGCCATTGGAAGTTCAACAATCCCTTGCTAGACTCACTTTCAAAGATATCTTTGCTCCAACTGATGCAACCAAGAATCTCATTAAGGAAATTCTTTCTTCCATTATCAACAGAAGCATGTCTCGTGGTGAATCTATTGAATACATTGCTAAGGGTCTTCAAGATCGCTGTGGTTCCTTCTGCAGTGCCAACGATGTTGTTGGTTTCAGAGCCATTGAACATTTACGTAAAGCAAAGGAAATCGGTTTCAAGGATTATGATGGTTTGAGTTACCATTTGGATAGAGCAGTTTCTTTGTTCGAGGCTATCAATAACGAAATTTCTTTGGAAAAATTAAAGGAGTCTGTCGAGATCTTGGTCAGTTTGAACGAGTACCCACGTGCTTTGAAGTTTGTCTTGAATATTTCATCCAGTATTGACCAAGGTAACTTTGCTGCTGCCTTTGTTCAAGATGGCAAGTTAGCCAACGATGACAGAAAGAAGTTTTACGAAAAGAGACATGAATTGTTTGAAATCGTCTTTGATCTTCTAAAGAAGGTGGATAAGTTAGCCAAAGACAATATTGCTAATGATTCTGTCCGTTCCTCTGTTGTTGCCATGGACTATCAAAAGCTCAAACAAGATACATACGATGCCGCTTTACAACTCCAAGATAAGTTGTTCCACTACGAATTATACGATTGGTTTATTGCTCAAGATATCAGTGAAATCTTGTTAGAGTTGGAAACTCCATTCATCTTGTCATACCTCGAGGAAAAGTCTGGAGATTCGGTGATTATTTCTGACTTATTGTGGATTTATCAATCGAAGAAGGGTGAATATTACTCTGCTGCTTTGATTTCTTACTCTTTGGCTTTAAGTGATTTTAACATCTCATTGACTCAAAGAAATGAATATTTATCAAGAGCGATTGGTTTCTGCAACTGTACCACTTTACCACATCAAAGGCAACAGGTTATTCAATTGGCCACTTTAATCGAAGAAGTTTTCGAAGCTTCTAACATTCAATACGATTTACTTGTTGCTATTACCAACGATGATTCTTTAGAAGAGAACAAGAAGGAAGATTTGATTTCTCAATTGAACAATACGATCTTAACAGTCAGTGAATTGTTTAACGATTACGCCAATGTTTTATCATACCATGAAATTTGTCTCAACATTTACAAGGTTTCCGATTTCAAAAACTCTGATGAGATTATTTCCAGATGGTTACAACTTTTCGAAGATTTGAAAATCCAAACATCAACCTCTTCCAACCCTGAAATTTTTGTCAAGCTTCTAAAGCAAACAGTCACTAGAATCGGTAAGAAGCTCAAGTCTTCTGAATTTGTCTTCCCAGTTCATGAACTCTTGCCACTTGTCTTAAACTTGATCCAAGAGTCCTCCACTTCAACCAGATCCTTGTCAGAAGGTGAAATCTGTCAAATATTCATCAGCTGTGATATCTCCTATGACAAGCTCTACTATGTTCTCAAAGACTTGATCAAGACCACAAATAACGGTGAAGTCTTGGATATCTACAAGTCTAATATGGTGTACTTGATTAAGGCTTGGTATTATGACGATATCTCCTTGAGAGAAGTTATCGCCTATGAAGATATCAAGAGTTTGATGACTTACTCTGAAGAAAAAGATCCAATCTCAGGTTACATGAGAAAAACTGGTAATTCTATCTAAGTAAACGAGAGAAATAATTGCCTTAATGATAGTTGTATATTAGTAATTAGAAACAAATTTTGAATCATATGAATATAAAAATAGATTTGACGTTTTTATGATATACATCTGGTACTTGTAGGATAAGAGAGATAGGGAATATGTAGTTTTGAAATTAAGGGCGGTTAGTAAGTAATATCTAGCTATGATTTACGGTTTGAGCTTTCCACTGACCTTCAGTCATGGAAAGAATTCATATTGGACAATTTGCTATAGCAAGTATTACAAGACCAAAGTCGGTAAAAAAAACTCAAAAATAAACCAAAGTGGTTTCAACGCCATCAATTTCAATAAATGCTGAGCAAGTTAAGTGGGAAGATTGTATAACGTGAATCATAAATCATATATATGATTTAATTACAAATTTTCTAAAAAAATATATAAACACAACAAGTCTCCGCTTCGCTTCGGTATGTGGAACATGCCAGAAATTTCCTGAGTAGTTGAAAATTTCTATAGAATCCCTAGAGTAGGTGAGAGTACTATGGTACTATATATATATTGAGTAAGCGTGGTTCCAGTTTGTGCTGATTGATCATCTTAAGTTAAATAGATTGATTTCTCCTTTGATATGTCTTGCAACTTTAGGCAAGACGACATTATTTGTTGTGAGCTCACCTGTCTGTTCAAAATCATTCATGACAGAGCCATCTGGGAGAATGGTGGATAGTGACTTCACCATGACGATTGCATTGCTGAAGGTAGAAAGTCTTGATAGTGCGACATAGAGTTGGCCATGAGCAAAAACAGGAGGATCCAACATGATACCGACTTTTCCATGGAAAGTTTGACCTTGAGACTTGTTGATAGTCATACTGAAGCAGACTCTCACAGGAAACTGAGTCCTGATGAATTCATAGGGAGACTTCGTGTTTGCGTGACTGTTCTTGAACTTGATTCTGGGAATAGCAATAACCTTATCCACATCTTCACGTTCACCTGTAACTTTCGAACAGTGAAGAACTCTCGGGGGGAATCTCACTAACACTACACGTAGACCGTTGACCAAGCCAGCTGCAGGTAGAAGATTTGTGGTGAGAATCAAAGGACATCCAATCTTCATCTTGATTTCAAACTTGACGACCTTGTTGTCTGAAAACTGTCTAATTATGTGTCTAACTTCATCACTGTCATGATCTTCATGTAACACATCATGAGCGACAGCACAGAATTCTCTCGAGTTCAACATTCCCAAGGCCTTATTGTTCAAACGATCAACCACGGCATTTGTTGGAGCCAAAACGCAAGATTTCTCAAAGAAGGACAAAGCTGAAGAGAAAGTATCGATGTCATAAGTCATGTTATTCTCTTATTCATCATCATTGTAAATGACACCGTTGTAGAAAGATTGGTTGATGACATGAGCAATTTGGTTCTGCGATTCAACAGGATAAACAGATTTGATCAAAAGATCCTCGTTAGTGACAACATTATTCAGTTACTTCAAAGTTGTTGCACCTACTCCAACATCCAGAAGAGACTCTGCAATAGCCATTGCAGAAACCCGCTCAGGATCAGACATGTTAGGATTTCTCATAATCCGCAGATTCTCATTTAGTTTGAGTGTTCTTATTGAAGCGCTGTCTTTGACATTGAAGATTGAGTTTGAAATGATTGTGTCTTCATTTGTTGAGAAAGTGATGACAGGAAGGCACTGGCGAAAGTCACCTGAGAACAGAATAGGTTTGTTTCCAAAGGGCAAGTGTGCTTTGCCGGTAATGGTTTTCAGTAGACGGTCCACAGCGCGATACCCTCATAGACCTGACTTGGCCTTTGACCGTGTTGTATGACATCATTCAAAATCTCTTTCGCAGTATAGATCGCTTTAGCGAAATCATTATTATTGAAGATATATGTGGTTAAAACAGAGACATAATCTTTGAGATTGTTGTACTCATCCTCACTTAAATTTCCTCTCAGCAGTTCCATTCGTCTATCAACTTGAGTCAAAGGGTCTAATGTGTAGATTTCCGCAAACTTCTCCTGATCACTTTCAGTGTTTGGTAGCATACCATCAACTCTGTGAAACAATTTACCTTTCATAACAAAGCAATACGCTCCACCACTCGAATCCGATGTAGTGACACGTGAACCGAGTGAGGAGAGGCAAAGCATGCTGTTGATTGTCCTGCTGTACTTGCGGAATAAAGGGTCTCTGAATATCTCCTTAA